>JADRCH010000061.1:4878263-4906486 GCA_019843965.1 Rhynchomys soricoides
TAGCACCAGCTGACTCCATTACACCCTGGCTAGTTACCAGAGACTTCTTTCTAGTGATTTGGTGATGGCGATGTTAGCGGATGCTGGTGGTTCTGTACCTAAGTCTTGTTTCTGGGCACAGTGGAACATATTTATTTGAGAATGCTCAACAATGCCCCACAATATATATGCACTGATCTTTTGTCTTGTTGTTCTCAGAGGATTTGCACACCAAGACCCAGGCTTTATTTCTGTCTGCTCCCATCTCCTATCTTAACTGCCTTGATCCAGGTGAATACTGAGATGATCCCTGATCTGACTCGGATGGAGCTATTGATCCCGGCACTGTCCCAGTTAGGGTTATCATTGCTGTGATGAAACACCATGACTCTTGAAGCAACGTGTGGAGGAAAGGGTTTATTCGGCTTACACTTCCACATCACTGTTCATCATCATAGGAAGTCAGGACAGGAACTCAAGCAGGGCAGGAGGCACTGGAGGCAGGAGCTGATACAGAGGCCACGGAAGGGTGCTGTTTACTGATTTATTTAAGTCTGCTTTCTTATCAAACCTAGGACAACCAGCCCAGGGATGGAACCACCCATAATGGGCAGGACCCTCTCCCCAATAACTAATTAAGTATTGCCTATAGCCTGATCATATGGAAGCATATGGTTTTCTCTTCTCAGATGACTTTAGCTTGTCAAGGTGACATAAAACTATCCGGCACAAGTCACTCTCCTGATGTTCTCAACCACTTTATCCTGGAATAGTGGTTCTGGCCTTTGGTGGCTACAATATTGCAGTTCAGCTCTGATGCTAGCCACTTGCAAGTAATATCAGACTCCACAAGTTTAAGGAATAGTCCCAATTACATAGTATTTACCTCCAATGCCGGCTACAAGGGAGGAATCAACACACCACCTGCATTTCTGACAATCTGCCCACAGATTTGGGACCTTGAGCTACTTTTGTTAGGCTTAATAATTTGCCAGACTGTCTTGCAGGATTCATGGAAGTGCTGCACTTACAAGTTTAGTATTACCATCAGGGACATTAATTGGCGCTGGTCAGCAAGAGAGACATAGGAGGTGATGTCTATAAAGGTCATTGCTATAGGTTGAATCTTCAATGTCCTTTAAAGGTCCAGAGGCTAAAAGTTTTATCTTCAGTTTATGGTGATGTTGGGACAATGATGGAAGCATTAGGAGGCAGAGCCTGGTGGGAGGAAGTTAGGTCATTGGAGGCATGCGAAAGAAGGGAATTTCCAATTCTGTTCCCATTCCCTTCTCTCTTTCCTTCCCAGCTGCTATGAGGTGAATAGTTTCTTCTGCCATTCGCCACCTACCCCATGATGTTCTGTCTGATCCCAAGCAACAAGATCAAGCCATAAATTACTGGACTTAAACATCAATATCATAGCCTGTACCTCAATAAGCCAGGGTTTGGCCATTAGTCTTCAATAAGCTAATTAAAGGAATTAAATTAATAGTGAAAAGTAGGAAAAGGAGATGTATTTAATATGGCTGTGATGGTGGTTTGAATAGGTTTGGCCCCCACAGACTCATGTGTTTGAATGCTTGCCCCATAGGGAGTGGCACTATTAGGAGGTGTGGCCTTGTTGATGTAGGTGTGGCCTTGTTGGAGGAAGTATGTCATTGTGGAGGTAGGCTTAGAGGTCCTATATATGCGCAGGCTCTGCCCAATGTAGAATCAGTGCCCTTCTGCTGTCTGTGGATCAAGATGTAGAACTCTTGGCTGCTCTAGTACTACGTCGGCCTGCATGCTGCCATGCTCCCTGCCTTGGTGACTGATGTCCTTCAAGCCCCCACCAATAGTTGCCTCTAGACCTATAACTAGACTCAAGGCAAATCAGACTCCTGGAGGGGAGGTAGAAGGTGTAAGTCCATAAGGAAGTGTGCTATACTTCTAAGATGCTTAATGAGTTTGCTAATCTATTCAAGCAGAAGTCTAGGGAATATGCGTAGGGATGGATTTATAAACCAAAGACCAGCATCAACATCCTGTCTTGTGGACTGAGCAAAACTAGATGTTTGGACTTTTTGTTCATAGCAGCCATCGTTAAGTCATTTCAATAAATTATATATGTATATATACACATACACATACTCATTCCATAAGTTCTGTGACCCTAGAGAACCCTGACTAGTACACTGGCCACTTTGGGAAGAGGGACTAAGAGATCTAACAACTCCCCTGAGTTTGTCTTCTTGAGGATAGGGGTTTTTTTTATTTTGTTTTATTTTATTTTAAGACAGAGTCTTACTATGTATCTCTGGCTGGCCTGAAAGTCATTATATAGACCAGGCTGTCCTCAAACTCACAAAAATCCGCCTACCTCTGCCCTTAATCTTAGAATTAAAGGCATGCACCACCGCCATACCCAGCTAAGGATGGGGTTTAGATAAAAAGCAAGAGCTATGTATAACTAAGTAGTCTGATTAAGCGTGGGCCTCAGCTCCAATTCTTCTCTCCTGTAAGTTCATCTCAGAAGCTATAACTCTTTCTTCAGGGCATAAGTTCTTCTCAGGACACCCCAGACATTTCCTCTCCTAGCAAGATTCCTAAGGAAATCCTAATTTCTTCAGGTCTATTCTTTCAACAGTCTGGGAATACAAGTGTCTCTTAAGAATACATTTGTTCCTGCTGGACAGGCCAGCTGCACATGGACTGAAACTTCTGGGATCATGGGCCATAATAAAAGTTTTCTTCCTTGTGGTAATTTTCTCAGATATTTGGTTACAGCACATTTAAGCTAGTAATCTTAAATACAGAGAACATTCTCTCTACTCACAAATGTCAGCACTTCAGTACATTCACCAACCAGGAAAACTTCCCCAACTCATGCCCTAAGCTGCCACATCCAGAGTTTGTTTGTTTGTTTGTTTGTTTCTTCCTTACTTCCTTGCTTTCTTCCTTCCTTCATTTTAACTTTCTATTGCTTCTTTGTGAGTTTCACATCATGCACCCCAGTCCCACTCATCCCCCTGTCTCCTCATATCAGCTCCTTGCCATTACAACCTCACCCCAAAATAAAATATAGATTGTGGGGTGGACCAATCAGAGCCCTCAATCTGGGCTGGGTGGTAGCTGAACTGGTCAGTGGCTCTCCTTTATCCACACTACCAAGACAAGCTCTCCAGCACTGCTCCAGCTAGTCTTAGAGTTTCCATTGCTGTGAACAGATATCACGACCATGGCAATTCTTAGAAGGGATAACATTTGGCCTGGCTCACAGTTGCAGAGGTTCAATCCGTTATCATCATGGCAGGAAGCATGGCAGCATGAGGCAGAGATGGTGCTGGAGAAGGAGGGGAGAGTTCCGAATCTTGATCTGATTGCAACCAAGAGAGACTGTCCTCTGTAATCAGCAAGGAGGAGGGAAGCCCATCCCCACAGTGACACACTTTCTCCAACAAGACCACACCTATTTCAACACGGACACACCTCCTAATAGTGTCACTCCCTGTGGGCAAAACAATCCAGCTCTCCCTAGTACCACAGGTGTCTAGAGGGGAAGGCATCTCACACACACACACACACACACACACACACACACACACACACAAGGGCCACCTCATTCAGCTGGCTCACCTGCACTCCCTCCACTAGGGCAGGGCCTGATTTCCTGAGTGCTGTTTCAGGTGAGAGGTCCAGCCACCTCTCTAGAATATGTGTCCAGTGAGGGGCGTGGCCAATTCTGCACAGCCCCTGGGCATCCATGTGGTCCTCAGCAGCTGTCCTGACCAGGGGCACCTCCATGTTCTCTAGTGGTCATGTGAGCCACAGACATCAACTGACCCCTTTTGCTTCATAGCCATGGACCCAGCCATGGCCCTCAGCAGCAGCTCAGACTGAACCTCACCATGGCTCTAGATGATGGGGCTGGCCACTCACAACAGGCTCCTCCTCTCCACTCTCCAGTCTCCAGTTCCATATCTCTTCACAACTCTCAAGCTGCTCCACTTCTCTTTCTCTCCTCCCGACCCCCAGTCTGTCCATCATGTACTTGCACACTGTGGTGGCTCCCATAACTGGCCTGTGCCGTGTGCTGAAGGACAGGTCTGTGGCAGTCAGCAGGTCAGCAGCTCTCAGTCTTCCTTCTCCTGCACCACTTGGTAGTCAGGGCTCTTGTGCCTGTGGTCAGCCATGCTGTGGGTCAGAGAGACAGTCTATAGGTGTCTTTCCCTGTCTGCACCACATGGCATGTCAGAACATCTGTTTTCCTCCTTTCACTCTGATTTGCCTGGATTTGATTTGAGTTGGGTTCTATGTGTCCTAGGCATCCAACAGCTTTGGCCACCAGGCCAGGCATCAGGCTAGGATGAACAAAGGGCTGCCATTTGATATGCCTCTAATACAATATCACCAACAAGATCTCTCTTTCCCCATTGCCAAGGGGATCAGAGCTTTCATTATTTTTAATTATTTTTGCTTTCAGACAGGATTTCTTTGTATAATAGCCCTGGCTGTCCTGGAGCTTGCTCTGTAAACCAGGCTGATCTTGAACTCACAGAGATGCACTTGCCTCCACCTCTCAAGTTCTGGAATTAAAGGTGTATGCCCCCACTGCCCAGGCAGAGTTTTCATTGGGCGTTGACTTATTGGCACATTACCTTGTGACTGACTCAGACCCCAGCCCCTTCCTTACCCTGGAAGTTGGGGCATTGCACCAGCACTTCTGTAGCTCAAGGTACCTGACCTCTAGTCATGTGATCAGGCTTCCCAGCACACTCAGCATGGACTTAGATGAGGTCCAAAGGCCTGTCACAAACAATAAAGACATCCCTATCACTGGGGAAACTTCTAAGAATTTAAACTTGGTCTCCCTGGAAACCTGGGCCATATGCCAGTCAATTACTTTACCATTCAACAGCTACAAGTTACAGTCACTTATAGAGTTTCTGTTTTAAAAGTTCAAGTATGAAAACCCAACTTGGTGGGGCACATCTGTAATCCCAGCACAATGAGAGGGGTTTTTTTTTCAATGTAAATAATGCAATTATTTATTAATTAAAAGATTTATTGATTTTCATTGACCTGTGCAAGCTCCAACCACATGAAACCCCAGCATCAAGGAGAGACGTGAAGCATGAAATCTTACCACTACCTGAGTAGCTCTTGGCATATGATAGCTGCTGAGAGAGGGGAAGTCAGTTTTTGTTAATGATGTAACGTTATTGTCTTAGTTAGGGTTTGTATTGGCTGGTGTTGTGTGTCAACTTGACACAAGTTGGAGTTATCACAGAGAAAGGAGTTTCAGTTGAGAAAATGTCTCCATGAGATCCAGGTATAAGGTATTTTCTCAATTAGTGATCAAGATGGGAAGGCTCCTTGTGGGTGGTGCCATCCCTGGGCTGGTAGTCCTGGGTTCTATAAGAAAGCCAGCTGAGCAAGCCAGGGGAAGCAAGCCAGTAAGAAACATCCCTCCATGTCCTCTGCATCAGCTCCTGCTTCCTGACCTGCTTGAGTTCCAGTCCTGACTTCCTCGGGTGATGAACAGCATTGTGGAAGTATAAGCTCAATAAACCCTTTCCTCCCCAACTTGCTTCATGGTCATGATGTTTGTGCAGGAATAGAAACCCTGACTAAGACAGGGTTTTATTGCTGTGAAGAGGCATCATGACCAATGCAACTCTTATAAAGGAAAACATTTCATCTGGGCTGGCTTACAGTTTCAGAAGTCCAGTCCAATATCATCATGATGGGAAGCACGGCATCATGCAGGCAGACATGATGCCAGAGGAGCCGAGAATTCTACGTCTTGATCTGAACGCAGCCAGAAGGAGACTCTCTTCCTCACTGGGTAGAGCTTGAGCATAGGACCTCAGAACACCCCTACAGTGACACACTTCCTCTAACAAGGCTACATCTCCGCTATAAGGCCACACCTCCTAACAGTGCCACTTTCCATGGGTCAAGCATATTCAAACCACCATACCTATGTAGTCAGACCATACCAGGGCAGATCCCAACCCAACACTAGCTGGGCAACGTAAACTGGAGAGGATGGTGAAAGAAGGAAAAGGAAGTGATCTCATAGTTGGGAGGGAAGAGATGGAGAGGTGGTGATGGGGGGAGGAATTGGGGAAATAGGATGTTAGAAATATTGCATGAGGGGCTGGAGAGATGGCTCAGCGGTTAAGAGCGCCAACTGCTCTTTCGAATGGTCGTGAGTTCAAATACCAGCAACTACATGATGGCTCACAACCATCTGTAATGAGATCTGATGCCCTCTTAGCAGGGGCCAGAGCAAGCAGAAAAAGTGCCTGAAGAGAGCTACAATGTACTTACATATAATAAATAAATCTATTTTTAAAAAAGAAAGAAATATTGTGTGAAACTAAAAAAAAAAAAAAAAATTAATGAAATATTCCAAAAATATTTTGTTATTTATTTTATGTGTATGAATATTTTGCCTGCATGTATATGTACCATATATATGCCTGGTCAGAAGAGGGCTTTGGATCTCATGAAACTGGAGTTATAGATGGTCGTAAACCACCGTGTGGGTACTAGGAATCAAACCTGGAGGCCCCTGTAAAAGCAGCAAGTGTGACAAACCCCTGAGCCATCTGTTCAGACCCAGATTTGTTTTATTTTTAATCGTGTGTGTGTGTGTGTGTGTGTGTGTGTGTGTGTGTGTATTTAAATGCAGGTGCCTAGAGACATCAGATCCCCTGGAACTGGAGTCACAAGTGGTTGTAGGCTTTTGGAAGAGCAGTAAGTGATCTTAACCACTGAGCAATCTTTCCAGCTCAACCAACATATTTATTAGCTGTTACAGGAATGTGGGATGTTTCATAGCTCAGTCAACTTTAAATGTTAATTTCCAATTTAAAATCATCTGAATGAAAAGAGAATTTGGTTAAAACAATCTGAAACCCCCGAAATTATTTTCTTGTGTTTTGTTTATAATTAGTTTTGGTCATCTAAAAACTGATTATAAGACAATAATTTAGAGGACTGGAGAGATGGCTCCATGCTTAAGAACCTTTGCTGCTCTTCAGAGAACATGAGCTCAGTTCGCACCACCCACACCAGACAGATCACAACCACCTATAACTGCAGTTCCAGGGCATCCAAGGCCCCCTTCAGTTAGATCACAGCATTTTCCACCAGAATTTTCTTATATAGCAAGCAAGTAGAAGATGGGATTTGGAAGGCAGTTAAAATTAAGAACACAGGGGCATGGTGGCATACACCTTTAATCCTAGCACTCAAGAGGCAGAGGCAGCTAAAGTTATGAGTTCAATGCCAGCCTGGCCTACAAAATAAGTTCCAGGACAGCCAGAGATACATAAAGAAAACCTATCTTGAAAAACAAAACCAAAAACAAACAAAATAGAAAGCAGGTTCTATCTTTGAGCGGATATGGTGGTGCATGCCTTTAATCCCAGCACTCAGGAGGCAGAAGAAGCAAGCAGATCTCTGAGTTTGAAGTCAGCTTGGTCTACAAAGAGAGTTTCAGGACATCCAGGGCTGCTATACCTTGAAAAATCAAAATAAACAAACAAACAAATAAATAAATAAATAAGAAAGAATGCAGAAGCAGAGAAGATTATTGTAAAATATTCTGAGCAGCCAAGACTTCCCCCAGGAGCCTGTGAGGTGTTCCCTAATAACAACCACGAAACTTCTGCAACAGAGAGATAAAGATACTCTGAAGCATGCCTTGGCCACCTCAGAGGAATGACGGCTGTGTTCCGCCTCAGTCTGGCACATTCCCTGAATAAAAATAGCATTGGATTTCTGCCTATTCGGGCCATAACATCAGTTCAAGCTCCGTATGTGACCCATTTTTAAATCCATCTACCTGATAGGGAAGATTCAGAAACTATTGCTCTCAGTCTCATAGTAGAATAGAAATTTTTTTTAGCACGGCCCCCCTCCCCCTTTTTTTTTCAGTGAATAGAAGGGAAAGACATTAGTGTTTGTACTTATAATTAAGAGAATTGCTAAACAGAAAAAAAGGCCTCCAAAAGAGAAATCAAGGAAACGTAACAAAATATAGATGTCCAACCTGATCTCAGAAAGCCGAATAAATTCAAAACCTCTAGCTTTCTGCTCGCTTTGGAGAACCCTGAAGAATTAACCAGCCCTCAGAGTTCACAGCTGAAATTCAATACAGATCTTTAAAAATATATAGCTATGGGTGGACTCTCCAAAAAATAAATAAAAATTTCTCAATGCAATCCATGAACCTCAGTTATCTCCTACAATTGGGAGACTCTGGAAATATGAGCCACAGTGAAGAGTTCTCAGCAACCATTCTCCAGTGTGTCATTTGGGTGGATTAAAGGTGCGTATTACTTTGACATGCACACCTCCTGTTTCTTTTCAAGAGAATAAATAATTACAGTGATTCATCTTTGGCTGTGGAGGAGTCAACTTCGGCCTGAAGTAGATAAAATGGTAAAATATATTTAGCAAGTGATCACCCAGGGACCAGCAAACAGATAAAAAGAAGAAACCATGTCTTCGTGATGAAAGAAATATACGAACACCAAGTTCTAACAAAGGGGAAATAAATACAGAAACTATAAATGGGAATGAGGGGTAGAGACAGTAAGTTTTCCCAGATCTAAACATCCATCTTGATTCTAACACCCCCATCCCTCACCACCACGAGTGCAGCTCAGTTTCTCAGGTACTCCGGCTATCTCATTTTGTAGACTTCCCCATGTGGTAAGAGTCCAGCTGCACACTTGCTTTGATTGCTATGGCCTCAAGGCCAACGTGAACCTTGAAGCTAGTGGTGGCTGTTTGTGGTCCCCCTTTTCCTTTAGATGGCTGTCAGGACTCTGGTAAGACTCCTGCTTTCCAGCTTTCTCTTTCTTCCATCACAGACTGGGATTTGATTGCTTCTTGGTCTTTTAATTAAGATCTAGAGAACAGACTGGTAATCAGCTTGCAAACCAGTCCCCTGGGCTGGGGATCACACCTAGAGCTTGCGGTGCCTAGCAATGCTATGCAACTGAGTTACCTTTCCACCCCAAATAAATGGCTTATTTTTGTTTGGTTGTTGTTGTTTTGCCATCTAACTCTCTGTGTAGTCAAGGATGAGCTTCAGCTTCTGTTTCTTCAATCTGTATCACCCCATCCTGAGACACCAAGTGTCCACTGCTACACTCGACTTCAAATAAATTACTTAAAACTCAGCAAGTTCTGAGAGTGGTAGCTCATTCCTTTAATCTACCAGTCAGGAGGCAGAGGCAGGAGGATCTCTGTGAGTTTACAATCAGCTTGCTTTATATAGCGAATTCTAGACCTGCCAGGGCTGCATTGTGAATCCCTGTCTCAAGCAAACAAACAAACAAAAAAACCAAAAACAAAAAAACCAAAACAAAAAAAAACAGGCAGCAGAGTACATATGGTCAGTTTCTGGCACTTCCTGAGACTAGTGAGTTGTTACCTCTCCTCTTAACAAGCCTCCTTTGAATATTTCCTAAGTAGTTTTGTTCTTTGTTTGTTTGTTTGAGACACGGTCTCACTATGTAGCCCTGGTGGGTCTGGAACTCACTATGTAAAACAGACTGATCTCAAACTCCCAGAGATCCTCCTCCTCTACCTCCTGACTGCTGGGATTAAATGAATGTGGGATACTCTCAGTTTCAAACTTCTGAAGTCTTAAAGGAATTTCTCTCTAGAGTGAAATGCTGCTGTTTGCAGGAAGTTGTTATACAAGAGAATGCCCACAAACCTGATTCTATAGCCTACCATGCGTCTGCCAGTCTAAGTGTATTACACACACACACACACACACACACACACACAATGTATACACATATAGGTTCATATACTTAAATATCAGCCTGTTGCTCCTAGAGCCAAAAGGAACAAATTAAGATTAAATCAAAAAAAGAAGAGAAAATGATGCAATTGAGACATTGGGAAAAGCATAATCTAAGACAATGATGAAAACCAAGTAGACATACAATATACTTGTTATATGATATATATATATATAATATTATATATTGTACATGTATAATATATATCATATATATGACATATAAAATACATATTAAAGGATATTGTTAGGGTCCAAGAATCGCTGAAGGAAGACCCTGGACTCAAATAGTATGCAAAAATGAGGAGCATTTATTCAGCAGAATCTCCCATTCAGCAAGCAGGGGGTCTCCCCATTTGGGAATGGAGTTACCTGGTGAACTCCTAGGCCCAGCTTTTATTGTCAGTTAGGGGAATTCCAGAGAGGGTTATGTGCCCTTTTACCTTGATTGGTTAGTTCTATCTCTAGGGGGTCTGACTGATTCTATAATTGGTTACGCTCTCGAGACTTCCCAGGGGGTTGCTTACTCATTCTAGCTACCTATTCTTATTTCAGGCCAAATGACAAGGTGTCTTCCGATTGGTTGCCCGAGGCAGTGGTTGGATGACCAGGAGTTTCTGGATCTGGGGGCTCTGGCCAACTCAGTCCTCTCAATATTGTATTATATGATATATACACATATTTGTGTACATATATATATACACACACACACGCACACACATATATGACACACACACACTCACGCACGCACGCAAGCACGCACGCATGCATGCACATGCGCACCAGCACGCACACAGATGCTGAAGCGCTTCAGAACAGCCAGACGCCTTGACTTGACAAAACAAGCACAGGTATCCGCATGCAATACAGACAACACTCATCTCTTTTCACCTTCTTTATCTTTACTTTCTGAGATTCTCAGGCATTTCACCAGCTTCATGCAGTCTGTGTTGGCCTTCAATTTACTGTGTAGCAGAGGATAATCTTGACCTTCTGATCCAGTTTTCTTCTCCCAAGTGCTCAGATGGTAGGCATGTATTACTACACACAAATTTTATTTGTTTGGGTCTAGAGATCAAACTCAGGGCTTGGTGCACGCTGGGGATAGATAGTACCTTGCCAACTGAGCTACATCACCAGTTCTCTTAGATTGTCCGTTTTCTTGTTTGTTTGTTTGTTTGGGTTTTTTGTTTTGTTTTTGGCTTTTATTGCCACGTGTAAGGTCACAATTCTTATCCTATTTTTCTAGCCCCTCTCCTGCATATTTAGTCTTTGGGGGAAAGCAGAGAATGGGAAATCCCAAGACAGGGCTGCATTACTGGTACCATATCCTGCAGGTTTTGTCCCTGTAGTCTCTTCAGAAACTTTCAGATAAACACATACCCAGTCTGTTTTACCTGATGCCTTAATGCTGGCCATGCTTTCAGTTATACAGTTTCTTCAAGGTCGATATTCAGGTAGTTGGGTTGAAGATCTGATAGTGCTCTTAAATTGCGTGTCAGTTTCAGAGTAGAATTGAGAGGACACATGATTTAAACAAAACAAAACTAAAAAAACACAAAAAAACTAAGAGCTGAACCTAGGGCTGGAGAGATGGCTCAGCGGCTAAGCGCACCGACTGCTCTTCCAGAGGTTCTGAGTTCAATTCCCAGAAACCACATGGTGGCTCACAACCATCTGCAATGGGATCTGATGCCCTCTTCTGGTGTGTCTGAAGACAGTAGCTGGATCCAGTTCCGTGGTAGATAGAGTGTTTAGCATGCACAAGGTCCAGGATTGAGATCACGGGAGCGGGGTTGGGGCACTGAACAGCTTGTGTCTTAGCATGGGGCACAGGTAGTGAGTTTTTGGATTGCTTATAGTAATACTAAAATGTATACTATTCCTTATTCCCATCAGGTAGAGCTAGCAACAGCTGCAAGTGAAGAATCTCCTAAGACATTTTTTTTTTTTCTGTGTCTGTTCTCGTGAATGCACAGGGACTGGGACTGTGGGGCTGAGTGGCACTGTGGTCTAGGAAAATTTAGGAAGAAGCTTTTCCTAACTCAGTTTCCCTGTGCCTTCTATCTTCGTGGTGTAATTGATATTAAAACACCAGCCGTCGTTACGTAGGAACAGGCAAAGAGCATGCGCACAAAGTCTTTCTAGGATGTTCCCCTGGAAGCTGTTCGGCTGTTCTCCTACTTAGTCACCGACCAGGACCTATTTTCATGGCTGCTGGGAGCTAAAAGAAAAAAGTGGGGTCAGTGCGGCCTTCTTCCTTGGCTTTGTGTCCAAACACGGTGCTCAGATTTCTATCGAAGAAATGGCGGGTAGACGGGAGAGGCAGAGACAGCCAACAGTCTGGTCATTGTTATTTTCTAAATAATTGGGCGATGGGGAGAGCAAAATGTCTAGATTTATTTGATAGTGACAGAGAACAAAGATGCTACTTTTGTAAGGGAGGTTTTGTGGAGAACTAGTATGCTTGTCTGAATTCCGTGAAAGCATGCTCATCTCAGGCAGTTCACCAGCCACATTGTCCAGAGGTAGCAGGGCAGGCTGAGCACCCCAGGCAGGGATCCCGGGGAACTAGTCAGAAGTGGCTGTTGCAGCTGGCAGACTTTTCTGAACAGCTGCCAGCTTGCCATTGTCCCTACAGAACCGTCTCTGTTCAACTCCAAGTTCCCTGTGGAGGACGGCTTCCCCCGCTCAAGTTCAGACGCCTCTGTGGGGAGCATGCCCTCCGCTTGTCCACTCAAATCTCCCTTTATTTAGAAAGAATCTTCCCTCTTCCTCTGTACTTGTCCTTTCTACACAACTGCAACCCCAAGAATGTGATCTTTGGGCACGACACTGTGAAATCAGAGGAGGGATGGCTCAGAGCTTGCTTAAGGAGAGGCTTTGTATGCGGCTGTTCCTGCTGCTCCTCCTCCTCTTCCTCCTTTTGTCTAGCAAAGAGACTTTATCGGGTAGGCAGGTTTTGTCTCAAGTGACTTTCATCACCTCTCTAAACTCCAGGGAGCCTAGCTTAAATGTATTAAAGCTGGTGTGGTACAACACACTTAAAGTCCCAGCACTAGAGAGGCTGAGGCAGGGGAACCATGAGTCTGAGGTCAGCCCCATCGGAGGGCAAGAGATCCTGTCTCAGAAGCAACCCCCCCCCCCCCCATGCACAACCAATCATACAAAGGTATTAGAAAAACAAAACAACAGCAACCAAACCTTTCTAAACTCGACTTGGACTAAAAAGCTTCCCTGAGATCGGTATTTGGGATATGGATATTCTCCTTACAAGTACTTTACTATCTTAATATTATTTTAGACACAATTTGCTCTTAAAGTGGAACATGTTTGACAAGTCAGTAGGACCTATAGGTAAGGACTGGAGACACTGTTAAAAATGGCTGTGTATGGAGGTGCAGCTTTAGCTAAGTTGATAACATGCTCCTGTGGCATACATAAGACTTTGAGCTGATCCCCAGAACCCCATAAAAAGATCAAGGTGGCGTGAGCTGTAATCCTAGTACTTGGCAAGTGGCAAGAACATCAGAAGTTCAAGGTCCTCTTCAGCTACAAGAGTTTAAGATCAACTAAGATCAATGAGACCTCATGGGGGAAGGGGTTGGGGGAAAGGTGGGAGGGAGAACATGAGGAGGAGGGTGGCAAAGTGGAGGAGCAGATGGAGGAGGAAGAGGAGTTGTTTATGTGTCATTAAGACACTGAGAGACTGGTAACTCTGTCTCAGCCAGATTGAACGTGTTTTGCCCTTGTAAATGAGACAAACTTCAAACCTGACAATAGCCATTAAACTGGTCTAATGTAAAACCAGGAAAGAGTCCTGTGGCCCTGAGAGATGATATGGAAAGAGCAAAGCTTTAGAATCCCACCAGGTCTTGGGCTATGGAGATAGCTCAGCATGAGGCCCTGGGTTCCTCAGGACCCATATAAGAAGCCAGCTGGCACATACTTGTACTGTTAGCCCTAGACAGCCTAGCCTGGTGAGTTCCAGGTCCCAATGAAAGACTCTGTCATAAATAAATGAGGTGGATGGCTTCTGAGAAAGGACTCCAACATTGACCTTAGCCTTTCCATCCACTCACCCAGCCACCCACCTACACAAAATCCCACCAGGTCTTCACCAACATGGGATCATTAATAACTTACTAGATTAACCAGAAAGCTTAAAAAAATAAGAACATAATGAGACATTGTATCTTAATTTTGGTAGTGAGCTATCTCCAGATAGTTTTGTAATCTCAGTGAATAAACGCAAATCAAGTAGTCGTGAAAAGTCAGTTTAGAGTACGTTAAAAACAGACTCACAAAGAGTATGAATCAGTGTGTCAATTCCAAAAGAGAAGAATATTTTTAATCAAAGCATTGTTGTGTTTAAGACAGTATTAATAGAGGTGGGCACGATGACAATGTTTGTTAATCCTTGCACTTGGGAGGTGGAAGCAGATGGATCAAGAGTTCAAAGCTCTCTCAGCTGCATAGCCTGTAGATTCTAGGCAAGCCTGGGTTACTGAAGACCCAACCTGGCATGATGAAAATTCAAAGAATCTTAATCACCTAAAAAAATAGTCAGTGGGAAGAAGAGAGTCAAAATCAGTATTGGGACGAACACCAACATTCATGGGTATTTGAGACAAGGGACTGGCCCAGGGTTAAGGGGTCATATCAGGTACACCCGAGGAGAGCATGCAGACTGGTTCCAATTGGCTGGACATGCCTCTCTGCACGCCCATCCCAGTGTCCTGAACATAGACTCTCTCCCAGTGAGATGCTGATGGCTACTGGCTGCTCTTCAAGGAGAGCAGTCTGAAGTAACTAGGGGAAAGTTATCACTAGTTACATAACACAAGAAGCCAGGACCTTGTTTTCTCATCCAACCCTGGGAGGGTCCCATGTATCTCAAGGTCCCCTCACTCTCTAATTAGCTGACTCTGACCTCCTCATCCTCCTGTCTCCTCTTTTTTTGTTTTGTTTTGTTTTGTTTTTTTTTCGAGACAAGGTTTCTCTGTGTAGCCCTGGCTGTCCTGGAACTCACTCTGTACACCAGGCTGGCCTTGAACTCAGAAATACACCTGCCTCTGCCTCCCAAGTGCTGGGATCAAAGGGGTGTGCCACCACTGCCGGGTGCCCTCCGGTCTCCTTTTAAAAGGCTGGGATTATCAGTGTACCCCACCACACCGAGTTCTGGGTGGTGCAGGGGAGCAAACACAGGGCTTCCATGTATGCTAATTGAGTTATATCCCCAGCCCAGGACTATGTCTGACTTATTTTAAAGTGCCAATTCTGGGCACTTTAAAAATAATTACCGAGACAGGCCGTGGTGGCACATGCTTTTAATCCCAGCACTTGGGAGGCAGAGACAGGTGGATATCTGAGTCCAAGGTCTACTTAGTGAGTACCAGGGTAGCCAAGACTACACAGAGAAACCCTGTCTCAAAAAAAACACAAACAAAGCAAAACAGACCCAAACTTATTGAATGAAGTTTGCTCAGGTGGAACTAAGGTTTGGTAGGTTTCAGTGTGCTGGTTTCTCTATGTAACACTTTCCTAAATGCTGCGCAGTGGTGGTGGTGGTGAATGCCTTTAATCCTACCACTTTAAAGCCTAAAAAAAAAGGTTAGCCTGGGCTACATAGCAAGACCCTGTTTTCAAAACAAAACATTACTGACCACAAACCCAAAAGGACTCTGGTAGCCTTGTGTTCCAAGGGCTGCAAAGGCTGGCCTGTGGACTCAAGATGTAAAGAAAAAGGAAACTGGAGGTTGGGGGATGGGGGTTAGGGGATGGGGGTGTTTCTGAGCCCAGGCCCCGCCCTTCATTCTTCTCCAGCCCGGACTCGAAAAGTCTTTTGGGTTAGCAACTTACTTTGGCCCAAGGATTCCACACAGGAGACTACAAATCCCAATCAAAGAAACTGACTAGTTGATTCAATTCCACAGAACACTGAGGTCATTTGAGCCCATGGGGACTCTTTAACATTTACTTGTTGAGAAGGATAGGCTGACTCCATGACAGGTTTCAAATTGGCAGTCTATGAGACTAGGCCTAAGAAATGGGCAAGTCCAGGCAAGTCAGTCAAAAAAACAAAAAACAAAAACCAAAAACCCAGGCTTCAGACAGCTAGTTAGAAACTAGAAGGTGCCCAGCCACCTATTCTAAAGCAAGGACAAGTTTCCAGATCTCCCAGGTAACAGGTTCCAGCTCCCACGCCCCAGTAATGGGATGCCCTTAGAGATGGAGTGCCCTAATGTGCTTTAAATCAGGCCTGCGAGCTCGTTTAGTTTTCTCTATCTAAATAATGGAAGACCCCAGCATGCTGGACCTCTGCAGAATAAAACACTGTGCGTTTACATACTATCTGAGTCCAGGGTATCATTCTTCAGTAAATCATGGACCCTTACACTTGTTATTTAGGCTAAGAGATGACCCCTTTTGGGGTCATTCTTTGTCGTGCACCGATGGTATTAAGTATGACACCTAGTCACTGTAAAACAGGAAAGCCTGTATAGTAATGGACTTCAATGACGGTCACATATAAAGTCACCTCACCACACTCGGAAGAAGAACGTTATGTGATATTTTTTTTACATCATCCCAATGATATACGTTTCTTATTTTTTTTCTTAGGTAGAATAAAAATATTAAGGTCAGGTTACATTTTAAATAACTGAACTGGGTGGGTCAGAATTGCTGGTGTTTAAAAAATGTGGACAACATCCTTAATATAGCTATTTGTGACTAACCCAGTGGGTGTGTGAAACCCAGGGGAAAAACAATAAACGCATTCACTGTGTATTTGAAACTCGGAGTTTATTTTGCTTTTCAAGTTAGATTTCAGGACATTACTTTTTTTTTTTTTAAAAAAACAAGACATTATTTAAGGAATTACCCAGAATTCTGCCTTTGAAGATGCTGCTGCTGGAACACTAAGCATTTAAAGGCTGTTAAGTGAAACAAGAAATTCAATAAACAAATCAGAAAAAATGCAATTTATGCCTTCCAAAATTCCTGGTTTTGAAATGAAATCTTTTGTTTTTTTTTAATTTTTATTGCCCTGAAATTCTTATGGAAATACAAGATACATGGCATAGATTTCCTGAGTAACCTTGTCATTACATAAAAACTGATCTGTCAAACCTGCTACTGCAATGATACTTTGGCCCTCTCTATAGGCCACGCCCTCGCAGCGGGCCCTCTGAATCACTTGTTATAAAGATCTTATAGAGACCGCGTAGAGTTGGAGAAGCTAAAGCACCTGGGTAACGAGATTAATTCCAAAGCCCCCTCGAACGAGGAGTGGAGCTAGGGTTAAGACTTAAGCTGAACAGAACCTGGAGCAGCAGGGCCGGGGGCTCAGTGAAGGGGTCTAACAGGCCTGAGCATGACAAACATGGCGGGCACCGACAGGTTTGCCTTCTCCCCTTCTCCGAGCTTGCTAAAAACCATTAGATTACATTCCTGAAGCTAGCCTTCGAGGTTTATATTTGTCCACTTCCTCCTCCTAAGGCTGATCATCAAGGTCCAGCTATCAAAGCACTGATGTCCAGCAGTCAAAAGCCACCTTTAGGCTGATCTAATTAGCATGCCCAATCAAAACAAACCAATTCATCCTAGTACGGGATTCCCTTTCTCCTTTATAAACTGCCATTTGCCTATGGGCCGTGGTCTGTCTCCACTCTAGAGGCAGTCCTTTGTTCCTCTGGGCAAATATCCCTTGCCCTTTTTCTTCTTCTCTCTTGCTCCTTTTCCTTTCCCTCACCCACCATCTCCTGTCTTTGTCTTTTATTCCCTGCCCTTTGTCCCTGGGGGCAAATAAATCTTCCTTGTGCTGAGAACTTGGTCTTGGTGTGCCCTGTGCAGAATCCAGTCCTTTCACTCAGTACTGGAGCAGGGGACAGGAATGCCTTGAGTTCAAGATCAGCATGGGCTATATAGTGAGTCTGAGGCTATCCTGGGCTAAATAGTAAGACCAACCAAGTAGCCAACCAACCAAGCAACCAACAAACACCAAACAAAAAAGGCCTGCTTCTCCAAAAATCTCTTGTGCTATGTGATTGCTAAATCACATTTCTGTGTGGCCTTATGAGATGTGTATTAATTATGGATTTTACAAACATGTCTACTTCTGTACTTGTGTACTCACGTAGGAGGGAGCCTGGAGAACTCAAAAAAATATTCTTTTTTTTTTAATTAAAAAATTGTTTTTTACTATTTTTAATAGTGGGGTGTGTGTGTGTGTGTGTGTGTGTGTATCTGTAATCACATGAGAGTAAGTACCTATGGAAGTCAGGGGTGTCAAATCTCCTGGAACTGAAGTTATGGATGGTTGTGAGCCACCATGGGGTTGCTGGGAATTGAACTCAGGACCTCTGGAAGAGCAGTCAGCTCTCTTAACCACTGAGCCATCTCTCCAGCCTCAAGGGGCAAATATTAACTCTTTCTGTAGCAGATGTTGCTGTTACTATAGCTGTGGCTATTGTTCTTTCTTTTCAAAAAATTTGTTACTTTTTAAAGAATTTTATGTGCATTGGCATTTTGCCTACATATAAATATGTGCAAGGGTACCAGATCCCTTGGAACTAGAGTTGTAAACAATTATGAGCTGGGAATTGAACCTGGGTCCTCTGGAAGAGCAGCTGGTGCTCTTGACCGATGAGCCATCTCTCCAGCCCCTCATGGTCTTTCTTAATACAGCAGTCATTTTTTGTGTGTCTACTGCACCTGATTAAAATGTATTTGTGGCACATTTTTACCACACTTCCTGAATGAGGATGATTGAGGATACAATGAACAGAACCAGGTGTGAACTATTCTCTGTAGATTTTGAGGTCATTCATTTAGTCAGTGTGTAGATAGCAAGTGCACATAGCATTCTAGAGGCACTATGTTAGACTTAGTTCCCAGTTCACACTGCTGAGCACCCTGGACTGAGCGGGCTGACAGAGCAGATGGTGCTGCCCTTAACTGACTCACTTCCTGTGTCCCAGACCATCACTGCCCAGGGCAGTCTGCTCACACTGGCAGGCCACTTCATACATCTCTATGAGGACTTTAGTGCAATACTGACATCTATAGCCTAGGATTAACTATGTCTGTCCGTCCTTCCTCCCTCCCTTCCTTCCTTCCTTTCACCAGGGTCTCATTAATCTAGCCATAGCTGGCCTTAAATGTGTTATGTAGACCAAGCTGGTCTCGCACTCACAGAGATTCACCTGCCTTTGCCTCCCAAGTGTTTAATTAAAGGCATTCATTTGTATCATTCTTTTAAATAATTAAACAGCCATCATTCCCTTCCAGGTACTCTGACAAAGGGTCTAGAAACACCGACATTATGTTTATGGAAATTAAACTTAGACCCTGTGTTTCACAGTAGTCTTGTGTCTAACAGTACAGGTATGAATTACAGATATGCCACTTTGGTGGCATCCCTATAATTAAACTATCTTGAGATTCCATATTATCCCAGTCAGAAAGGCTACACACACAAAAACAAAACAAACAAACCAGAATAAAACAAAACCCCAAACCAACAAAACAAAACCAATAAAAAACAAAACAACACCCCTCCCCACCCCCAAAAGCTGGGCATAGTAACCCATGCCTTTAAGCTTAGCTCTTGGAAGGCAGAGGCAGGCATATCTCTGTGAGTTCAAGGCCAGCATGGTCTATCTAGTGAAATCCAGACTCTCCAGGACTACATAAAAGAAACCCTGTCTCAACTACACACACACACACACACACACACACACACACACACCTAAAAAATAGAACTACCAAATAGTATACTACTCCTGGGTATTAACCAAGGAAATCTAAGTCATCAACCGCAAATATATATGCACACAAAGGCACATGTACAGACACGTTTACAGCTGCATTTCCTGGGCCTCTAAGGAAAGGGGTCAGCCCAGGCACTGGACAGTGGATCAGTGAATAGAGAAACTCAGCGTCCTGGCACAATGGGATTTTGTTCTGCCACATCTCAGAATAAAATTATGCCATTTTCAGAAGAAAGATGAAACTGGAGATCATGTTAACTGAAACAAGACAGTTCAGAAAGACATACATCACAGATTCTCTTTTCTGGAGCATCTACTTTGGAAATGGGTATCTGTAAAACATGAAGGTAGACAGAGCAATCAATGGGAAGAAAAAAGGAATTGGGGTGGGGGTCGGTCGAGGAACAGAGTAGCAGGGATTCGTACAAGCAAACCACATGACGCACAGGTTTGAAAATGTCATTATGCGTTGCATCATTTTGTGCTATGAATATACTAATAAAATTTTAAGAACCCGAGGCATTTAGAATCGACTTTCTTTGAATAATTAGCACATGCCTGAGGTACACTGTACGCATTCGATGTATTTATTGACTAATTGAAACTGAACCTAAAAATAAACAGCAGCCTTGAAGGAGCTGAAGAGACGGCTCAGCAGCTAAGAGCACTGGCTGCTCTTACAGAGGACCTGCCCACGTGGCAGTTTATAAACGGTATCTCCAGTTCCAGAGCACCCATAGCCTCCTCCTGGTCCAGCACCAGGTATCCATGTAGTGTACTTACAGACTTTCAGGCAATTATGCATATACACTAAAATAAATGAATAAAAGTGAAAAACAAAGAAAAGCTAATCAAAGCCCCCAAGCCCTAACTTACTACTTACTACTGAGGAGGCCGATGGCATATATATATATATATATATATATATATATATATATATATATATATATATAGTTATATATAAAACCTCATAGCCATCTTCAGCGTTTGAAAGGAAAATGCTTAATTGAAACAAAGATCATTGAAGCCAGAGAAGGGTTTCATCATACAGTTAAAACAATGCTCATGAAAATTAGTTAAGTGATGAGAGATTCCGTTTAATGAAAGTTTTTTAAAGTAAATATTTAAAGGAGAGGGGAAGCCAAGTTTCTGTCTGTAATTGACATTACTGTAATCTCCAAGAGACAGTTATTTAAACAAGCAAGGGAACAAACAAAAAACAAACCAACCAGGTTTATTCAAACAAATAAATTTACCAGTAGGTGTCACTGTTTACATATACGGATACTATTTCACAGAGTTCTGAGCTTTTCGAAAAATGTTTTTCTACGACTCCAGATGATTGAATGGACCTGAGGAACAAATGCAAATAAATGATCAATGCTAATAATCAATGTTTCCTAAGTTTTATGATTGTAGTGAGAAGTTTAATCAGTCTCACGCTCAACATATTCAAAAGGCTGGGGAGTTCCTTGAGCCACACCTACAAAAATCTATTTAAGATCTTAGACTGCTTTGATTAAAAACACTTTTGAAGAAAATAGAAAGGAAAAAAATGGAAAACATTTCAAATTCCGGGTCTTCACGGTCAAATGGTACATTTTTGAAAGACTGCATGTGAACAAGTTAAACGTTGGAGGAGGAAAAAAGAAAGAAAATGAAAAGAAAAGAAGGAAATGGGGAGCAGGGACAGAGAAAAAGAAAGGCAGAGGCGGACTTGCTTTTTCCTTCCATGCAAAAGTACTTTTGCAAAAAGTTGGGAAATACCAGACCTCCCCGCTGGGCTTCCTACCCCCCTGGCACAAGTTTGTATTCCCCTGTAGAGTACAAGCTCCTGGGGACACGGTGGCCTCACTGCGGGAAAGTAGGCTTATAGCAGCATCCTAGTAAGGATTAAACATTTCTTTCAACAGAAATAAGACTTTTAAATTTTCAAGAGATCTGGACCTAAAAAAACCTGAGAGGTCGTGGGAAAAGAACGAGAAAAGAGTTAAGTACCTCTATACCAGGAGTGGGGTTCGAACCCACGCAGACATACGTCCATTGGATCTTAAGTCCAACGCCTTAACCACTCGGCCATCCTGGTGCAGGCGTGCACTTCTGCGTTTGCTCTTCCTACAAAGCTTACACCACCGTCCTCATTTTCTCAGTTACTCAAAGATGGCCCCGCGGGGGCCGCGCGGCGCCCCCCTCTTTCTCCGCCCGGCTACAGAGACTCGGTGTCTGCCGCCGCAGCCGCTCGCTGTCGCCCCAAGCTCTCGGCGGCAGCGAAGGAACTGCAGGAGCAGCGCGCGGGGCGTCGCTCTGGGCGGGCGGGCGCTGGGTCTCCTTGCACACTGTAGGTGCTCGGGCGCGACAAACAAACCCCACAGCTAACTTCTGGGCTCCGGAGCGGACGCGGGAAGGAGCCTCTCGGGTGGTGTGGGCACGGGTCTGCAGGGCAACCATCAGTGCGTTTCTTCTAAATCGAATGGGTTCCCGGTGCTCTGCTTTCCTTCCTCGCCAGTGTGGTTAGACACGCCGGAAGGAGGTTCTGGAGAAAGCTGTGTGGGCAGGGTAGCATGGCCCAATCCCTCATCTCCCTCTCTGGTCGCTGTAGACACTATCCCCTTTGCAGCACCTCAAATGCAGGGTCAAGATCTCCCGGGTTCCTGCCACCCCTACGGCTCCCTTAGAGGGACACCCCTTGCTTTAACTTGTTCCATGTTTTACTTTCGCTTTTGTTGTTGTGACAAAACACCCTCAACCAAAAGCAATTTAGGGGACAGCGGTTTATTTGCATTACTTCGGCTGTCACTCAAAATTTTGGTTCTACCCCAGGGTCCAGGCTAGGTGTTTCTGCAGCTGCAGGCAGAGAGCTGGTGGCTGAGCCTTGCTGTTTGTCCCACCTTGTCCCCCTCCCCCAACCGCACCCCTTACTCCAATGTTTGGTTTATACAGGTCCAGTGGCTTAGACTGTGAACCTAGGTCATCAGGAATTCACGTGCCTCACTGTGCCAGATCTCCCTGGTGGCTCCTTCAAACTTTTTCTCGGTTTCACTGTAATGATCCAACTGCTCTGCCACCTCTCACAGCTCCTGTGGCCCCAGGGAACACCTATTGCTTGGTTCTCTTGAGTCCTGATTAAGTCTGACCGGACTGCTCAAGAAGGACCTCTACTATAGCAACCCAGACAGCTCCTGTCTACCACTCAGTGGCAGGAACGCCAATGATCTTTGCCTGAGCATGTTCCTCAATAGTGCCTTTAGGACATCAAGTGTGAGTACTCAAAGAAGTACACCAGATAGCCTAGGTCCTCAGCCCTTGTCCTCTGGCCGTACACTCTGCTAGAGTCTGGAGGCAGCATGAGCATGTGGGATATAACATGGGGTCATCACCATGTTACTTCACTAGGTGACCAGTGGCCTTGAGCTTCGTGCAATGGGCATTAAATGATAGTGAGAACATGTGCTCTCTCAGCCCCAAGTAGCTCTAAGCTCCCTACACGCATTTTTTATCTAGCTTGATATTTTTTTCTTTTCCTTTTAGAATTTTTTGAGATAGGGTCTCACTATGTAGCCCTGGCTGTCCTGAAACTCACTATATAGACCAGGCTGTCCTCAAACTCACAGAGATCTGCCTGTCTCTGCCTCCCAAATGTCAGGATTAAAGGATAAGAGTGAGCACCACTTCTCGGGGGCTCAGGTAATCTTCTTAATAACTGTAAAGTAGGAGTTTCTGTCCTCATTTTGAATTGGGCCATAGCGATCTCTTACAGACTTGCTCACCTAGAGAAAGTCCCTTGCATGCAGCGCTGGCGCTGCCCAGTGTTTCCAACCCAGCTTTGCATCCTAGGACTCCTCTCAGAAATATTCTTTCTGATGCTCTAGATTGCATTTTGTTTTTCTGGCCACAGTTCAGGGATGGGTCTGGTCCACGAGTTAGTTTTTATGAGAGTTGCAGCAATCCTGGATTACTTGGGAAGAGACGTCAATCATCGATGGAACATATCATATTTTGATAAGGTGTATCACAGAGTCATGCCCATCCCATATAATGTTCTTCTGTGATATGAGGAACCCATGGATATATCTACCTGTAGCCAACAGCCCTCAATCATCAGCTGCTGCTAATGACTGTGTTTTAAGTCTCCATATTCCAATCCCAGATCCTCAAGTGACAGTCCCTCAGCCTCAGCCACTGAGTCCTCTAAGTGCCCAGAGACCATAGGAGAGAAATCCACCTGACCTCACGGACATTTTTTAAAAAAGATGTATTTATTTACTCTGCCTGCATCCCAGAAGAGGGTACCAGATTTCATTATAGATGGTTATGAACAACCATGTAGTTGCTGGGAATTGAACTCAGGACCTCCAGAAAAGCAGCCAGTGCTTTTTAACTTCTGAGCTGTCTCTCCAGCCCTGTACGTTCTTTTTTAATTCTTGATTTTTAGTAGTATCTGTGCCATAATAAAAATCCCTATTGTTTGGCAATGCTTAAGTTTGTGTGAAGTGAAGCAGATCTGAGGCAGAGCATTGTGATGAAGCACTGGGGGGAGTATTATGTGGAACAGGCAATTTAATACAGCAACCCAGGGGATACCACCACTCTGAGATGGAGAGAGCCAAAGGCCAGAATCCATCATGGGAGATAAGTCTTCCATCTTCACTGGGAACCTGGTTCTGGGGGAAGATGCTGCTTTCCATATCTATATCTTCTGTGAGAACAAAAGTCTCATCCCTACTAACTAGCTGCAAGGGAGTCCAGGAAGCAAAAGTTCTAGTGGTTGTTTTAGGATGCTATTCTCAAGTGTGAGAAATTCCCCAAGCACAGGGAAGGGTGTTCAAGTGAGGCTAACAATCTCAAGGCATAAAAAATACTCACTTTAGCGTTTGAAGGAAACATGGAAAGCCTTTCATAATGGCACTTGCTATAGCCAACAGCGCTTTGCTGGCTACAGATGGCAACATTAACTAGATTTTATAACATTGTAATGACTGCCAGGTTAAGAAGCTGTTTGAACATGATTCTTGAAGAGAAGTTTCAAAAAGTTTATTTTCATTACACATTTGTATTTATTTAAGCTATGATATGCTGTATAGATTGGTTTAAAAAAATTTTTGCCCCTAGCCAGGAGGTGGTGGCTTATGCCTTTAATTCCCACACTGAGGAGTCAGAAGTAGACGGATCTCTGAGTTCAAGGCCAGCCTGGTCTACAAAGCTAGTTCAGGACAGCAGGGCTACACAAAGACATCCAGTCTTGAAAAATAAAAAATGGCCTTGAGTGCTTTTTGGACAGTCTTACACCCTTAATCCTCCTGTTTCAGCCTCCCTATTATTAGGATGATAGGTGTATACTGGCATGTGCCATCATGCCCAGTCTATGAATGTGTTGACACTCTTCTCTTCAATAGATAAAGCTTACTTCCTATCCCCCCTTGAGCCTGTACTGGCTGCATGGACTCATTTCTAAATAACAGAATTAAACAAATAGAAGCATGCATCCCTGAAGACCAGCTAATCATCAAAGGCACTTCAGTGCCATCTTGGTGGCTTGCTCTCAGATCATTCCCTGTGAAGGAAGCCAGCTGTTCTGTCATGAATAACTCTGTAGAGGCTCCCATGGTGAGGAACTGAAGCTCAAGCCCCCAGCCTCCACCCCAGAACTCAAGGTTTCCGTGAGTGAGCTCTCCAGCTCAGTCCAACCTTATAAAGATGACCGTGACTCTAGCCAAAACTTTGGCTTCAACTGGTGAGTGACCCTGAGCTGGAACCCCCTAGCTAAGGCTCTGTTCCCCAACCCCACGAACTGTGAAAGAAAGCCAGCATTTGTGATTGCATGTTTGCATTATTTCTTACATGGCTGTGGATCATTAATGCATTTCTCTAGCATTGATACATGTTCACAGGCATGTGCTCTTTATCCACAGATAGATTTAGCAATGTTAATCCTGGTGAGCCCCTAACATCAACTTTCCTTTTTCATTTGTTTTCAAACTTATAAATGAATTGATCACTTGTACTTTCTAAGCTTACCTACCTACTCTTAGCTTTCTCTAGAATCTTCTTCATGTGTCTTTTTTTTTTTTTTTTAATTGGGGGTTTCACTATGTAGGTCAGGCTAACCTGCAACTCTCTATGTAGAGCAGGCTGGCCTCTAATTTACAGAGCTGTCTCTGCTTCTGCCTCCTGAGCTTCCCAAATGTGGCTTCTACTATGCTCTCTACATTCATTGAAGCTTAGTCAGAAGATCTGGAGAGATGGCTAAATGGTCCTGGCTGCTCTTCCAGAGGACATGGGTTCAATTCCCAGTACCCACATGGCAGCTCACAGCTGTCTGTAACTCCAGTTCTAGGGAATTTAACACTTTCACATAGACATATCTGTGAGCAAAACACTGATGTACATAAAATAAATGTATTTTTTAAAAATCATCAGCTATCTACCAGGGCTTGTAAACTGTCATGACAAAACAACAAAGCCATGGAATGAACAAACTTACTTAAAAAGAAAAATGAACAAAGACAGTATCCAGGACCATTGTGCCCACAAGGCGGCAAAGCCACAAGGAGGCAAATGCATCCCATTATTGTGAAAGACCTGTCATGTAAGGGTTTTACCAGGAACTGGGAGGCAATAAATGTCCCTTCCTCTTTTCCTCAGTTGCCTTAATCTTATGATTTTTTGCAAAAATGCGTGTGTGTGTGTGTGTGTGTGTGTGCATGCACGTGAGTCTGTGCTTGTGGTTTAGTTCATGACAAATCCTGTCAGCCACACCCTCACCCTTTGCACTTTGAGGCACATAAATCAGGAGTTGCTAATATAATTTCGAATGCATGAATCTTTACCTTTGCTGTCTTTAAGGAGTTCAGTTACTCTGGCACTACGCAGCAGACCTCTGATCCGCAGGCTTTCCTTTGAGGTAGGTGTAAACCGCAGTATTTACTCTGTACTTAGGGCTTTGTGACCTAAAGCTTTGAGAACAGTGCATGTCGTTAACATTTTCTTTTCTTCCAAATTAAAAAAAAGAAAAGAAGGGTAAATAAGGAAACAATAGACTACATAGAATTAACTGCACCATTGTTCTTTGCTTGTTTTATGCATCAGAGAACAATTCAGTGAGGAGGTGATGGGCAGAATGGCTTTGATACTGTAGCAGTTTGCAACACTGGGAGGTCTTTACACGTCTATTGGTTTAATTACTTTGTACAAACAGTAGGGGGAAGGTCTCTGTTTTACTGTCAGTTTCCCTCTTTTAGGCTTTATCTCACCTTCTTGGGGTGAACCTGGGAGGATCTAGGGTTTTCTCACTCCTGCCACTGAGCTACGTCTCCCAGCTATTTTTTAAAAAATGGATTTTCTGCCACTTTTAAATCACAGGTTGGCCATAAAATGAAGGTGATCCTCCTGCCTCAGTCTCTCAAGTCTTGGGTTTCTAGGTCTTGGCAATGACACTCAGCCTTTTATTTTAGTTTTATTTTAGACACTAATTCTTTGATATCACTGGATTGTCTTAGAGGAATTTATTCCGAGTCGTTTTATGTCATATCCACAAGTGTTCTTTCGAGATTGCAAGTCTTGTCTTGCATGCTGCCAGTCCATGCCTATCCGATGAGACTGTCATTTCCCATTGGAAATGAGAATTTAGTGCATAATTACTTCAAACATTAATAATGGCTGGTACAGGGAGTCCTTTTGATGAGGCATAGAAAAGGGGATTTTTAAAACAATTTCTCTAATGGTAGATTTAAATTTCTTCTCCTAAATGCATGTCCTAACACCTTACCATGAAGTGACATTTCTTGTTCGACCAGCTTCCCCCCCCCCCATTAACAGATTGCAAAGTGTGGCTGAAGATTATGAAGAGACCATGTCACTATGCCCATTTAAGGCTGCATTGCACTGGGGCAAACCACAGGGCAAGGCAAAGAATGAACTAGTCAAACATTCCTGTGTGCAATAGAGAGCAAGAAAAATTCCTGGGTTTGTCACGAGGAGGCTAAATAGCTCCTTTTCTTCTGAGGGTGACATTCCCTGTATTGCCCTCCCCCTTCTGGGGATTTTCTGACCACTGCTTGAGAGACACCTGCCACCACGATGAAACATCTGTCAGTACCTCAAAATCCAGCTGCATTCCCAGCTGAGTATAGGTCAGGATCCTCCTGCATCTCCACCCCTGCAGATGAGGAATGGCCTTGCAGCTATTTAATTCACAGTGTGAATTGTAAATGAAGAAAATGTACATTTTGTGTATGTGTGTATGTGTTTGTGTGTGTGTGTGTGTGTGTGTGTGTGTGTGTGTGTGGTTTGTGGATAGAATCTAAGGCCTTGAGAATGCGAAGCACACACTATTACCAGTCTGAACTCGAGTCCTACCCCACCCCATCAAATTTTTTGAAATGCTTTTTATATGGTTGAAATAAAAGAAAATTTCAAAAGAATCACTTCTGGATGAAGCAGTTCTGCCACGTTCTCTGTATGCATGTCACCTGAGTTGTACCTTCACTACATTATCTCTTCCAAGTTCTGTCTTACAGCAGGGCCTTTCTGGGCTCTCTGCCAGGTGTGCTGTCAGTGACCAGGCCTCCTTCGGTTTTCCCTTTCATTGTCTCTTCTTTTTAATTAATTTATTCTTTGACAACTTACACATACACACACACACACACACACACACA
>JADRCH010000061.1:4906586-4932307 GCA_019843965.1 Rhynchomys soricoides
CACACACACACACACCCCACACACTACACCACACACACACCCCACACACCCCACACACTACACCCCACACACTACACCACCCCCCCCCACACACACCCCACACACTACACCACACACACTACACCACACACACACACCCCACCCTCACATCTATGCCCACACTCTTCATCTGTACCCCAGGTCTCCACCCTGCTTTCAGGTCTTTTCCTTTGCTTTTGTTTTTTCTGTGACACACTGGGTTTAATTGGTCACACACCTGGCCATGGAGCTATTCACTGGAGCATCAGTGACTCATCTGTGGCCACATAACTGAATAAAGTGACTTCCTCTCCAGAAATCCTAACTGCCGTTATGACTCCTGGAGAGGGCAGGGCCCTTTGAGCCCCTCCCCGATCAGTGACTGGATGTTTAAGAGCTCAGACCTCAGCAGGCTCTAGGCAGACAATCTTGGCTGGCAGCTTCAAGTTCTTAGTGCCCTGGCATTTCATAGCCCTCTTCCCACTGTCTGGTTCTTAACTATTTCCCTCCCTTCTTCTGTGACATTCCCTGAACCTTGCAGGGGGTGATACAGGTGTCTCATTTAAGACTTGAGCACCCAACATTCACTCACTCATTCTCAGAACCTTGGTTAGTCCCAAGTCTGCACTGACTGCTATTCACTGCAAATAAAAGAGTCCTTGGTCGAGGCTGAGGCCAGCACAAGCCTATGGTTATAAACACGAGTTTGTACGAGGTACAAGTAATTCAGTAAAACAAAAGTAACAGTTTCACTGCTAGTGGCCATGACTTCCCGGTCACGAGCCTTTGACCAGATTAAAAGTATCAGGAAAGAACTCCCTCTTGTGGAGTGGACCTCTAAGTCAGTCATAGATCACTTGGATGCCCCTGTAACAGTTGTGCCATTATTACAGCACTGGGAACATCCTGCCTGGCAAGTGGTATTGTGGTACGGAAGGTGCATAAATGGGAAAGACCACTGTTAATTTTTCTCTCCCAGCTGCCGGCATAGGAATTTTGGCAGGATGAAAGCTAAGCAGCAGAGAGGAAGCTCAGCCTCAGTGTGGATTCTCTGAGTTCTGCAACCAAGATCAACAATAGTTTCTTACTGTACTGTTCTGGTGGGCAGCCAAGAAGAATGGCAATAGCCTGTATTGTTTTGGGATCTCTGGGGCCTTTTTAGACAACAGCTCCTCATGAAGTATCCCACACCTGACACTGAGATTAACAGTCAATAATCTATGACTTCTGGGATTGGCATTATCCACCCTCAACCTTCACTTTCTTTGCTCAGCCTTTTCAGATTGTCTGACCCCCAGATCATTCATGCTAAGACCTTAGTTTATCAGACTCCACAAAATTCATGTTTGGGCTTGGTATCCATGAAGCAGTCAGTATCAGGAGGTGGCCTAGTAGGACATGTCTGAGTCGTGAGGCTAGAACCACCATGAGCCCACCCATATTTTCTATGCAGAGGTGAGTTCACCTTGAGACTGAGTCGATTATCACTAATCCAGAAAATAGGTTTTTTATAAAGAATATTTTCTCTTTTGTCCCTTCCTTTCTATGTTCTACTATGCGTGGAACAGCACAAGGCTTTCACCAGAAGATCAGATTTGAGACTGCTCAATCTTATACGTCAGTTTCCGTATCTATGAGCTTAACAAACCTTCCTTTCTGTGTTACAAAGTCTCAGGTATGTTGTTATAGCTCTGAAGACAATCAGGCCACATAGAAGAACAAGGAAACTAAGTTTTGAAAAACTTAAATGAATAAAAAAAAAAATCACGTATAATAAAACATCACCAATGGTTTAGCTGACTGTGGCTTGAGAACAAGTAGAACTTCATAAAGTTAGAACATTGTACAGTAGATCAGACCAGGCATGTCTGCAGAGGATCGAGGGAGGAATAACTACTAAAAACATGTATGAAGTGTTATACGGAGACAAGTAGTGAAAATATGTAAATTAAAGAAAAAAGTGAAGGGGGATGGGACACTGGATGTTCTTTCAGAGGACCCAGGTTCCGTTCCCAGCACCTACAGGGCCTCTCACAACCATCTGTAACTTCACTTCCAGAGGATCTGACATCTTCTTCCAGCCTCCGTGGGTACACATAGTACACAGACATACATGGGAAAAATACTCAAATACATAAATTATTTTAAAAAGAAAAAATAGTTTCAGTTGAGGTACTCTACATGAGAGGGGTTAATACTTCCAGAAGCCATAAGTTATGAAACAAAATTCCCTGTGCTAGGGGGAGATACCTCCCTGTGATTTGTTTTGTTGGGAGGTCCCAAAGATTCACCAAACAAGACAGACTATTGATATAGAAAAGAACCTTAATGTTGAAGATACTAAACACTTTGGTCACAGACATAGAGATGTCAAGATGGAGCTCAGCTAAAAGTCTCCCTGCTGGCTGACTTTCATGGCATTGGAAGGTGCTATGCAGTCTTCTAGAGGAATGTCCTGCTTAGGGTTTTACTGCTGTGAACAGATACCATGACCAAGGCAAGTCTTATAAGGACAACATTTAATTGGGGCTGGCTTACGGTTCAGAGGTTCAGTCCATTATCATCAAGGTGGGAGCATGGCAGCATCTAGGCAGACATGATGCAGGAGGAGCTGAGAGTTCTGCATCTTCATCTGAAGGCTGCCAGTGGAAGACTAGGGTGAGGGGTCTTAAGCCCACACCCAAAATGACACGCCTACTCTAACAAGGCCACACCTTCTAATAGTGCTACTCCCTGGGCCAAGCATATACAAACCATCACAGGGAGACAATCACCAACAGTATTACCCAGCTATGTCCCATGTGAACTAAAATACCAACTGTTTAATAGTGGCATAGATATTATCTGTCTAACCAACTACTCTATGATTAGATTTAAGGACCACCACACAGAAAAGAACTCATGCCTGGAACTATAAACCTGGCCAAGAACCTATAGCTGAAGGTCACAGGGCCTGCGCACAGGGTAAGACCTACAACTATTGCTTTACTATGGACACAGTATCAAACTGTTTCATAAATATTTAATTATATGCATAGATTAGTGTTGCTCAAAGCCTTCATTGGAGAAGCTTCTTTATCTAGTACACAGTTGTTGCGTGTAATAACTAAAAACAATCCACACTATTGCAAGCATGGCACCAGCTGGCAGTCTCAGTCTGTTCCAGTCCGGTACTGAGAAGCATTTTTCCCCTTTCTCTCCCACCAACGCTGGCTCTGCCTCTCCAGAGCTCTGAAATTTCTCTCTCAGTCCTGTCCCTAGCTGCTGCCAAACTGCCTCGCTCCCCCAAGTTTCCGAGGCTAGCCGGGGCGCACTCTTGCCAACCCACACTCTGCTGCAGTTACCTTTCCCCTGGAGCTCAGTTGAGACGCTGAGAGACGGAAAACACCAGACAATCTTAGTTTAGAATCAACAGATAACACAACCGATGGAGAGTAGAATCTATCATCCTAAACTCACCAACTACTCTATGTTAGAAATCTTCCGGCGGCATATCCTGGTGGAGTCCGCCACCAGATCCCGGGCCTACATTTTGTCTGTTTTTCTCCCGTCTCTCCATCCAAAAAAGGGTGTTCTTTTCTTCTGTGTTCCCCCTTCCTTTCTTGAACCTGGAAGGCCCACCTCCTCCTTTCCCAGTGACTTCTTGTCATCTTTATTACCCAGTAAATCAACTAAGGAAGAATTTTGCTCCACACAGTGGTTAATATAAAGTCACACCATTTGCCAAAGTGCAGTGTGGGAAAACGCTGTTAATTAAGGTTGAAGCCAACCATTGACTGGATAGCCTCTGGGTTCAAGTAATGGGAGTCTCTCTTCATTAGTGGGGCTTCTTCTTCTCTGATTTTGTCTGGGGAATTCTAAGTTCCTGCACATGCCTCTACCTGAGGAATGTCGCCTAGCCTTAGTTCAATTACAAGATCAATTTCCTTTCTCCTGATAAGAACCTGTTCAGCTAGCACTTGAGATTCCTGAAATGCTTCCCCATGCTAATGAGGCTTTTAGGTGCCTTAAGCCCTTGGCCAGTGACCTTTGCTCATCCTGGATGTCCTTACCCTAAGTCCCCAAAACTTTATAAACCTTGAATCATCCTAAGTAAAGTCGATCTGCCTCCTGATAGCCAGTCCTGGTGTGATCAGTCTCAATCATCCCTCACAGGACTTCCTAACCTCTTGTTCTTCATCTCTGCTCCCTTTGCGCTCCTAGGCCATATTGACCAACCCCAAACAAGACATGTCTATTACTTTCCACTGTCTTACAGGCTTTCCTATGGTTGTCATAAAACACCATGACCAAAAGCTACTAAAGGAAGAAAGAGTTTGTCTTGGCTTATGGTTCCCGAGGGATAAGAATTTGTCATGTCGGGGAAGACATAGCACAAACAGTAGACTTGGGATCTACCGCAGGAAGCTAAGAACCCACATTCCCAACCACAAACACAGTGAAGAGAGTAAATTGGAAGTGCCTACAAGACTGGGGCCCACCTCTATTGATACACTTCCTCTAGCCAGACTGCCCCATCCAAACTTTTGCAAATGGTGTCACTGACTGGAGAGCAAGTGTTCAAATGCCTAAGACTGACAGGGGGCAATTTCTCACTCAAACCAATATACTCACCCTCTCCCAAAGCTCAGGGAACATCTGGGAAGCAAAGATGGGACGGTTCTAAGAGCCAGAGGTCGGGGAGGAGTGCTGTAGAGCAAAAATCTCCCTCTTCTCTTCTGTCTAGAGAAAGGCTTGGTTCTTCATTATTTTGTTTTCTAGTCTTCTCTCATACATCACATCCCGATCACAGTCTCCCCTGCCTCTCCTTCCCAAAGTACCTCTCTCCCACCTCCCCTCTCCCCCAGCTCCACTCGCCCACTCTGCCTCCCTTCAGAAAAGAGCAGGGACATTACCCAACATGGCATAACAAGCTACAGGAAGACCAGGCACAGCCACCACATCAAGGCTGGACGAGGCAACCCAGAAGGAGGAAAAGAGGCTCACAAGTAGACAAGAGTCAGGGAGAGCCCCTGATCCCATTATTAGGATTCCTATAGGAACACCAAGCTGCTCATCCATAACATGTATCAGAGGACCCAGAGTGGACTCCTACAGGCTCCCTGGTCTCTGCAGGTCCCCATCGAGCTCTAGTCAGTTGGTTCTGTGGGCCATGTTCTCATGGTGCCCCTGACCCCTCTGATTCCTCCAATCCTGAGGAAGGGGGTTTCTTTTCTGTTTTCTTTCTTTCCTTTTTCCTTTCTTTGACAAGTTGCCCATTTCCATCCTGTAATTCATCTCCCTCCCACCCATGTTCATGCAGGTAGCCTCTTTGCACTCAGTTGGTCACACACACAAAATACATGGAAGTAAGAAAGGATTTGTTGGGGACTAGAGTGATGGCTCAATGGTCAAGAGCACTGGCTGTTCTTCCAGAGGCCAGGGGTTCAATTCTCCATACTCACACGGCAGCACATAGCTATCTGTAACTCTAGTTCTAGGGGATCTGTCACCTCACACTACCTTGGATAAAGTTATTCTTTTTTAAAAAAAAAAGAGAAAGGGCTTGTTGGAAGGAGAGGAAGAGGGTAATGGCGAGGGACAATGAATAAAATTCATTATATACACATACCGATCAGTCAACGAATTAAAAAGTACACAAAAGAAAAAACCACAGCAAAAAAAGTCAACAGAGTGAAGAGTCAGCCTATAGAAGGAGAAAATAATATTCGCTAACTGTACATCAGACATGGAGGTAGCAGGGATGCAGAAATTACATTCTAAATTAAATCAAAATTCCAAATTATACAGTTAAGAAACAGACTAAGGAATTGAACAGGGAGTTCTTCACAGGAAGTCTACACAGGCATCCTGAAGGAGCTAAGTTATGATACCAGCAAAGGAATGTAATAACAGCTGTAGCAGCAGCAGCAGCAGCAGCAGCAGCAGCAGCAGCAGCAGCAGCAATAGAGTAGATGGACTTACATGCAATAGTGAAGAGAAGCAGGCAAAAGTTTCATTCTTACATCTTTTGCTCAGGCTTCATCAAAAGGTGCTGTCCACATCTACAGTTGTCTTTCCTCTTTAAGTAACCTGATCAAGAAAACTCACAGGAGTGGCAGCAGCTTGTTTTTTTATTAGTTCTGGATCCAGTCAAGTCGACAACCAAGATCAACCAACATCCCCACCTAAACCACTGTGGAGCACATACTCCAAGTGAACATGGGTACCTGAATGTCTGTGTTTGTTGTTTTACTGTTCACAATAACCAGAGAAATAACCTGCCTAGATGTCTGCCTAGATATCTAGATAAACAAAGAAAATGTGACACTACACTTTTATTCAGTCATGAAGAAAAAGAAAATTATGGTTTTTTTGGAAAATGGGTGACAATAGTGATTGATATGCTAAATGAAATAAGCCAGACTCAGGCCAGAGCTCAGAAAGCAGAAACAGGTGAATCTTTGTGAATTTAAGGCCAGCCTGGTCTATGTAGTGAGTTTGAGGATATTCAGGGCCACATAGAGAGACCCTGTGTAAAAAATGAATAACAAACAAAGCCCAAATAAGCCAGACTCCGTAAGACAAACACCACATGCTTTCTCTCATATTTAGAGTCCATATTTAAATCCCCTCCCTGTGTGTGTGTATGTGTATTTTATAAGAAATAAAAGAGCTGAGGAAAAGATCCTAATGGAAGGAAGAAAAACAGAATAATGAGATGCACGTAGCCTAAAAGTAGAAGGCAGTGTGTGTGTCTGTGTGTGTCTGTGTGTGTATACAATCTACAGGAGTCAGTTCTTTTTTCTATTATAGATTCCAGGCAACTGATGCTTTCCCCTGAGGTCTGTGTTGCAGCCTGGATGACTTTCCAGAACTCTTCATGGAGCTTATGATTCATGTCTTGGGCAGGACAGGGCAGGGCAGGGCAGGGCAGGGCAGGACAGGACAGGACAGGACAGGACAGGACAGGATGGAACAATAGTCTAATAGAAGCAAGCAGGATAGAATAGTTAGCACAGATTCATCATTAGGATTACTTAGGTGTTGTGGCACATGACTTTAATGTCAGCTCTCAGGAGGCTGAGACAGGAGGATATGCCTGTGAGTTTAGGAGCAGCCTGGTCTATATAGTGAGTACCAAGCCAGCTGGGGCTATATAGTGAGACTGTGTCTCAAAAAAAAAAAAAAAAATTGTGCAGACACAGAAAGTTTATTTTTGTTAAGGTTCTAAAAATAAAGATAATTTTTTCAGAGTTCGTGTAAGTTAAATTAATAGACGACTTCCTTCTTGCAGAAATTAGCTAGTCTCCATAGACAGACTCGTCTCTACAATAAGGTCACTGGGGCCATGTGGGAACTCCCCCCCTCTCCCTTAGTGAAAGGGGAACATCCCAGTAGTTAGGTGATAAACTGGGCAAAGTTTGAGGCGAGCCTGGCAGGGTTCTGCATGTACAGTTCATATCGAGCGGTAAAAAGCAAAACTATGCACAGGGCTGGGTTTTCTCTCTCATGAGCAGACCAACAGGCCCCAAAGAGTTCCTGCTCCTCTTTCTTCTTCTTAGGAATCTTCATGTGAACCAGGGTATAGGACCTTCAGCTGAAATCACCCATGTGTTAAAAAACAACAGTTGAGAGTTGATTCAGAAGACACACACAGGCATGGTGGCTACCATCTGGAACAAGGTTTTGAACATCTTCCAGTGCAAGCAAATCTTTAAAACATCAGCAGTTTCTAAATGACTGTAAAAACTTTCTCTATAGTTCCATGCAGACATTATAGTTAGGTGGGAGAAAGCTTAACAAAAATCGAAAAAGACAATCAATTTAGATTCAGTGGGCTAAGATAAAAGAGACAGTCATGACATCATGTTTATTAAACTTATTTGAAAAACAAGATTTCACTTTACGTCGCTCCACTTTAACACAGAACGGAATGGCTCGCAGTAAGGTAAATTACTATTTCCAAGAAACTTGCTTTAGTATTTCTAGTTGTTTCACAAGATTTCAACATTCCTCAATTATCTTCATTAATGACAGCACACAGTTGTTCGGAATAAAGTTAGACCCAAACTGGACTGTGCAGACCGGAGTGAAATGCACCCAGGACCACCACACACTGGCACACACCAAAAAACGCTCTTGTTTATATACAGAATTTCCAAAAGCAAAGTCAATCCAATTGGCCATTAATGTACACGTGCAAGTGAAGATTACTTTACATCTACACCCATATTCATATGAAATGAAGTACAAAGACAAATTTTTAAATAAATGTTATCTGTGAAAAAATCCCTAAAATGTGACCAATACAAAGTTCAACTTGAGTGCTTAAAAAATATTCATATATAAACTGATGGACGTTATAAAAAGTGAGAGAGATAAAGAACCAGTGTCCAGTGAGGGTTAAGGCATAGGGGAAACGAGCCAAGGGAAGGTGCTCACACAGGACTCACACAACATAAATAGATACACAGAAGTGAATGGCATCCAGTTTACCCAAGGTCAAAGTTACTCGAAACTGAACAGAACTAAGGAATACTGAAGTGAATGTCACTCAAAATCGACTAGCACCAAGGAACTTTCCAGAGAGGATAAACAAAGGCAGCTTTTGATAATGTGCTCATACTATTAGCACATATTCACTTGGCTTCTTCCTTTAGACTTCAAGGCGCTGATCTTAGCAATGACATTAGTTCCTCCCCGCGATGCTGAATTCTATGTATTTTATAATGACATCACACAACGCTGGTGAAAATCTGCCTACATTAAGGAGCCATTGGATGCTAACAACTATCCCTTCCGGGTTCCAAATCTTGCATCCCAACCTCCACTTTCTCTATGCTCTGAATTCTGCAAGGCATTGGGGCCCTCTCCCTCGGCCCAGTGCAGGATGCCTTTGGCTGGCATCCTGGACATGTTTCCCACATGGCAAGTGCAGCGGAGGCCTAAGCCAGCTGCTAGTTGACACAGGGGCAACAGAAGCAGCAGATGGTCCTGCAGGGGTTCTTCTTTTTGTACTGCACCGCCTTGCGTACCTGTGCTTTGGCCTCGCCGGTGTAGTCGAGGGTCTTCTGCACGTTGAGCTCGATGACGTTCAGTGTGTCTGCCTGCTTCTCCACCAGCACAGCCATCTGCAGGAAGAGCTCACGCACGTCGCGAATGCGACCCTCCAGGCGCAAGAGCTCGCGGTGGCGGCTCTCGATCTCGCTGAGCGCTGCTCGTGCACCCTTCACGTCGGCCAGCAGGTTCTCGGAGAATACATCCCACTTGCCCTGCTCGAACATGTCCTCGATCTGCTCGCCCGACACGTCCTTGCCCATGATCTCCAGCTGCCGCTGGATGCGGATCTTGCAGTTGTCGCGCTGTTTCATCTCGGCCTGGTTGTACTCATACATGGCCTGCTGGAAGGCGCGGGCCAGCGCGCTGTACTGCGCGTGTGAGATGCGGGCCACCACCGAATGCGCGCCATGCCGGGCCTCTGCTTGCTCGCTCATCTCCTTCATGGAGCGCAGCTTCTGGTGGATGCTCTCGCCCCGGGTCTTGATGGCCTTGGCGATGGAGTTGGTGTCACGCTTAATGCTGCTGAGGCGCCGCATGGACGTGAGGAAGCGGACGTTCTGCCTCCCCAAGCGCCTCACGTCGATCAGAAGCAGCTGGTTTTCATCCTGGATGTCCTGGATGACCCGGTACAAGGACTCCAGGATGTGGTCGGTCTCGAACACGATATCCTCATGAGGAGCATCAAAGTCATCGTCTCCATCTGGGAATTGCTGGTCATAGCTCCTGGACAATTCCTGAAGCTCTGCAAGCCGGTCCTTCATGTTGCCTACAATAGAAACAGACATTAGGATCCTTTGTGCATTCAAAGGGGTTGAAGCTCAAAGTAAGGAACTTGCTCTGAATTCCTTTTCCATGCATGCATTAAAGTGGTAAAATGCCCTGTGACATTTTACTTAGAAGTAAAGAAATACTGGACTCATTTATGCTTCACAGCCTCTACACATCTGCAGTTCAACATCACAGGCGCCCCCAATTCAATCAGCAATTTAAAATTTCAGATTCCTTTGGGAAACAATTTCTTTTGTTTGCTTTTTGTTTCTCCATCATGAATTAGGCATACAGACACAAGGGGAAGAAACCCAGAAAGGTCTGCAAACTTTTCAATAAAGACAAAGCTTTGAGAAAGAGACTAAACGCTCTCTATTTTGTGGCTAGTTGTCACTAGTAAACATCCCCTCTTAGTACAACTTATTTAGCCTTTAATCTCAGTACTAGAGAGGCAGAGGCAGAGGGATGTCAGTAAGTTGGAGGCCAGCCTGGTCTACACAATGAATTCCATACAGCCAGAGCTACACAAAGAGACCCTGTCTCAAAAACAAACAAACAAACAAACAAACAAACCTAGTTAAGCTGGATTTATGTATGTGTCTCTTTAAAATGTTGTCATGTCATGAGGTGGGGCTAGGGCTGTAAGAATGAGGTTCTGCTCTTGCTGAGGACCTGTGTTTAGCTCTGAGCACGCATGTCTGCTGCACTGACCAGCCAGTCTAACCAAATCAGGGAGCGTTAGCTTCAGCGAGCACTCACAAGTGCCTATAGCTCCAGGTGATCCAATACCCTCTTCTGGGCTTCTTGGTCAACTGTACCCATGTGCACATACCCAAACACGGACAGACAGACAGATAGACAGACTCACACAGACGGACAGAAAGACACACACTCTCTCTCTCTCTCTCTGTCACACACACACTCTCTCTCACACACAAACAAAAAATGAAGGGGGGAAAAAAACTTTATCAAGAGCTGAGCATGGCTGGGCAGTGGTGGCGCAGGCCTTTAATCCCAGCACTTGGGAGGCAGAGGCAGGCGGATTTCTGAGTTTGAGGCCAGCCTGGTCTACAGAGTAAGTTCCAGGGCAGCCAGGGCTATACAGAGAAACCCTATCTCAAAAAAAAAAAAAAAAAAAAAAAAAGCTGAGCATGGTGGTACATGCCTTTGATCCAAAGGCAAAGACTGGCAGATTTCTGTAAACTTGAGGCAAGCCTGGTTTACAGTGAGTTCCATACTAGCCAGGATACATAGTAAGACCCTGTCTCAAAATAAATGAGTAAATGAATGAATGAATGAATAAAACACATGTTGTAAAGTGCTGAGGAGATGGCTCAGAGAACCCTGACCCCCCCAGCACATGTATTATAAGCCAGATGTGGCAGGGTACACTGGTAATCCCAGCCTTGGAATTACACAGACAGGAGGACCTCCAGCGGTTGTTGGCTGGCCAGTCTCACCAAACCAGGGAGCTCTAGCTTCAGAGCTAGACTCTGTCTCAAAAAAAAAAAGGAGAGTAACTAAGGAAGACATGTGTACACTCATGTATATGCCTGCTCCTACAAAGACACACGAACACACACACACACACACACACACACACACACACACGCATCCGAACAAATGCTTTGAAGCCAAATAACAACAAAATAAAGGCAACTCTAGTACTGTGTTACAAAACAAAATTTGGACATTGAAGTCAGGTGCAAAGATGCGTAGCTGTGGTTCCAGCTGCTGGGGCGCCTGAGGCAGGATGAACACCGGACCCTGTGAGTTCTAGCACAGTGGGGGTAACACTACCAACCCCTTTGGGGGAAAGAGGATGAGATTTTTTCGCTCTTTTTACCAATATCATTTTCCAGTAGTAAGCATTGTTAGCATTTTTCACAATTAAAAATCATTTGTGCTGAAAATTTGAACCATACAAGTGGTCTTAAAGCAATAATATAACATAGTCTCATTTACCCATCATGCACCCGTCTCCCTTTGTAAGGTTGGTACAAATAATTTCTAAGACAAAATAATGTTTCCTATATGCACACATTTTCAGTGAAGTAAAAATGTGAAGTTGGGACTCTTGCACCCTCATACATGGTACTTATAAATGGTACTTCCTGGCTAGAAAGAGCCTGTTCCCACTACACAGTCTGTAGCAAAAGCTCTACAATGAATGGGATCTCAAAGGCTTCTTTCAGGTTGCAGTAATAAATGCGGTACCGCAGCACCAATCCGCTTTGGTGATTACGGAGAAGAACGGTGACTACTGACCATGACCTCCCCCAGCTGCCAAGATTATTATTTACATAAGCTAAGTAGAAATTCTATTCTGTAATGATGATTTTTAACATAGAAAAATCTCCTGCTTAAAATGCCATTTCTACTCTTTGGCGAGCAAAATCAATACCGGGCTTTCTCAGTGACAGCGACTGTCATTCTCCAGGCGGAATAATTGACTGTGCATTAAAAAGACCCAGCCTGGGAGAGACTTGAGGAGAAATTAGAAGGCAAACAATGGGTTAAGATGCTTATAGTTTTGATTATTTTGAATTAATTTTAAATGACTCATAAATGTAAAATTGTTGATGCTAATGGGGTACTATGTAATGTTTCAGAATACATGTATATACTGCTTTAAGCTTAAATCAGGTTAGATATATGTCTCCTTAAATATTTCTTGTTTCTGAAATAGGGGAAATAGCTCTACTCAAGCATCCTATACAAAACTATGATCTCCAGTAAGTGGATAATCAGAAAAAATTTACGATTAAACAAGAAAATACAAAACATATCAATGAACTTTCCCTTTTTCTTCTTAAATTCTTTATTATTTTAAATTCTGTGTATAGTGTCCGAGGAATCCAGTGGTGTCACATCTCCTCGAGCTAGAGTTACAGGCAGTTGCGAGTCATGCAGTGTGGGTGCTGGGCACTGAAACCCAGTCCTCGGCAGGAGCTGTATGTGGTCTTAGCCACTGAGCCATCTCTCCAGTCTTTGTCCTTTTTCTCCCACCAAGTTAGCAGGAAACACTTCAAGGTAACTTTTGCAAACCAGTAGGATTCTGAAACTTCTCAAGGAAATGCGGGGATGAGGAAACACTGACAGAAGCTTCCCAGAGGACAGCTCAGCAATACATATTGAAAGTTTCTCAAGTACATATTTATTCTAAGGATACAGGAGAAGACACATGGAGCCTGTGAGGCGTTATGTTTTCACCACCACATTATCTCTGCAGATATCCAGAAATAACGTCAATGCACAAAAAGCTACAAAGGTCACAGTGTCTAGAAGGCCATCTAACGGGATGAAAAGCATGCATGCTCTCTCTCAGGTAGGAAAGATAGCTAGAAAGAGAACTGCAGCAGCCCCACATGATTGTCTGAATTAAACTTGAGCAAGATACACCAAAACATTAATAGTGATTTTCCTTGAGTTGTGGGATAATATGCAACTGTCACTAATATTTGCTTTTGTTATGTGTTTTCCATAATTCTGTGAGAGCCATACAGATTTTATAATTAATGTTATCTATGCATGACCACTAGGTTGACATTCTGTGTTTCTCAAGGAAGTACACTAGCTAGCTAGCACAGAGTGGGAGCCACACCCATCTGCTTAAGTTAGTGTTCGGTGATTCTACAGTCCCAGATAAACAAAATGGATGTATTTTGATGAACACAGCAAGAATGGAGGATAGGGGTTTTCCTTGCATCTTGGCCAAGCCTTGCAAAGCACTTTGATTGGAAGGTAATTGTTGGCAAATGGAAAGAATCGCACCTACCAGGTTTCTAGGACTCTGCTTGTAGACGGGTCCTATGCTCTCTACTGCTTCCCCCAAACTATATAAGGAACTATGTGTGAAGGCCACCTCATTCTCAGCATAAAGAGCAAAGCAGGGTCCAAAGCACCTAGAAGATGGTATCCAAAGACATACAAAGAGTCATTTGTTTCTGGGATCTAACAACTGGACACCGTAGGTCCTCCATCAGTAAAGGCCTAAGATCATTTGAAGGCACAAGTCTCTAATCTGCACAGAGAAAAGGGCAGAGGAAGTGTTTAGACACTTGGGCAGGTGTTTTGAGGGAGCTTTCCCAGTACCTTCCTGACAGCACAGGCCTGGATGGGTAAGCTCCACCCACTAGAAGTTCTACCTGTCAGCAGCAGAAAAACCACAATAGCGGGTGTGTGTCAATTCCATTGTGAGAATGCCTTCCAAAATATTAGAAATATACAGCTTTGCTGAGGATACATGAAAATGTGAAAGAGGGCACAGAAGAGCATCAGAATAAGCTTTAGATTCAAGAGGTTGACATGTGCTATGAAATCCTAAAAGAGAAAACTATATGAACTGATAAAAACAAATCAGACAACTCAACTGATCAGAGCTTCAGGGTGGCAAAGAGTAGCCTATGAACGTTGGCGACTCGTTCATAGAGTTGCTGAGTTAACTTCTATTTCAATTCACCTGACGTCAGGTGGGAAATTCCAGAGATGGTTTATGACTATCAGAAGTCTGCTTCTAACTTTCCTTTTATGCCTGCATGTGATGTGGCCTGAGAACTCAATATGAGATGGAAGGATTGGAAAGAAGGAGGGAAAGGAGGGGAGTTGCTTAATCCTTCTTTTGTTGAGCAATAAAATTTCATGTGAGAGCACATGGAGAAGCAAAGAGATGGCAGCACCTAAGTGGAAACAATGAAGTCACCTGGGAATTTCCTGTGCTGCAGCTGCCTGCACTGAGGCGTCTAGAATGAAGTCCTAGTGATTCTAGCATATAATCAAATTTGTAAACCATTCCACAGATTCCTCTCATGGAAGCATAAAAATCTTGTAATTCTAGAGAACCTTAATGGCTCCCTAGGCTGAAGAGAGACTGACAGGGCCAAGAAACCACAGTGAAGGAAAAGGACAGCTCCCGGCCTCTTCCTCTACCAGAAAGATGGTGGCTTCTGAGGAAGGAGAGAGGCTGCAAATGAAATGAAGATCAGCTGGGAACTCACCTCCAGTCTAGTAAGTCATGGAAACAATCCAGGAATCCCTAATGTTAGTGTAAGCAAGAATAGCAGGGGTTTATTAGAATCACTTCACTCTCAGGTGAACAGTTAAGGCAAACACTAATAAAAGGGCATTAAAAATGGTCATTGAGCTTCACAATTACATGGCATCTTGAAGTACATTAATGAGTAATCTAACTGGATTCAAAATGAAGGATGGTGTGAGTCTATTAGCTAAATACGTGAGCCATTAGGACCTGGATCCTATTGGATTTGGTCCATAAAATCTTGCTATTTTCTAGACATGGCTCAGATGGTAAAGTGTTTGCCACCCAAGTATGAGGACCTAAGTTGAAATTCCCCAGCACCCATGTAAACATCTGGGTGCTGTGATGCAAATCTGTAGTCATGGCTCTGGGGCAGCAGAGACAGGTGAATCCCTGGAGCTCACTGGGCCAGCCAATAATTTATTTAGCACCAAATTCAGTGAGACATTTACTCAAAAACTAAGGCAGAGAGAAAATCTGGGAGATATCTAATGTTAACTTCTAGCCTACACATTTGCACATATACATGTGTACCAACATCTACATGCACAGGCTCTTGCACACACACACACACGTGAACATGTAAAAATACATCACACAGTGCACCACACACATGCTTGCACACACACCTATTCTCTCATATCAGGAAGCATGACTCATGATCAATGAATGGTGATGGTAACTACAAACTAACATACTAGATGCTACAGAGAACAGCCACAAGAGTCACTGTCCCTGCTTGTCCCTAAGGAAATGTTTCATAAATACAATGTGTAGCAATAACTGCTTATAGAGGAAAGGCTTTATGTAAATTTACTCCATAGCAACAAAAAAGAAAATTGTTCATTGTTATAGTCTAAATTAGGTCCCTTTGAAATGACAAAGGTAATGCCATCTTGTCCCGACTCTACTTTGTGTTTGCGTAGAAGTGTTTCTCCACCATCCTGATGCTACAACCCTTTAATGTGGTTCCTCTTGTTGTGGTGGCCCCTGACCATAAAATTATTTTTATCGCTTAATAACTGTAATTTTGTTACTGTTGTGAATTGTAATATAGATGCCGGATACACAGATGGTCTTAGGCCATCCCTGTTAACGGGTTTTAACCCACAGGTTGAGAGACAGTTCTCAGCCCTCCCCCCCTCTCCCCATGACAGTCACATCTGTCTTGACAACACTGGATACTTTCACAGTCTTGACATGCTCCAGAATTATTAACCAAAATAATAAATGTAAATTAAAATAGCTAGGAAAAAAACTAAAATTGCTAGAAAAGATATAAGTGAAAAATAATTGGTGTGTTTTGTCTAAAATAATTACTATGGTCTGCTAGAATGAATATTCAAGGCTACTCTGAGCCTCATCTAACTTTGATATAAATTGTGGACTTTGTTGTTTTTCCCTCTAAAAACTCTGTGTGCCTGGGTTTGGACATTGAGAAACTTTTCAGAATCACAAGCACACTCTTGGTCTGGCCCTCAATAAAAAGGTCTTGGAACTTTGAATTGGCTTACTCAGTATGGTTGTCAGTAACTATTTCATGTGGGTTACTATGTCTCATCCCAAATTCGTGTGTGAAAAGTTCTGACTCTAGCATGTCAGAATGTATCTGTGTTTGGAGCTGGTATTGGAGTAATTAAGTTGAAATGAACTCTTTGGGGTGGATCCTAATTCAATGTGGCTGATAAGGAATCCAACCGGAGAAATTCTGTATGCACAGAGGAGACAGAGTTAATCTGTAAACCAAAGAAACAGACCTCAGAAGAAACAAACTTTGCTAAATTAGTCATTTTTCTATTGCTGTGAAAAACACCCTGACCAAGCGGGCTTACAGAAGAAACAGATTACATGGCTTTACAGTTACTTAGGAATGAGAGCCGACCTTAGCAGGGAAGCAGCAGGCATAGCGGCAGGAACAGAAAGCCCAGGGCTCATGTCTTGAACAGCAAGTAGAAAGCTGAGAAAGCGGACTCAAAGTGCTATGAGTCTAAACTCTCAAAGCCCATCTCTAGTGACAGTCATCCTCCAGCGCCATTACTGGGCACTGGATGTTCAAACACCCAAGACATTCAAACTCACTCAAACCACCAAACCTCCCAAAACCCTTATACTAGATTTACAGCGTCCATGAACTGTGAGGTTTAAGTTTCTGGTGCCAGGGTATCCAGACTTTTCTTCCTGTGATATGATGTTACCATCACACCAGAGAGCTGCATACTGACTGGGTTGAAAACAAAACAAAAACCAAAAAACAAACAAAATAATAACAACAACAAAACCAACAACAACAAAAGTAACTCATAATATTTTAAGTATGCTTATGGCTTTCCCTTTGGCCTCCATTCATAGCCACCTTCGGCTGAATGTGGTCAGCAAACTGGACAGGCCTAAAAGCTATTCACACCATCATAGTTTGCCATGCCATCCCTCACAAACCAACGTATACATCAAGGACATGTTGTCTGACACCAATAAATCAAATCCCTCCTGGTTTCACAGCATGCTACATGTACTTTGACTTGTAGTGAGAAAAATCGGACACAGATATGCAGAATATGGAGCAGAGGGCGGTCCAGTCTGAACCATGAGGGGTCATATACAGAGGTGAATTGGAGAACAGGGGAGCAGTCCACACTTTGTTCTGGTCTCACGTACGTGCAGAGTTTAGTGATTTTCTTTGGCTATGAACGTTAACTACATGTTTAGACACAGGAGCTTGGATCATATGTAGCATCCAGCTATTGATGAGGGAGAAAGCATCTTGTCCCCAAGAGAGTATAAATGGTCACTTTTGTATCGTAACCAAGCTCTTGTTTTACGTTTTGTAATATACAGCTGTTGAACCTCGGTTTTATAACAAAACGTAAACAATGAAAGGAAATGAGGGCCACAGAGGAAAAGGTCCTTTCCTAGTCCAGAGGTGACCCTGGGAGAAGCACCTAAAGCTAAAGCCCCCCTTCTTGGGTGGATGCAGCAGGCACCAGAGCAGCCTGCCTGGCGAGCTGAGCTTGCAGCCCTGCCCACACACCACACACTTGAGGTCACAGCCTGCTCAGCTGTGATCACCCTGTACAGACCTTGCTCAGCTACTTGCTGTGGCTCCAGCCACCCCCAGACCACAGTCATCTGGTTGGGAACAGGTCATTCCACTATGTCACAGAAGCTTCACAGTTGGTTTTCTAGCTCACCCATACGAACACACCCTTAAAAGACAACAAAGGCTCTTTCCCCAAAAGGTTGACTCAAACCCATGAATAATCATTTCACTCAACAGTGCTCTGCTCTGTTTCTCAATTTTAAAGAGTGACATATCAAAAAGGGAGAAAGCCTCATGTCCTCCCACCCCCCATCCTCAGGGACAGAGTTTCTCTGGGTAGCCCTGGCTGCTCTGGAATTTACTCTGTAGACCAAGCTGGCCTCAAACTCTGAGATTCACTTGCCTCTGCCTCCCAAGTGCCAGGATTAAAGGTGTGCACCACCACCGCCCAGCAAGGAAATATTCTTTTACTTTTAAACACTATAAGGTTGAAATATTTACTTGCTGCTTTCAAGGTAATTAAAAGAAAAAAATAAAAACCATATTTTTTAGAAGTACATTTGTCAAACACATATTTTAGCATTCTGTTATGGTTCATTCATCGCACAAGATGAGAGTTTAAAGACTATTCATTGAAATGGAACATAAATATCAAAGTTAGAGCTAGAAGAAATGATAAGAGTGTCTGCTGTGAAAGCCTCTCCTGGGTATGGCCGCATAAACAAGACCGAAACAATGGTAAAATCAACAGACATGCTAACATGGAAAAGGAAAGTTTGACAAAGAACTATGGGCAACTAAAGATTCTGGGAGAGGAAGAAGTGGTCAGCCCTGAACCTGTATACATACACAACAACAAAAATGGACTCAGCAAGTTGTGTGTGTGTGTGTGTCCCTGCCTTACTATAGGGGACATTGTGAGGAAGCTGGAGCTAGCCTTCTGGAGAATGAGGACCACAAAGAGTGTGGCTGAATGACTAAGCCTGGACACAACACAGGTAGATCTAGCCAGACCTGGCTTACTGTGGAAAGCTTATCAACTCATGTCACTGTCTCCAACTTAAGAGATGACTAACAGCTATCTGGGGGTGCTTTATGGTCACAATAGTCACTGATGCACCTCTCTTTGGGTTGTTCTGAGCCCCCCCAATGTACTCTTCTTTTATTCCAAATTAGGAAGTTGACAGGAATCACAGAAAATTCGTAATTGTTTAGAAAGTTAATTCTCATGCATTTAAAAAAATTGTTATGCTTTGAAAATATAAACAAGATTCCAAATAACTGTCTTGATGATCATGATAATATTTAATGATCATGGCTTAAGGTATGTATTTTGACTACACATTACATTTGTGATATTCTATTCATATTTTATCTAAAACTTCATATAAAAATACACACATTTAATTTTTCAAAAAGGATACATATCTTAATGAATCAAGTGATAGTTCTGCCTTTCCTGCTGAAAACTGTAGTTCGTCACAGTGAGGAGACAATAAGGCTTAAGAGCTGTGTCATGGCGCCCATGCTGCATGGGTGCCAGGGAACTGCTTCACGTTGCTGCTTGCTCTACAGGAGCTGGGGAGTTGCTTCACAGTCCCAGGGCTGCACGAGAGCCAGGAACTGTGAGTTGGGGACAGCACACAGATACCTGGTAACTTTAACTTTGGCCAGGGTTCAGTCTGATAAGAAGGCAAGAGAACTTGAAGAGCCAGTTTTGATGGAAGTGGATAGTTTTGAGTGTAGTTCAAGTCTATTTGTTGTTCAGCTCACCCCAAATAAGGTACAGCCTGCAGGCACAGTGCAACTTTTCAACTGGCTTGGATCTACCACACGCACAGTGTCAGCAAAGACTGTGGCAGAGATGTTTCATGCCACCATACTAAAAGAACTTAAATTAGTGGGGGTTCAACTTAGTCTCTAAAAACTGTCAGGAGTTGATGTGGCCAGACTCATCATTCCGAATGGTAAGGCGACAGGATAATTCTCCTCAGAGCCTGGAGTCTACTTAGAATTTCACATCTACATATGGAAGTATGAGTGGCCCTGGCTGTTATGTGAGGTCATGTTCTGATTCCACCTTTGGCACCAGTTGGCACCTCGTCAGAGATTCCTCAGGCTTCCAGCATCCCAGCAGGTAAACAGGGTGACTGCCAAGAAAGGGATGCAATTCCTCAGAGGCTGCTGCTTTCTGCTGATGTCACCTTACCTTGTAAGCTACCTTCTCCTGTGTCTGAATGCCGACCTCATTGATTTAGAGCAGACTCAGTGGGATGGCCCACAAAGAGCTTTTACACATGCAAGAGTGTCTTTGTTACCAGCTTTCATCAGTTCCTGAGATTCATAGGACCTTAATTGGCACAAATAACTAATGCAGATCGGGTAACCATGTGTGCTAACAGCGCATTTGCCAAAGTGCTTTTAATAGCTTCGGTTCTATTTCATCTGTGACCATAAGCATCCTTAACATCTATTAGGGGTCATTATATTATTCAAGTTTAATCAATTTTAATGGAAGCAGGGTCACGTGTGCATTGGCACATAGCTGGAGGTCAGAGGACAATCTTGTGTGGTCAGTTCTTTCCTTCCACTTTGAGGGTCCCAGGGATTGAACTCAGGTCACGAGATAATCATAGCGAGTACTATACTTGACTGAGCCATCCTGCCAGCCTTATTTGAGGTTTTAAATAACTTTTCTTTTTAATAATTTCTTTTCTTAATATTCTAAAATCTCCTTTTTCCTGTTTAACTCTTTGCAAGAATATAAAAACTCAGAATTATTTGATATAAAAGATAAACATTTCCATCATCTAAATAAATTAATCATTTATTAAAACACGAGCCATGACTATAAAATAGCCCATGATAAAAAAAATCTAAAACATCTCTTTCCAGATACCTTTTGTCCTAGCAAGTCATGAACATGCAGCAAGCACGTTTAGAAGCATTGACCTTGGTGTTCTAAAGTGGAGAACATTTCTCTGGTGAAACACAGGGTTCTATGAGGTCTCTTCTGGATGGGGACATCCCACAGTGTCACCGAGAAAACCACGGGGTACAAAATCTACCATCAAAAGTTTTGCATAGATGGAGCTAAATAAAATGATGAGGGAAACCTGGAAAAGGAAAGAAAATTCTAGAATGTTCTCATGTGCTTTTATGTTCAAGAATCTCAAGGTGGTTAGTTACTCCGGTTCCACACGTCTCAGAGACTAAGAAAGAATCATGAAGTGTATAAGCCAGTCTGAGGCCTGATAAGCTCACCACTTAGTGTTTATAAAGCCCTGGGCTTAGCTTTTGTTTGTATTCTTTTATTATTTATTGTAATGGGGGGTTAACACATCTATGTGCCTGTTTGTGTATGAATGCATGTGCCCATGTGTGGAAGCCAATGGTGGACAATGGATAGCTTCCTTGACCACTTCCCATCTTATTTTTTTGAGACAGGGTCTCTCACCAAACCTGGAGTCATTCAGCTAGACTACCTGGCCAGCCCCTGGGATTTCCCTGTCTCTGCCTGTCCAGTGTAGGGATTACACACCCACGCTGACACACCTGGCTTTCCACGTAGGTGCTAGGGCTCTGAAGTCATCTCCTCCTGCTTCTACAGTAAGACTTTACCGAGTGTCATGACAGAGGGATTGTCTAAAAGTGGCCTTGGGAGACTTGCCTGGAAAAAAAGTCTGACTTCTAGGAGAGGAAGCAGGTTGTGGGCTTGTTCAGACAGACAAAGGTAACAGGATTCTGGGTGGCTCACAACTTGAGAGTAGAGTCTGGAGTTGCATAACTGGAACGAAAACCAAGCTAGAAAGAATAGAATAGCAAGGAACAGAAGGAAGCTGCCTATCTGGAAAGGAGGACCTATGGCAAGTTCTAGAACACAATCATGCTGTAACACATGGTTCTGCTTCCGAATACTGATTTAGCTTAAGTTATGATAGAGCTGTACTGGGAGTGGGGGTGCATGGCTGGTTAGAAAGGGGTGCAAATGATCTAAAGCATCGTCAATGTCTAAACTGAAGAATCAGAAAATTGTGACAGAAGTATGCTATTTAGAGACGGAAGGCACACATCTCAAGAGGCTGGATGTGCTTGCCTTTAGTGGAAATGCCAAAGCAGACAGGTTTTTGCTCTTTCTTTCTTTCTTTCTTTCTTTCTTTCTTTCTTTCTTTCTTTCTAGATTATATGTTTCATGGAATGAATTGTCTTTCCTGGAATATAGAAGTTTGATGAAAATTTAAAAGTAGAAGGAAAGGAGAAGGGAGGGAGAGAATGCTGGGTCAAAAAAGGACAGACCTGTACTCTCGTCTATCACAAGAGGGGGTGGCTGGTAAGAGAATCACAAGTTCAGTGCCTGCCTGAACCAAAGACTGAACTCAAGCCCAGCATGGCAAGGTAGTGAGACCCCATCCCAAAATAGAATGTGAAAAGGCTTTAGGGGTATAGTTCAATGGTAGAGGGGTTTTCTAGTGTGTGCAGAAAATCTTCACATATTAAGTTTTTGATTGAAATAAACCCAAACTTCCCACAAGGCTTTACATTTAAAAATCCAAAAAGGACAATGACCCTGAGTCAGCTGTGGTCTACACACACGTGATCTCTGCACCAGGAGGCTGAGGCAGGACTCTGGTGAATTTGAGTTTTATCTCCACAGTGAAACCCTGACATGGGAAAGGGGGAAAAAAGAGAGAAAGAGCCTAAAATAATTGTTAAGGGTGAGCAATGGCTCAGTCAGTCAGCAGAGTGCTCAAGTGTGAGGACTTGAGTTCAATTTCCAAAACCTACATAAAAAAGCCAGCCTGGTGGCTCAAAGTTGTCATATCCCAGCCCAGGTAAGGAGGAATCAGGGAGCCCTGGAGGCTGGCTGGCCAGACCACCTAGCCTAATCAGTAGCTTCCAGGACAAGTGAGAGACTCCATGGAATGACCTCACAGAAAGTCGTTGATCTCTGGCTTCCATGCGCATGTCCACACACATGTGACACACACATACATACACTAAAATAAATAATTCTCAACTAATGAATGGTTAAATTTTTTTATAAAATGAAAACACAGTAGTAAGGAACAGAGGAAGCCCTGGTTGACATGACTCTATCATATGACAATAATGAAGAGAATAACACTGTGTAATATAAAAATACAGACAGATGGATATGAGTGAAACACTGAGAATAATTTCATACAATTAGATACAGATCAGTGGTGTACAAACACACCCATCAGAAAAATAGTAAGAGGAATTTAAACAAACCAGGCTGTTATCATTGGCTAGCATAAGCTGAATTCTCTGTAATCTTTACCATAAACTCTCTAATATTATAGAGAAATTATAGGTTTAGAGATGCCATACCAATAAGAGAAACTCTGGTAGAAAATTCACAAATCTTTCTCTGTCCTTTACAATCATGATAACAGTCTAAAGGAATCCTAGCCGAAAAGAAAACCAGGCATAATGGCATAAAACTGGAGATCTCCACACAACAGAAAACGAATAACAAGATGCTAGTTAGCAACTTAGCTGAAGATGAGAGAAAGAATAAGAATTCAAGATCTGGAGAATACTCACGGTGTTTCTGCTGAGAATAACAATGTGGAATATAGACAGACAGGAAATCATCAGTGAGTCAGGTACAAACATGCTCACAGCCTCAAGGTTCAGTTAAGAGTAATTAATAACTTGAGAAATTGCCCAATTCAATATCAAAAAGGACGTGTTGACTAAACAGGACATTCCTAGTGTCATCGGTTAACTTTAAAGTTGACATGCTTATAATGTGATTCTTAAGGAACAAATTTTATCACCTAATTTTTTTTTGGAAATGAAAAATTTATTATATTATTTATATTTATCACACAATAAAAAATAAATTAAAAAATTATGGTAGAGAATAAATAAAAGACGTGATGGTCATTTCTGGCCTCCCTCCATGCACTCGTATTTTTGTGTGTGGATGCACGTACATGAAATAAATGAAGAGAGTAAATAAAGAGGAAGAGATTAAATTTGAAATTTAAGTGTCAACATAAAGGTAGGCAAACCAAATGCTGCGCATATTGGTTAGCTCAATTTAATCATGCACATTACATATGTATATCAAATGTCACAGGGGACCACACAAAAACACAAATATGATTTATCAGTCAAAATAATACTAATAGTGTGTGGTGGTTTGAGAGAGAAATGTCCCCCATAGTCTTAGGCATTTGAACACTTGTCCCTAGCTGGTGGCACTGTTGGGGAGGCTTAGGTGGTATAGCCTGGTTGAAGGAAGTATGTCACTGGAGGCGGGCTTTGAGAGTAAAAAGCCCTACCTATTACTAATTTATTCTCCCTGTCGTGTGATCAAGATTCAAGATGTGAACGCTCAGCTTCCCGTTCCAGCCGCCCTCCCTGCCACTTGTTGTGCAGCCTCCCTATCGTTGAGGGCTCTATAACCCTCAGGAACTCCAAGCCAAGATGTAGCCTCTCTTCCTTAAGTTGTCTTTGAGCTTGCTGTTTTATTACAGCCACAGAAATGTAACTAATACAAAACGATTGGGCAATTTAAATATTAAATCCTAATCGTTAAAAAATAAAAATAAAAAATTTATCATTTTTCTGTGCTCAGATAAGTTTGCAATCTACGAGAAAAAAAATAAGCCAGCAGGAGAATAGTAAAAGACGAAGAACTGGCCAGAAAAAAAGAAAAAGGAAGGACCCAGCCTAAGTTGCGGAGCTGGGTGGAGGCTGTGGATTGCAACACAGAAATTGCAACCTCTCTTCCCAGCTTGGAAGCCAAGTTCACAGAGGAGAGGCCAGAAGAGATAAGACTCTGAGCAACTGTACTTCACCCTTGGGGCAATTTAGGACAAGAACCCAAGGGTGGCTCTCTTAGGCCAAGCACAACCCCCTAGTTGATGATAGTGACTCTAAAAAGTATTTTAAAAGCTACCTCTATTAGATGCATTACTTAAAGATTTATTTATTTTATGTGCAAAGTGTTTTCCTGCATGTGTGTATGTATAGAGCATGCATGTGTGTATGTATAGAGCATGCATGTGTGTATGTATAGAGCATGCATGTGTGTATGTATAGAGCATGCATGTGTGTATGTATAGAGCATGCATGTGTGTGTATGTATAGAGCATGCATGTGTGTATGTATAGAGCATGCATGTGTGTATGTATACAGCATGCAGGCCTGCTGCCTAAGGAATGCAGAAGAATGTGTCAGGTTCCCTGGAACTGGAATCACAAAGGACCATGCGGTGAATGGTCATGGGTGCTGAAAACCAAATCTGGGCAGGAGCAGGGAGTGTTTTTAACTGTGGTGTTGTCTCTCCAAGCCCCAAATTTATTTATTCTTTGTGTATGTGTGTGTGTGTGTGTGTGTGTGTGTGTGTGTGTGTGTGTGTGTGCAAGCATATTGTGGGGATTAGTTTTCATCCCCATGTGGGCCCTGGGTTGGAAACTCAGGTCATCAGACCTGGTGACAAATGTCCTTACTCTCACTGAGCCATCTTGTCAGTGTTATGAGCTTAAAATTAAACTTAAAAAGTCTACAGATTCATGAATTTCAGAGCTTTCAATGTTTGGGGTTTTGCTTATTTGTTTTTGGTTTGGGCCACTGTATCTTACACATTGGATATTAAGACCAACTTCTAGCCACAGCAGTTTGCACGAAACATGCAGCAACTTCTTTCTCTGTCCCTTCCTGTCGCGTTCACTCTTCACATGAAGACGTCACTGTCTTCTTTCTTTAGCACCCTCCCATCATGCCTGTGCACATAAGTGTGAACACATGCATGTGCGCACACACACACGCACACACGTATGC
>JADRCH010000061.1:4932317-4972627 GCA_019843965.1 Rhynchomys soricoides
CACTCATTACACGTGCATACACATACATAAACGCATGTGCATGCACACACATACACACACACATATCCACATACACACACACATATAGTCACACACACATATAGTCACACACACACACACACATTCACAAACACATATACTCAGACACACATACATAAATGCAAATGCATGCACATAACACAAGTACAAATGTGTGTGCGGTTGTGTGCCCACATGCCCATCTGAAGGATCTCAGTTTTACTCCAGATACAGCAAAAGATTTTCCCTTGTTGAGAAGGAGCCACTTGTAACAAAAGTCACCCTCACAGACTGGGTCTGTGAACTGACACTCCCTACACTTCCTCTTTCCCAATACTCACCATGTCCCCATGGTGACTGGTTTATGACACAGTCTCTTGCTGTTTGGGTTCTGCCTGCTGCTAACCTCCATGGGTCTGGGGCTGTGTATAAGTTTATACCTGCTGTGTTTGTAATGTGCTCTGAAATATCTAACACGGAAACCTTGATAAATAGTTTTCAAAAGATGTGCCCTCTAGAATGGTTCTTTTCAGTCACTTTTGTGAGTCACACATCTCAGCACAGGTAAAAGAGACAGTCCTTGCCCTCACGATAGCAATAAATGAGAAGCATGCAGTGCCCAGAGGAGAGTGTGAAACTCAGAGAAGGGGAACTCTTCTTAGAGAACACAGGGTCTAAGGGGACTCCAAGTGGTTTACAAGAGGTATCTTGTTAGGGGAAACCGAGGCAGAGATAACTTGAGCAGAGGCCTGAAGCATGCGTGGAGGGAGCAAAAATGACACCTGCCGCAGACTCCTCAGGAACGAACAAGACAGCAAAATGCCTTTATCAGGTTTCTCTGCAGATGTCTAACGTTTCCTGCAAAGAGCTGATTCAAAATCAATTATGTTCTCAAGTGCTTTCCCCTTCCAAGAAAAATTATTGCCCATTTCTGTGAGTCAAATGATGTGTTTCCTGCACCTATGAATGTTTAATCTTCTTCCCAAACTGTCCCTTGCATGCTATTAGACGGTCGTTAAGGATACAGACAGCACCTCCACATTTTCTCTGCATAAGACTTCCTGGCACTTCCTCCCATCCTAGAAGAGTTACTGATTCCTATAAGCTGACCTTCCCTCCAGCACAGCTGTTCAAGGAATTTGACATCTCTCCACCTGAGACAGGAAGAAACCAGGACCGAACCTCCCTTCCTCTCTCCCTCTGTCCCTTCCTCTGTCCCTTCCTCCTTTTCTCTCGTCCTCGCACCCTTCCTCTCTCCCTCTCTCCTTCCCTTTTCTATCTTCTTTGTCTTTCTCCTTCTTGCGCCCCCCCCCCCCCCCCCCCCTTTCTCCTTCCCTTTTCTCTTTTCTTTGTCTTTCTCCTTCTTGCGCCCCCCCCCCCCCCAGTTTTATTTTGAAATATACTAGGTCATTCTGATGTGATGGAGATTCACTGGCCTGTTTGAGGCTTTTCAAACAGTGATAGCAACAATAATACCACTCGTTATCACTGCTCTGCCAGGTTGTTCTTCCCAAAAAAGGACCCTGTAGGTAATAAAGAACCGTGAATTATCCACACAGAGACATTGTTTCACACAGTTTATGATGTAGTAAACGAAGAGGGTACTAGGCCGGCAGTGTAGTGATGTTATGGACATCATCTCAAGGACAGTCCCGCTTCATCCAAAATCAGATTGTGGACCTGTAGCCCAGAGGTCTGAGTAGAAAGCTAGGAGGAGAGGCAGGCTTGCTGCAATTTAGATGCTGAGCCTGAAGCTGGGACATGTCCTGTTCCCTCTACTATTCTGAAAAGCTGGAATTCACATTATTAACCACTAAGTTCTACAAAGAATATTGCTCTGCGTCTTTGAACACAGAGAGGAGTAGAACAGTCCAGGACACAAAAAGAAATATTTGTATCTGAACTCTCTTAGTATCCACCGAAAAGGAAAATACCCTCTGGTAAAGCCAAAGACACCTCATTGTGTCAACTAGAGAGTTCCAACCCCCAAAACAATCCACACTAAAAGCTACCAGTTAGAAAGCCTTACAAAGATTTTGAATGACATATAGCAGTGTCTGAGACCTATAGGCTTAGAGAGTGGACCACAAATGCTTACTCTGATAGCTGGCTTTGTTATCAGCAAAAATCACAGAACGGCTAGAATGGGGAGAATGGGAAAACCTGCCAAAGCCAACCATAGCAGTTGCCCACTCTCATGGAGCTCCCAGCAGAATTAAGGAAGAGAGACGAACCCACACAAAGTAGTAACCAAACCTTTCACTTTCTATTGAGACGAGTAACCGTTCAGAGTCAAACCAAGATGAAACAGGCATCAGAAGGCAGATCGCAAGCATGTGGTCCCTGTTGGAACACAGCTGGGGTTATCATAAACTGCTCAAGTGTGGTGGTTTGATGGAGATTGGCTTCCATGGGTTTATATATGAGTATTTGGTTTGTAAGATTTGTAAGATTGTAAGATTTGGAGTTTTTATGTCCCGACTTCACTTGCTAGTGATTCTTCCAGTATTTGCCCACAGCCTGATGGTTAGTACCTGGGCCCTTGGCCAGTCTTTCTACTGACCAAACACATTGAAGAAACAGGTAAAGCTGAACATTCAGCACTTAAGAAACAGCTCTGTGGGTCAAAAGCTCTGAGCATCTTTAAATGCCCCGAGTCTCCACAAAGATATTTAGTCCATTATCATCATGGTAGGCAACATGGCAGCAGGCAGGCAGCCATGGTGCTGGAGCAGTAGCAGAGAGCTTACATTACATTTGGTCTACAACAGAGAGAGAGAGAGAGAGAGAGAGAGAGAGAGAGAGAGAGAGAGAGACCCAGTGCCAGTGATGTTCCTCCTCTAACAAAGCCACTAGGGACCAAGTACTCACATATATAAACCCATGGAAGCCAATCTCCATCAAACCACCACACTTGAGCAGTTTATGATAACCCCAGCTGTGTTCCAACATCTCTTGGGGGGAAAAGCAGGAAAAAGATGCTACACAGTAAAATGAGGGTCATGAAGTTTTCATATTACGACTGGAACTATTCCTTTTCAGAAAAGAATTGTGATAAAAAAAAATGATTGCAGCTTGAGTTTAGTATAAAGTCTTAAATGTTATTTATTTATTCCTTCAGAAAGTGTATCATCATGTAGAAAAGTTCAATAATGCCAACTGTGGATCCAGGTACTCGGGATCAATTTTCAATGCTGCCGATCATTAATGCTCTGTAAAATAGTTGGAAAGCTAGTCACAGGATTCCAATGAGGAAAAAAAGGACGTAACCTATTCACCGAGCCTAGAATAATTCCTGTCCACATAAGCACTCAACCTATCAGCCCCAGTTGGTTTCTTGTTGCTATGCTAAAACACTGAACAAAACCAATTTAGCAGAGGAAAGGGTTTATTTGGCTTACATGTCCTGGGTCACAGGTTGAATCAGGTGATGATGAGGCATGAGCCAACTGGGGTTGGCTTTGAGGATTCAAATCACACACACACACACACACACACACACACACACACACACACACGGCTGTAGATGGATGGGCAAGAGATTGAGACAGGAACCTGGAAGCAAGAACTGGAGAGGAGTCCATGAAGGAATATTCCTTACTGGCTTGTTCTCCATTCCTTGCTCAGCTTGCTTTTAAAATATAACCCAAGACCACCTACCCAGGGGTGGCACTGCCCACAGTGGACTGTGCCCTTTCTTATCAATCATTCATCTATAAAATGTCCCACAAATATGCCCTCTGGTCAACCTGATGGAGGAAATTCCTCAACTGAGTTCCCCTCTTCCCAGACAACTCTAGTTGGTGTCAAGTTCACAAAAACTAACCAGCATAAAATCGTAGTTATTATTTGGTTGAAAATTTATACCAAGCGCCGATCATACGCTAAGTAGCGGGTGAGTGTCTCACTACCTTTTAGCTTACACCAACTCTTCCATTGGGTGGGCTGCTCCTATCCCAGTCACTAGCCAGAAAGACAGGCATCATCTTTTCTTCCCCTTCCTCATAACCCACTTCCCAACAGGCAGGCAGCTGGGTTCTGTGTTACCCTAAGCCAGTTCTCCCAGCTCCTCCCTTCATTTCCATGCCCCTCCCCCACCCATCCAAGCCTCGTTCACATTCTCATCTCAGTTGTACCATAAGCTTCTAAGGGTGTGAGCGCTTGAGTTTATCCATATGTATGTACACACATCTTCATGTGTGTGCAGGTACACATGTGCTGGCATGCCTGTGAGGTTGATATAGGTGCCTAAGCCCTCTCACAGAATCTGGCACTCATTGATCCAGTTAGACTAGGAGGTCAGCAAGTCCCAGGATCCTTCTGCCTCCATTTACCCGGTGCTTACATTACAGGTGACAGCTGTTGGGCCTACCTTTTATGCTGGGGAATCAGACGCAAGTCTTTGTGCTTGTGTGGCAAGCACTGTACAGTCTGAGCTGCCTCCTTAGCCTCTGCTTTGTTTTAAACACACCTCTCATGCTGTTTGTTTTCTCTGAGGCCTCCACAGAATAAAATCCTAGAGCCTCCGTGGCACATGGGCCTATGTGGTCCTCTCCTCCTGTCTTTCCACCCTCATCTTTCTGCCTTCCCCTCTGCGCCTACCCCTCCCCCCCCCCCCCCCCCCCAAGTCAACAGGAAACAGGCTGGAGTTTCCTGACCACAGAGTGCTGTTTCTGTCCTTGGTACTGCTGTTCCTTCTGTTGGGTCACCTACCCTTCCAAGCACCTGGACAACCCTCATCTACAGTCAGGCTCACTGTTTAGTAAATGCTTCTTTCCACTAACTATGAGTCACACCTGTGCCAAAGCCCAGGAATGCAATGCTGAGTAACACACTTTATCTTTCCTTTCCTCTAGAAGACGTGACTCCAAGGCTGTGGAGGGAGAGATGAAACGCAGAGGTGGAAGCTGTGTTAAGTGGAGCAGATGTCCTTTACTAGTTGGCCACCTCAGAGGACTAGGAAATTTGTTCCTCCTTAATTCTCGGGGACCCTGTCCAGGAGACTCTGGTGAGTGCCTGGCACCTACTTCTGCTGCTCTTCATGCACACATATTTAAGGATAAATTCATAAATTATTCACAGCAAGAGATTAACAAGAATTAGTAGTGGAACAATTACAATATGGTTATAATTAATTTGGTGTGGATGTATTTCCTGTCTCAGAGTATCTTACTGCCAAGTGTGGTGGCACACACCTTTAATATGAGTTCTCAGGATGTAGAAGCAGGCAGATAGATATTTGTGAATTCTAGGTCAGTCTGTCTACATAATGATTCCAAGCCAGCCAGGGTTACACAGTGAGACCATGTCTCAAATAAAATAAATCAACATATACTACTATTGCTGGAACTTTCTATTTAATATTTCAGGGCTTGGGTAATAAAAATCATGGAAGTAAATGAAGCCAGTCCCCAGATGGGGAGCAACTATTGTATCAACCGGCGAGCAGAAAGCTGCTAACCACTCATATGTCACTCTCTGTTGTTTAAAAGACACATAAGAGTGCCCACAACTGCTCAGGGATGATAACAGACTGGGTTTGCCATTATACAGCTACTAAGCAATATGTAACATGGTTAATTCAAACACTTTAAAAGCCATGCCTCACTAATAGGCTTTTAAATCATATGCATATATTAATATGCTTTTAAAATCATGTATGTATTGAATGAAAACTAGGCTGCCAACCAAGACAAGTAGATGATGGGAACCCAAACCTTCCTTTGCTGTCCCAGCAGTGATCCCCACACTGGGGCACCTCCTTTGGGTGTATATTTCTCATAACACCCATCTCACTATGTTGGATTTTCAGGAAAATCTGCTCAGCTATGTCCCTGGCTGCCAGGACAGCACTGTGTCCATGATTATATACATGGAACTTGATGAAAAGTCTGGAACAGACCAGAATCTTGCAACTGCTGTCTAGGGCTGACCTCAGCTCAGCCAGGATACACGTTACTCCTGTCTCTGCTTAGCTTCTAGATAGGGAAGTTTGTTTCTAAGAGCCATTATCCTGCCACATCGAGACTCAACATCTTCATGTCTGGCTCCAGCAATCATCTACGTTCTTCAAAAGCTTCTGTATGTTTTTTAAAAGCACTAATTTGGTAAAAATAAACTTTCTGAAATATTTTTTAATTTCAGAGTAACTTACAATCACTGCATTAAATGTCCAGTTTCTACCAACCAGTGAAAACAACAGCCAAATGGCTATTGGATAATGAAATTAATTTTCTCTTCAGCTTCTGTGGGAAAGCACATGATTTTAAGGGTTATCTCAGATCAGCCTAGTGACCCTAGCTGGCATGTTGTCCCATCAGGCGCTCTAGGAAACAGAAAACTTGAATAGTTACTTCCTCGGCCGCCTGCCCCAGTTTGACAGCACCAGACTCATCTCTGGTCTTAATCTAAGTACAGTGTCCAAAAGCGTATTAACAAAGCCTTGCAATTATAGTAGACTTGTGACTCATTTGTGGATACCCGTGTAGAAACAACAGCTCCTCCCTCTGCTGAGAAATGGCTCTTATAAGTGTGAGAGAGCCACAGGAAGTAAAACGCAGGTCTCAGCTGGTGTTCGTGGAGCCAAAGAAGCCAACAGAATTCCGTGGTGTGGTTCTCTAAGCAAAGCCACCAGATCGCTCTCCTAAATAAACTCTCCCAAATCTTCCGTGGGAGCTGTTTCAACGCGGTATCAATGATACTGTATTTCCTGGCTCCCGAGTCATACTGTCAAGTTCAAGTGGAGAAGTGCCCATCCTGATGTGTTTGAGAAAGTGGCGACCAAACTGAAAAAAACCGCCTCCTTTAAATGAAACAATAAAACTTTAAAACAAAAGTTGCCTCAGGTAGCTTCAGAGTCAGTCTACATTAGTCATTTCTGAAGCACTTCTGATGAAGCGTTATATTCTCAAACATTTAAAAAAGCTTTCGGCTCTAGATGAGAAACCCAAAGCCGCGTCCTGAAGGTACCTAAAGGCGCAGAGGGAACCACACCCCAAACCCACCTGCTGCTGCGCAGCATCCCTGCCAAAGCGGTCCGCCATTCCAGCCAACCCCGCACCCGGGTCCCCGATGCCGAAAGGTAGAGAGCCAAGCGGACTCCCGTGACAAAACGAACCGTGATCCTGTGGGGCGCTGATCCAGCGTCCGGACGCCGGGAGGACACCGAGTGCTCGTGTCCCGGCGGCTCTGCCCCTTCGGCTTCTTGATGGCCAGGGCTGCGCTTCTCAGCCGGGGTCCGAGCCCAGCGCCACCCAGGCAGCATCTGGCGCTGCTAGCTCCGCCCCTGCCGCTCTGAGTCTGCACAGCTGGGGACCAGAGCCCCGCCCCGGGGCCGCCCTCGGCTGGCGCGCAGCTTCCCGTCCAGACTGGAGTCTCCACGCTGCAGGTTGCTGGGAACCTAAACACGAGCCTCTTTCCCCTCCTGTGCGCCCCGAGATGCTGCGGGCGACGGTGTGGACCACCCGGGAACTTCCTCTGTCTTCTTTCCTCCTCTGGGATGGAGAGATGGGCGGGGCGGGATCCATCGGACTTTCCGCGGGAAAACCCCTCAGCGCGGATGACATTTGCAGTCCAGAGCATTTCCGAGGCTAGGACAATAGGAAACCGTTTCTGAGAGTGGGTGTGGCTACACCAGCAGGGACCCGCGCGACGGCTGAACCGGAGGTTGTAGATCACATAGACACTGAGCCCCGCCTTCCACTAGCCCCTTCCCGCCTGCTGTCAATGGGGCATCCACAGGAGTATTGCCATGACCTCGTCCTCGGCGCCTGGCACCCTACTGAAGACTCAGAAACCGAAAAGGGCTTTCCGGCGAGGGGGTGGGATGCCGCTGGACAAACAAGGCGAAGGCTAGACATCAAAAAAAAAAAAAAAATGATTTGTGCATTGATCCTAGGAAGCCACCAAAAGAGCTCCGGGTGCCCAAAGCCGGAAGAATTTGAGGAACAAGGTGGAGCTGGATGGTAACCCAAAGTTATCCATCTAATGTGAACAGATGACCGATAAAATAGATCCACAAATAGTAAGGTCAGAATGACAGATCTCTCGGGCAGAGCACCTTCCAGCAACTGAGGCAGAATTTCCACTTTCATGGAAAAGAAGCTTGTTTCTGCACTCTTAAGTATGGGCTGTGCAGACAAATGGCCTGCTCCTTAGCAAAGGACTGTATGGAAAGGAGGGGAAAGTAGTTTTTACCTCACAGAGCAGCCACACACTTCACTCAGTGCGCAGGGTCACTGAGGGTGTGTATTCTTAAAACGCAGCCAGAGGTAACACTTTACCCCGGGGCTTTTCTCCTTCAAGCCCCAGGCTTTCGTTTTGCTTTCTGTTTGTTTTTATTTTGTTTTTTTGAGACAAAGTTTCTCTGTATAGCCCTGGCTGTCCTGAAGCTCCCTCTGTAGACAAGGCTGGCTTCGAACTCAGAGATTCACCCGAGAGTGCTTGGATTAAAGGCGTACACCACCACTATCTCCCAGCTCGCTCTAGTCTTATCAGGAAAGAAATACCAAATGAAGCCCAGCAGCCCAGCACACTTAAAACTCCCTAGCTATGGGCCTGGGAGATGGCTCAGGGGTAATGGGATTGACCTTTAGCTTGAGGATCTAAGATTCCCCACAACCCACATAAAAATGTTGTACCTGCAAAACCTTGGTGAGGGGAGACCAGAGCATTCGTGGGAACAGGAACGCCTGGCCAGCCAGGCTTAACTCATTGGTAAGGTCTCTGCCAATGAAAGACCTAATTTCAAAGGTGATGAATGATGTTGTGACAATGAGTAAAGGCTACCTCTGCTCTCTTTGTAGACAAGGCTGCCACAACAAGCACAAATTCATTTGCACTCCTACCCCCAGCCCCACCCCCATCTCAGAAAATGCCTGACCAATATTACTCACAGCTGTTGAAAGGTCATACAACAAACACGGGGAAAGAATCTTAAACTGCTACAGAAGATCCCGAGAAGGCTTGGGAGGTGGGATTCAGAGTTAAACAAAAACAAAGGGGCTGGAAGGTGGCCCAGCCCTTGATGCTCTTGCAGAGGACCTAAGTTCGGTTCACACCACTAACATGGGAGCTTACTAACTCCAGTTCCAGGTGATCCAATGTCTCTCCTAACCTCTGTGGGTGCCAGGCACACACATGATATGCACACAGTAGATGAAGGCAAAACATCCCCACACTTAAAATCAAAAGGAATCTTTGAAAATGAAAACAAAACTCTCCAGGAATGTGCCTGGAATCTTAGTTAAAGATGGGGGGTGGAGGGGAGAGGCTGGCTTCTCAGCCAGGATGAATCTGTCCTCTTAACATATGATCTTGATGAAGGGGAACCTAGAACAGAAAGTATAGGATGTCATCAGTTCTGCAACTTGTGTGTGTGTGTGTGTGTGTGTGTGTGTGAGAGAGAGAGAGAGAGAGAGAGCACGTGTGCGTACATTTGCACAAGCGTGTGTATAACTCTAAACTTATTCTAAAAAATGTTTTTTAACTTTTGCTGAAATGTAACAAGGGTCTTAAGCATGGTGGACGAGTGTGTGACCTTCCCCCCCACCCACCCCCCCAGCACTGATTATTTGTTTTAACAAGGATAATGGGTGCTTTATGCTCTGAGGAAGGAAGCAGTCTCCATGGTTCTTTGATGTGCATCTTTGGGACCTGGGAGGTACAGATGTGAAGATCCTGAAGGTGGAAAATGCTTGTCTTCCTGGAGAACCATCAGCGCAGGAGGGATTCCAGGGGTAGAGTGGCAGGGGAGGGCGAAGGATGGAGAAGAAGACATGGAGACCTTTGTGGCTCCACTGAGATTCGATACAAAGAAGAACTTCTAGCAGAAGGGAGACATGATGTGGCTTTTCTCCCTCCACCGTTCTGTTGAGGCTAGATTAGAGACAAAGACAAGCACATGGCTATGTTGGGGAGCAGTGGCAGATTTCTATGTCTGAATTTGACTGGGTCACAGAGTGGCTAGCCATTATTCTAGGTGTGACCATGAGGGTGACTTTTGAGTGGGGTTAAATTCGAATTGGTAGCCTCAGTAAAGCAAATTGCACTTCCCAACACAAGTTGGCTTTATACCAACTCCTGAAGGCCTGAATCAAACAAAAAAGGCTAAGGCTCAGTTCCTTTGTCTGTCTGTCCTTGAAAGGAAACCTTGAAATTCTCTTGTCTTCGGACTTAAGTGAAGACTGAAACTTGCCCTATTGGCTCTTCTGTTCCTCTGGTCTTCAGAATCAGCTTGGAACCACACAATGACTTCTGGGTTACCAGTCTGTTGACCAAAGCTCTTGGAAGTTCTCAGCTTCCATAAATACATGAGCCAATTCCTTACAATGCACAGGCTTATGCATAGGACAGCTATTTGTATCTTCTATTTGTTCTGCTTTGGTGGAAAATCCTGAGTCACAAGAAACCATCATGGTGGCCATGGGCTCTGGCCATGTTCACAAAAAGAGAACGCGATAGTAAAAGCATGAAGGATATGAGAAAGGGGGATGAAAAATGAGCAACTAGCAGAACAGGGGCTCCTATGCAGATCTGGGGAGATCATCTCAAAAGTTGTGAGAACAGAGGATGCTGGCATGTAAAAATTCCATTTTGGTGTGTTTGTCAATACAACATCTGCCATGAAAGCATGAGGACCTGTGTTTGGATCCATAGGATATGTACAAGAAGCTTGGCACCATGGCTGGCTTCTGTAAACCCAGCACAGGAGTCAGCATGGGGGTTCACCAGTTCATGGAGTTCACTGGCAAGCCAGCTTAGCCTACTGATGAGCCTTGTGTCAGCAAGACACACACACACAAAAGAATATAACGGAGGAAGATACCCATTGTCTACATGCATGCATGCACATATATGTGTACATGCATTCACATTCATATACCCATACAAAAAACATGCAAAATTCATTCCCCAACAATCACCCATCCCCACTTTTAGAGAAAGAGTCTCATGGATCACAAACTGACCTTAGAAATTTACCTCAAGAATAACCCTGCACTTCTGATCTTTCTGGAACAATTTCCTGGAGTACTGGGATTACAGGCACACACCATCATGCCTTGTTCTATGTGGAGAAGCGAACCTAGAGCTTCATGCATATATCAGGGCCCTAGATCTTAGTAGGTTTCCTTTAAAGTACACTTTAGCACAACTGACTCCATGATAGAAGGGTCATTCAGGCTAGAAAACTCAGCATAGAGACAGATTCACTGCCAAACTAAAACAAAGGTATAATCCACCAAAGCCCATAGTTCTGGGAAAGTTCCTAAATGTACTAACTTTGCTTTTTTGGCTTTTGCAGTTCTACTTCTGGCTAACTGTTCTGGATAACTGAAGCATGCCCACCCAGAACATGGTTTGGGGGCCTAAAAGCTCATTGTGAGAAAGACTCAGATCCCAAACATCCAGTGTAGTTACCAGCTAGCTAACAAAGACATTCTATTGGCATAAACCCATGTCTGAGCGGTCTTTGCTGGTGAACGAACACCCAGCAACAGTGCATGATAGGCAAACACTGTACAAACTGAGCTGCACCCTCAGCCTAAGAATTTTATTTTTGACACTTCCAATTTGTCAAGGTGTCAAGGGGATAGTTGTTCAGATATGTCTGAGATCCTGCTGGTGTGTCCAATGGGCTCACAGACCCATTGACCCTCAAAGGTCCAGCCATCTAAACTGTATGCAGCACTTCCAACAGCCTTTGGCTAAGAAGTAACTCTGTATCCCTACACCAAACAATCATCATGAACTTCCATGTCTCTTCCACACTGGTTTTAGAACTCCTTGAAGACAATGTTTTTTTTAAACTGTGATAAAAATAGAACATTTATACTGCAACCATTTTAAGATGTACAGTTGAGTGCCATGAAGTGCACGCACACTGTTGTATAATTGTCGATGATTGTGCATCTCTAGCACTTTTTCATCTTCTTGACTGAAACTCTCTCTTCCTAAGTCTTCAGCAAGCACCATCATATTTTATCGCTAACGATGTGTTCTTTTGTGACCAGCTTGCTCCACTTAGTGTAATGCCTTTAATGTTCATCTGTCTTGTAGCATACATCCAAATACCATTCCTTTTAAGTCTGAATAGCAAGCAGTGGTTTTATACCTACACCTGATTTTCTTTATGGCTTCATACTTTGGGTTGCTTTTGCCCTTTAGCTGTATGAATTATGTTGAGAAGGCCAGGGAGTGGTGATCAGTGGAAGAGCACTTGACTGGAGTTGGAGGCCATGGATCCAAGCACTGGAAAGTGATGATGGTGAGGAGGGAGAGGAGAAGGAAGAGGAGGAGGAGGAGGAGGAGGAGGAAGAGAAGGAAGAAGAGGAGGAAGAGGAGGAGGCGGCGGCAGTGGTGGCCTGGGACTTCTATGTAGACCAGGCTGGCTTTGAACCTACAGAAATCTGTCTGTCTCTGCTTCTTAAATGCTGTAATTAAAGCCACTACACCTCTTAAGGCCTAGGTAAAATATTAAGGCCTAGGCAGAATGTTAAGGCCTGTGTAAAATGTTAAGGACTATATAACTGTTACCTGGCTAGTCTGCCATTTTATGCTGTTATTAATATTATAAGAAAACTTTCTCATGTGTTGTTTCTGCTGTTACTAGGAAACTTTCTCATGCCCAAGTTGATTACATGTTCTGTTACGATCCATGCCCTTGAAAATTAATCATGATAGAAGTCAGTAGAACTGCTCTGTATAGTTACTCACAATAAGCTTGGACCCGAACCAACCATCCAGAAGCACTACCTGCACCTGTGTATAAGCTTTATGGTATTTGTTTTCATAAGCTGCTCCTGGGATAGGCCCCAACATAAGAGAGACACCTGCACCAATATAAGAAACTATCTGGAATAAGACTTCCATTCTGAGTAGGGTGGAGTAAAGTTTAAGTTCCCAAGACCTCCCTTGAAACTGACATCCTACCTGGCAGAAAGAGATATGTTATATGGGTAACTGACATCCTGGTTGGCAAGTGTCTTAGTTAGGGTTTTACTGCTGTGAACAGACACCATGACCAAGGCAACTCCTATAAGGAGAACATTTAATTGGGGTTAGCTTACTGGTTCAAAGGTTCTGTCCATCATCATCAAGGCGGGAGCACGGCAGCATCCAGGTAGGCATGGTACAGGAGGAGCTGAGAGTTCTACATCTCCATCTGAAGGCTGCTAGGAGAAATCTGGCTTCCAGACAGCTAGGATGAGGGTCTTTTTTGTTGTTGTTATTTATTTTTATTTAAAAGAATTTGTTTCCCTATCACAAAAATTAGATAGCCACACTGCCAACAGCAAAGTTCATAGTTACACTGATGGTTGAGAATTCTCTGGATATTCCCAATGTCCTAAAGGCATAAAGGAGGGAAAATGTACTCAGAACAAATCCAAATGACATTGGGAGAGATGTCATATGCCATTTCTTTTTCTTCTCATCATTGGTTTTGGGGAGGATCAAACACAATTTGACTTCAGGAAATTCTTTATACCATTTGTAGCACCTTAATTGTACCCTGGCTGTTAGCAGCAATCACATTGAACTCCCCATCTGATAGTGCCCGATAACACACAGCACTGACAAATTCATTAGTATCATCTTCTTTCTGGTCTTTGTCTAATACACTCTTAACTGTATCAAATTTAAAAGTTAGCAAAGTCTTAGAAAGTCCTTTAAAGTACAGGTAGAGGGAATTCTCATTTCCACAAGCTAGGATGAGGGTCTTAAAGCCCACATCCACAATGGCACACTTCCTCCAACAAGGCCACACCTATTCCAACTAGGACACACCTCCTAATAGTGCCACTCCTTGGGCCAAGCATATTCAAACCACCACAGCAAGTTAAGCCATGAATGTTAGGCAAGGCAAGTCCTCTGTCACAGTTGAATACCCCAACCAACAGGAGCAGGATGAATGTACAACAAGACATGTTCCTAAGGAAATCCCCTATCCCTAAATTTTGATTGGTAGAATAACTTGGCACAGATGTTAGGCTTAAAATCCTTGTAGGATCTTAATTCGATGTCATAGTCAACTCTGGAGTCTGACCTGTGGCCCCAATCAATCAGTCTTGGGGTGTGGCATTCAATAAGCCATCCCTTTTGACTGAGATGAGTGTCTGAGTAGTGTGTGTGTGTGGTGATTCCCAAACTCTAACAACGCCTGGCCAGATCTCTATTGTTTTAAAGATTTATTTATTTTTTATTTTGTTCTTGCCTACATGTATGAGTAAGGTCTGCGTGCCATGCTAGTGGCAACCAGAAAAGAATGGTGCGTCACTGGCACTAGAGTTACCAAAGGTTGTGAGCTACCCTGTGGATGCTGGGAACAGAACCCAATCTGTTGCAAGAACAACAAATGATCTTAACTTCTAAGCCACCTCTCCAGCACTGCGATCTCTGAATTACTCATGGTTAAACATTCCTCCTAGAAATGCCTTAGCTGTATCACAGAGCTCCCAATAAGCTGTGTTAGAATTTTTATTTGATTATAGGAATTTTAAACATTTTTTTGCTGACATCATTCAATGGCCCAGTGTTCACTCAAAAGCAGGTTGGTCAGCTTCCACATTTCTGTGAATGTTCTGTGGTTTCTCTTGTTGTTAATCTCAGGTTTTATTTCATTATGATCTGATAAGACATAAGAAATTATTTCAATTTGTTTGTTTGTTAAAGCTTGTTTTATGGACAATAAAGTGCTCAGTTTTAGAAAAGGTTCTATGTTAGACAGAACATTTAGAAGCTACTTATTAAATCCAATTGATCTGTGTTGTGACTTAGCTCTGAAGTTTCCTCACTGATTTTTAGTTTGGGACCACCTAGCTAAAGATGGGATGAGGTTCACTCTGTATCATTGTATCAGGATCAATCTGGTCTTTCATGCTTTAAAGTATTTTATGAAACCAGGAACTCAAAATTTTGATGCATGTATTTATAACTATTCTAGCTTCTAGATAGATTTTTTCCCTTGACTAATATTTAGTGGCCTTTTAATATTTTTTTCTTTTTCTTTTTCTTTTTTTTTTTTGGTTTTTCTAATTAGTCTTGGTTCAAAGCCTACTCTATCAGATATCAGAACAGCTACTTAGCTTGGTTTGGCTGCCATCAGCTTGATAAATTGACATCCATCCTTTGACTTTTGGTTTCCAGGAGCCTTTGCTAATAGGGCATGTTTCTTGAAAACAGGATTTGTTTGTGTGACCTAGCTAGCTAGTGTGTGTCCTTTAAGTTTATTGATTTTCTGAGTTACTCGGGAGAAATCTAATGTTATTCCTATGTGTATGCCTTTGTAGACAAGTTGGTATTTTTCCTGACAGACTTGTATAGTTTCTTTGCATTATTAATCAGTATTATCATGATAACCAAACTAGATAAAGGTACCCTTTTAAGAGAGAGAAAAGCATACACGAATTTCCCTAATGAATATAGATACAACAATTCTCAATACGGTACTTATAAACCAAATTCAAGAACACAGTAAGTTGAGAAGCAGAGACAGACAGATCCCTCTAGCCAGCTAACCCAGCCCAAATAGCAAGCCTCAGGTGCTGTGGGAGACCCTGTTTCAAGGAAAGATATAGAATGATAGGTGGAGACTTTCAGCATTGGCTTCTGGCTTCTGCATGTGCACACTTGGGCATGGGCATCAGTGTATGCATTCATATAACATACACAGGCACACACACACGCACGCACACACTCACTCAAAAGTCTAAAGTAACACCTGAAGCCTTAAAACTGCTTACGGAAAACACTTCAAGATATAAACATAGGCAAAACCTTTCTGAGTCCAACTCTAGCAACCCAAAAAATAATCTCAGGGAATTACATAAAATGAAAAAGCTTCTGTGTAGCAAAGCGAACGATCCATATAGACTGAAGAAATACAGGATGTGAGAAGAATTTGCCAACAACCACATCAGACTGGGGTTAATATCTGAAACATATAAAGAACTGCAAAAATTAAACGCTCCAAACTAAATTATTCAATTAATAAATGGGCTAAATGAACTGTCTGCTCTTCCGGAGTGTGATTCCCAGCACCTATACGGTGGCTCTCAATTGTCTGTAATTTCAGCTGCAAGGGTACCTGATGCCTCTTCTGGCCTCTGTGGGCACTGCACACACATAGTACACAGTCATACATGCAGGCAAAACACCCATACTTATAAAAGAAAAATCTCAAAAAACTAAAAATAAATCTAAAAAGCAACTTTTTTTTAGCAGTTCATTTATTTTTTCACTCATGATTCACACTAAGTTTAGAAAACAAACAGAAGACATTGTATTATTTTGCTGTAGGCTAAATTTTACTCATGTCTACAGTTCTGGAAATGATATTATTTTATTTTAGTTTTAACAAACCCCACAATAAATGAAAACATTCTCTTGGTGTATTTCATACTGTAAGAGATCTGAACTTGAGCCACTCTGGTTGCTTCAGCAAGCAAGCAGAACAAACGGTCTCTTTGGACCCACAGCCAAACATGAGGTGGAGAAATAGCCCAGGTTGGAGGTCATCATAAGGTCCCTCTCTTCAGAGCTCAAGGAACTCTGAGGAAGAGGGAGAGGAGGGATTGTGGGAGGCAGAAGGATCTAGAACACCAGGAGAGTGGAATCAACTAAACAGGGTGCACACACAGAGACTCTCAGAGACTGGAGCAGAGATTGCAGAGCCTGCGTGGGTCTGCGCTAAGTCTTTTCTTATAAAAGATGGTTGTTGACATGCTATTTTGGGGGGCGACTCAACAGTGGGAGTGCGGGTATCTCTGACTGTCTTGACTGCTCTTGGGACCCTTTTCTTTCTCCTGGGTTGCCTCACCCAGCCTTAGTGTCAGAGTTTGTGCCTCGTCTTACCGTATCTTGTAGTGAGTTCAGTTAATGTTTCTGGGAGTCCTGCTCTTTTCTGGGGGAAGGGGGATTTTTTTTTTTTTTTTAAGTTCTTTGTGAAAGAAAATGGTTTTTTAAAAATCTCACTTGGAGACATCATAGTTTATCTGCTCAGTGGCTTGTACATAGCAGAAACTGATTTTTTTTGGCAGATGTGACTTTGCCGAACCAGCTGTTGAAGTGCGGTGAGTCTGTTGCTCAATGTTCATCTCTGGAAACTTCTTTTTGCAACTCTGTCATCCTTTTCAGAACTGATCAAAGCAAAGCAGGAGGGGTAGATTATGAGGGGAGATATGATCAAAGTATAATATATGCATATCTAGAAATGTCATAACGAAACCCATTGCCATGCACAATTAATTTATGCTTTAAAATGAACAGAAGAATCTAGACACACTATAACAAGTAAGCCAGGCCTTTTACATAGAGCTCAGCCATCAGACTCAGCACAAAAGGTATTTTGTCATTGTTTTGTTTGTTTTTTGAGACAGGGTTTCTCTGTATAGCCTTGTCTGTCCTGGAATTCGCTGTATATCAGGCTGGCCTTGAACTCATAAAGGCACACCTGCCTCTGCCTCCCTAATGCTGGAATTGAAGGAGTGAGCCACCACTACCCAGCAGAAGCCTATCTTCTTGCAGACTGATAAAGGATCCAAGAATAACTTTCAGTGAAGAGAAGTCAGATCTCCTTTAGATAGATTTTGAATAGCACTTATTTATTCTCTGTGTCGCTCTTATAAATAGGCAGAACGTCTTACACTCATAGCCTTTGTTCATTTCAGATGACTCCCTGACTCAAGTTTAGAAAAGACGTACTTCTATGCCAGAAAGCCTTACACTGAGTTTGAGCACTGGTTTTCTTCTCTTGCTTTTCCTCATCCCCCTGCCGAAGTTCTGTGAGTTTAGCTGTCCCACTTGTCCCCCTTTTACACACTCCTCTGACAAAAAGATCTCTTCTCTGCTGAGAGATTCTCATTCTTGTGAATTTGTGGAACGCAGCCTGGAAGTGTCTTCCCATGATGCTAAAGAAAATGCAAAAGTTGACTCTGGGCACCACAGAGTCCTAAACTGCTCCAAATGGGGAACTGACTTAAAATGATACAGCATAAACAAGAATGGAGGCTGGGTACATAAAGCAGTAGAGTGGAGCTCAGAATGCTTGCCAAGCATTTATGAATCCCTGGGTTTTATCCTGAGCACCCTCTAAAGCTGGGTGTGGTGGCATAATCCTGTCAATCATGGCTCTTGGGAGCTAAAGGCAGGGAGGTCAGGAGTTTAAGGTCATCCTTGATGACATGGTCAGTTCAAGGCCAAACTAGGTTGAAGGAGACCCCCATTAAAAACCAAGCAAAACCAAAAGGGAACAGACTGAAGTCTGTACGGTGAATTCACAGATGTAAGGGGTGGGTTCTTGCAGTGACAATGTGGCTAATAGGGGTAACACAACACTCTTGCCCAGGAGAAACTCGCGGTCACTCTCCTGGGTCTGCAGCTCCTTCCCTTACTCAGTGGAGAGGTTGAAGAGGACTCTGTGGTGACCTTGCACCATTTGCACCGTATGTTGAAAGCTGGCAACAGCAGGGAATTACCTCAAACCCCGTGTCCTCCAAGTCGGCGATGAGCAAAGGTGAATTAAGAAACAGGACATTGCTACACAACTCTACACCCAAAGTCACAAACATTACAATGTCCCCGTGCAGATCAGAGCCCACAACTGATGCCACCAAAGGTGTGGGTCCTGGCCCTGATTTGAACGTGTTATTGCTTCCATGGTCCTGGTATGAGATCTCTTTAACTTGACAAGTGAGTAAGAGTGAACAAGTGAGTAGAAGTGAACCTTCTCAACGACAGGGTTCCCTGTGGAGATCATCTGTATCTCCTATGAAGTTATTTAAGGATAATGTCACTTAAATATGAACATCATATGAACCTTATGACTGCAGACTATTTAATAACTATCAGATCCAAACCAATCCACACATTAAAACTGTGAAGTTGAAAGCACCATTTAAAAAAAAAAGAGCATCGGTTTAATGTCATTTTGATAGAACAAAACCACAAAGTTTTACTCTGAGGGTCCAAAGCCATGCTGGGTCTTTTGCATGTTATCTGTATTGAGTTTCTTTACTCTGAACCCACCAGACACTCATGTGAGTGACAACCATGTAGAGATTCTGTGTTGTCACAGAATGACATGTTCTCTTAGGCAACGTTCACCTCGAATCATAAGTCCATGGTTTACCAATGAATCCATCTAAAACTGTCTTGAAAATAAATTTTTACGAAGGAGTTTAGTCTAGTAAGATGATTCTACTGAGTAGCTATGTTCACATAAGTGTGACTGACGTGAGATGCCGAGGGCATCTTTGCAGTGACGCCCATTAATATTGAGCACATACATCTCTGAACACAGGTCCAGGATCTCTGCCTGGACTTGCTTACACTGCTGTGGGCTAGGTGGCAGCTCCGCTCTCCTCCTGTGTTTTGTTTTGTTTTGCAGTTCTACCATCACTTAGCCATCCTTGGATCTTTGCTTAGTCAGACTTTGGTTTGTTGTTATATTTTCTGTCAACTAGATAGAAACGAGGCGACCATACACTTGCAAATTTGAGCATGCTGCCAACCCTGTATTGTAAGTGTCATATCAAAGTGAAAACTCAGTTTTGTAGGTCCCTTAAACTCCTGCAAACATTAACACTAGTGAGAAACGTTGGCGTGGGCTACATGGAAAAAAGTGGCCAAGTGGAAGAGAGTTCTGTCCTGTGTCTAAGTTCCTAGCCTGCCATCAAAGGCCCACCAGGATCTGTCTGATCCTGATGCTTCTTTTGGGAAAAAAGGACCTGCCAGTGGTCAGAGGCTGCTGACTTTGGGGCTTGCATGACCATTTTCTTCTTGAACTCTCAGGAGATCTGTACAGTATTGAGCCCATCAACAATCCATCATGGAGGGTAGAGGCTGTACCTCAACTGAAGATTTGGAAACAGTCAATGGTTACTGGTGGAGGGAGAGACATTTCCTTCAATGATGTAGCCAATTCTAAATCATCTGCATTGATGTGAAAACCCTGATGAACTTTTCTGGGTTGAGACAAAGGATCTGGGGTAAGAGGAGGGTCTGGTTGGGAAGAGAGAGGGGGTTAGCAGGAGGGGGAGGGGAAAAAGAGAGGGCGAAGGGGTGAATGTAATCAAAATACATTATATACATGTTCCACAGTGTCATAACGAAACCCCAAACCCGTTATTTTGTATAATTACCATATACTTTCAAAAACGTTTAAAAAAAAAAACCAACCCATGTACACACAAAAGTGTGAGCTCTGAAAGCAGACTGCTTGAGTTGAATCATCCATTCAACTTTTTGTTTTGAACAGGTCATACATTATTGAGCTTGTTGTTTCCTCCCCTAGGAGTGAACTTGATGTCTGACTGCTAGAAATGCAGGCAGCTGGCAGCTCCAGCTGTCCACACACTCCAGGTCTGACTTAGCCACAGAGAGCCACGTCCTCTGCAAGGACACCATCCCCAGGTAGCCAGTGTCCTGTGCCAGTCCAGCTTTTAAAGGGACTCTGCTGAACATTGTATGCTTCAGTGCTTCTTGCCTGGTTGACTGAGGTTCTATCATGTCTGTACCATAGCTTGCCTTCGTCCTATGCTCAATCTTGCTTCTGACATTTCCATTCCTAGGTGATCCCTAGCAAGTAGCTGGCATTTTAGACTCTATCAGCACATGCTTATGGGGAACTCAGTCTTCAGTCCCAACACATTGATTTGGGGTATATGGCCAAGTTAACTAGTGTGTGTGTGTGTGTATGTGAATTCCCTAATTTGTAGTGAGAATGATTCTATATACATCTTTCATTGCAAGATGTTTCTCTATTTCATACAATACTAATAAATTAAACAACATGGACGGGCTCTGACAGAAGACTTCCATACAAAGAGGGTAAAAAGGTAGAGAAAAAAACAGGCCCACCATATAGGAAAAAATAGTAAGATAATAAGGAAACTTGTCTGTCTCAATCATTTTTAAGTTTGAAAATATATCTATCACTATTATATTACTATATAAAATACTAATTAATATACTACTTTCCATTTTTAAATAATAATGAAGCAAAAGATAACATTTCCCTTTGATTCCAAAAATTGTGTCTTTAGAGGGCTCTATTTCTGATGACTCTACGACACTGTCACCCCTGGTGCTTGGTGGTAGGTGCTGAGTTTGCATGCCTTGAGTCTCTTGTTACAGGATCTCATATATTCCTTCTAACCCGGCTTTCCCTTCCTAGACATGAGTCTCTTCATAAGTGTGCACAGGATCTGGTGGCAGGACAGGCTTTTGAGTGAGTATGGGGTGTCCACGGGAGATGGTAGCACAGTATTAGGCTACCATCCGACATGCAAACAAGCTCTATTTTGGGCTTGTAGTTATCAGAAAGGGGAACACCCATGTGCTTGTGACAAGCAAATATAAATCTGCCTTTTGGGTTGGAAAGAAATGCTTACAAGACCGCTCTGTTGGTCATCACACATTAGGTTGTCGCTACTGCCATGATGGGTCAAGATGCTTATCAGCTCCAGTATGTGTGTGGGGAGGGAGCATTTTAGGAGGCATTCTTTATCAAATCTGCTACTAGACAAGCCTAGTTTCATTGGTTAACATCTTCTCATTGGGTACACCATATGGTCCCAATCTAGGCTCTATGTGACGGTTAACCTTGGCTGTCAATTTGATCAACTCTTGAGTCAACTCAAAGACTAGAAAAGCCTCTGAGGATGCCTGCAGAGAGGGTTAAATCATGAAGACTGTGATTGAATCAAAGGTTTGATCCATTGATGGGAAGTAGGCAGTCCAACTGTGGAGGTAAGACCTAGGTTGGAGTAAGTAGGCCATGGAAGGGGGAAAGGGATGGATAAAGGTATACCTTACCCTGTTCTGTTCCTGTCTCTCTTTGTACTTTGTGATTGCCATTAAGTGAACGGTCTCCTCTGCCACATGCTCCCGGCACCATGAAACTCTAGGTCACCTCAGACTCAAAGCAACAGGACCAAGAAACTATGCACTGAATCCCCTTAAATCATAAGAAAATAAATGCTTTATTTTTTAAGTTGTTTATTTCAGGTATTCTTGTCACAGTGATGAAAATTCTGGCTTACACACCCTATCTCAGGATACACACTTGTATCTCAGAATTGACACTAGGAGAAACATTTTCCCCTTAGAGGTTGCAGAAGGTTGGTAGTCATGGAAACTTAAAGTCTGAATTAACTTGAGCCGTGCAGGACAAAGAGCCTTAGTATATAACTTGATTTAAGGGAAGCTTAGACTATATATCCAGTTGTCTGTCTGAAATAAACACACATCCTCTGAGTCTGGTGAGATGGACCAGGTGGTAAAGAAGGCCATTTTCTCAGATGCCTGGCAACCTGAGTTGGATTTTGGGAACTCACATTAAGGAGGAAGGCAAAAACCATCTCAACAAAATTGTCTTCTGATCTCTATACACACACACCACACTATGGGAACACCCCCACCCCCCACCCCCGTGTGTGTCTGTGTGTGTGTCTGTGTGACTTTCTCTTTATCCTTTTTCTTTCTCTCTGGCTCACAAAGAGTTAAGTTAAGGAGTAAAGAGTCCAAGTAATTAAGTTTCTTTTCTTAATTCCCTTTTCTTAATCAAGAGTCAATTGCCAGAAGCCTTCAGCTTTTGTCTCCCAAAACAGAAAGAGAGAGTTAAAAGATCATCAGTCTTTGGCCTTCCTCCAACCGGATGCTGTGTCCCACTTCAGTACATTAATGTTGGGACAGGACCCCAGTAATAAATTAAAGAAAACACACACACACACACACACACACACATTCTTTGAAAACATTAAATGTCAAGCCAGACTGACCTTTGAACTATTCTGGTAATGGAGAGGTGCATCCTGATTTCAGAAATGTCGAACTGTATAGAAAGTCTGCACTGTAGGATAGTGGTATTGGCTACTTTTATCATCACTGTGACCAAAACCTTGACAGAAGCAACTAAAAAATGGGATAATTTACTTTGGCTCATGGTTTGAGGGGTTCAGTCCATAATGGTGTGAGGCCATTTCTTGCCCGAATTTGAGTAGACCAGAAAGCAGAAAGGGCCCCAGTCCAGAAGCAGGACAGGCTATAACTCTCAAAACTCACCTATCAGTGACCCACTTCCTCCAGCTAGGTTCTGCCTCGTAAAGGCTTGAAACCTACACACACACACACACACACACACACACACACACATACACACACACACACAGAGCCACCATCAGTGGTAATCACATGAGACTAATAGACATTTTGCATTCAGACCATAACAATAAGATACATCATGTGCAGGAACTATGAAAATTCAGTAACTAATGAAGACCACTAAGGAAAGAGCCTTAGTAAAGCCATTGTCATTGTTTTTGGCTCTGATTTACAGAACCAAAACCTTTCACTACAAAACAAGACTTAACTCGCCTTCTCCTAAACAGTCACTATTTCCTTCATTCTTATGTACCTGGGGAAATGGGAAAGCACTTTGCTGAGCATAGCAACAATTGTTAATTCTATGGGCATTACTATGACCACATCAGTCACAATTATAAGCACACATACTCTCTTAACAGGGTTTTCTACCTATAAAGCAAAGAATTGGACTGGATTTATATAAAACATTATTATGGAAAAATATCAAACATATGAAAGTCTTTAGAAAAGTCCCTAAGGTCGAATAGTTATGGCTAGTACATTCCCTCACATGTCTGTTCTGTTCCCATTCAGTCCATCATCTCAGACCTCCTGAACTCCTTCCTATGCCTGCAGCTCTAAAGCTTTTAATAAGCTAAGAAACTGAGGAATTCCATCTCAAGTCTTGGCCATTACAAAGTCATTCTTGTCTCCTAAGAAGAGTTAAGTTTTAAGGGAATACATCGGTTGATCGCTTGTGAAGTCAAAGCCAGTAAGCATAGCCAGAAGGTAAAGGGTCAAGGAAAGCTTGTGTCCTGGGAGCAGGGCCCTCTTTGAACAAAAGAATCATGGGATTTTATCCAGGGAGCCTATGCACACTCTACAGGAGAGCACTCTGGGGACTGGCACGTTCCCATGCATGCTGTTTAAGATGTACATTGCTGAGCATGCCCAGTTTAAGGTCAAAGTTTAAAAAGTCTCTGGGCTGGCTTAGCTCAAGGCCCTGGAGCAATGTTGGTATAAACACTTGTGTACGGGTGGGAAGGATAACCAAACACATTCTAAATAGTCAGATGTATGCTTGACATTTTAAGTCCTACTGAAAGGCAAGTGTATTCAGGGTTGGTTTTGTTGTGGTCTTGGCTTTAAGGTGGAATCCACTGACTTTTTAAATTGAGCTGTTTGTCTCCCTGTGCATGAAAAACAAATGAACCCATGATGGAATTTCCCCTCCGGAACAGCTGAATTGCGTTTTCGGTCCCTAGGCTTTGAGTTACGGTGATTCAGAACACTAAGAGTTTGACTAACACCAGAGCATGTGTGAGTGAAAGACTGAGAATGTGACTGTTACTGAAGGCTGAGTCTGTTTGGCTATGGCGATCATTTATACGTCAGTGACCCATCTGAGGGGAAAACATGGAATTTAATAGTAGCTGTCAGATGAATGGTGCACACTCTTCGATGCTGGTACAAGGAACAGAGTTCAAGAAAGTATAAAACCCAGATTAATTTTCAACATAGTGACTTAGGCTCCTTTGGCGAAAGGAGAGCGTTTGGCAGAGCCAGACTTAGCTTAGACTAGCTTAGAAGTTCTCTGTTGGCCTAGATCTATTTTTAGCCATTCTGCCTGCAGCACTGAGCCTTAGCTGGTGTTAACAGAACACCAAAGGGCAAAAATGAGGTGAAGTCAGGCATCTCTCTACTCCCTTCAGATAACACCAGGCTTCTGACACTAGCTGCCACATCCCAGGCCTCTCAAGCTTCTGCTGGCTGCAGTCTGCATGGGGAAGACTTCCTGCTATGGCTGTGGAGAGTGTTGGTTTCCCCCTGTTTACTGCACTTCATCTGTACACATTTCCTATAGACTTCCATTAAAGTATCCCCTATACACACATAACAGTGAATGGGATTTTTTTTTTTTTAATGTTGAAGGGGTAAGTAGCTAGTTTAATGAATAGTAACTTACTGATGTCAATTTCCTGTTTTGATATTGTATAGTTACATAAGATGCCAATCTGGTTCAGACCAAGTTCCAGGTAAAGACAATATTAGGTCCAGGCGTAGTGGTACAGGCCTCTAAAGCCAAAACTCAAGAGACAGAGGCAGGCAGATCTCTGAGTTCAAGGTCAGCCTGGTCTACAGAGCAAGTTCCAGAACAGCCAAGCATATTCAAACAACCATTCTGTATCTACTTCATTTATTAAAATTATGTCAATGGCATGAACAAATGAAGAAGAGGCAAATTGCTATAGAGAAACAAGGTCTATAAGAGAATGTTGACAACTTCAGGAGATGAGTCATTCCAATCAGAAGAAGTGGAGAGGAATGGAGGGGAGGGAGGAAGAGAGGGAGGGAGGGAGGGAGGGAGAGAGAATAGAGACTTACAGACTTACAAGAGCTCTGGGCATCTCTGGGGAAGGGTATCACGTATTTATTTAACCCATCTCACAGCCTTGTTCCATTCCTGGTTCCCACCTGTGCTGGTTTGTTTGCTTTTTGGTCAACTTGACATAAGTCAGGGTCATCTGGGAAAAAAGAGCTTCAGTAGGGAAAATGCCTGCAACAGTTTGGCCTGAAGACAAGTCTGTAGGAGCACCTTCCTGATTAATGCTTGATGTGAGAGGGTCTAGCCCGTTGGACATAGTGCCACTCCTGGGCAAGGTGGTCCTCTTGAGTTATAGAAAAAAAAGTATACTGAGCTTTCAGCCAGAAGAATAAGCCAGTAAGCAGTGTTCTTCCATGGCCTGTTTTTCAGTTCCTGCCCCAACTTCCCTCCATTATGGGCTGGAAATTGTAAGATAAAATAAATCTTTTTGTCTAGGAGTTGATTGTGGTATGGTGTTTACCACCACCATAGAAAGCAAACTAGGACACCTCTCGAGCCAAATTGCTACGTGGCCTAAGCCCTGCACCTTGCTGACCCTTCGCCTGCTGAACACTTTTCCTTACTCTGTCTCCTACAGCGGAAGATGCAAGTCCATAGTCGTAGCTGCGGAGAAGACTTCTCAGAGATCGCCACTGAGATGCAGCCACGGTCTTGACTTATATCACAGGGAACAACATCAGCACCAGTCAGCTTAGAGCAAAGTTGGAATTTATTAAGGAAAGGAGAGTGGGGGCTGAAGAGTTGGCCTCGCAGGTATATGGTACACAGCATGCGTGCAGGCAACATTTCCATACACATAATGAACAATAACAACAACAATGACAAATACTATAATAGTGAAAAGGAGAGGGGGCCCGTGAGATGCTTGAGCATGTCACGGTCCTTGCCCTGTAAGCCCGATGATCTGAGTTTTAACCCCAGCATCCCTGTAACAAACTGATGCGGTAACACATGTCTCTAAACCAGCACTTCTGGGCTAGATGGGGATCGGGGGGATGGGGGTCAGAAACAAGAGAATTGTGAAGAGATACATTGTCTCCCATATTCACACACACACACACACAGAGAGAGAGACAGACAGACAGACAGACAGAGACAGACAGAGACAGAGAGACAGTAACAGACTGAGACAGAGACACAGAGAGAGACAAAGACAGAGGGAGAAAGGGAAAGAGAAAGACAGATTCTTCATACACACAAGAATAACAGATAAAATTAAGTTATGGACGGAGAGATGGTTCAGTGGTTAGGAGTATGAGCTGCTCTTGCAGAGAATCTGGCTGCATTTGGTTGTCAGCACAGGCAACTGTAACACCAGTTTCTGTGGATCTGATGTCCTTTTCTGGCCGTCGTGGGCACCTTCATGGCACATGGACACGTGTGGAACTTGTGTGTAGATTATGCTGGCCTCTAACTCAGCGATCCCTCTACCTTTACCTCCTAGGTGTATGAGGTGCACACACACACACAGGTGCACAAACACATACAATAAAAATATTTTAAAATTTAATTTTAAAAAAGAAAAGGAGTTGGGTGGTGGTGGCACACGGCTTTAATCCAGCACTCAAGAAGCAGGGGCAGGTGGATCTTTGAATTTGAGGCCAGACTGGTCTACAGAGAAAGCTCCAGGATAGTCAGGGCTACACAGAGAAATTCTGTCCTGAAACACTAAAGGAAGGGAGGAAGGGAGGAAGGGAGGAAGGAAGGGAGGAAGGACAAAAATAAAATAAAAAAGAAAGAAAAAAAGAAAGAAGGAAAGAAACTGGGTGTGGTGGCACATGCCTTTAATTCCCACCCTTGGAAGGTGAAGGCAGGGGAATCTGAGTCAGAGGCCAGCTTAGTCTACGTACAAGGTCCAGGACAGCAGGGATACACAGAAAAACCCTGTCTCAAAAAACAAACTAACTAAAACAAAAACAAACAACAAAACATAACATGACAAAACCAAAAAATGAAGAAAAATCCCTCCAAAATTAAAAATAAATAGTCAAAAAGAAAGTGCACACTCAAAAAGATAGATTCAACAGTGTTAAGGATACGTGCTGAAGTATCTTCATGGTACTGTATATGTGGTTTTGTGGCTTCTGAAGTTATCCTCAAAAGATACCATTTGTTATTTTTTGGTGTGTGATACATGCATACGTGTGTGTTCCTGTGTGTGCTTCTGTGTGAATACACTACACCACAAACACACGTTCATGTAGAAGCCATAAATTAACATCAGAGGTCTTCTTCAGTTGCCTTCTCTCTTACTTTTGGGACGGGTATCTCATTGAACCTGGAACTCACTGACTAGATTAAGCAAGCCCCTGTCTCCATATCTGTAGGCCTGCTTGCCGTGGTTGGGTGAGTTGCACTGAAACCTGACTCAGTTGAGAGACAAAAGCCGAACACTAAGCCGTGAGGGGCTCTCTTACATACCTCTGTCCCCTTTAGTTCCGTCTCTTTATCCTACCTAAGTTCATCCCGGCTCCTGGATGGGCGGCATGAAGACAGACAGACATCCCAAGGATGGTAGGCTAGACATTCATGTCCCTCTAAAGCCATTTTTGAGGGAAGCAGCTCGGGTTTGGTTTGAGGAGCCAGATGGCTGAGAGTCAGAATCCTCCTACCTGGCTGTCTTTTCATGTTTGGCTTCCACACTGAGCCTGCTCCATGCTTCCAAGACGTTTGTCATCATGGTTACATTCCAATCATCAGAAGAAAACAAAACCTAAAGAAATGCCATTGAATCGCTCCCTTGAGTGTCACGAAGTAACATTCTAATTTTATTTGCTGACCCAAATGTAAACACACAGAACCATTTAACTGGGAGGCAGACAAGGATCTACCGGTTCAAGTAGGAAGGTGCTAACAGAGGTTGGCGTGTGTGTGTGTGTGTGTGTGTGTGTGTGTGAATATAAGCAATGAACACACAAAAAAGAGGGACACTGGGAGGCATAGAGCAGTCATGTCTACGCTGCTCAGTGATTAAAAGCCCTTTGAAATGTAGCTTCACTTCCCACTCAAACTATTTCCATGGTCATCTGACACCTGCTTCTGTTGCTTTGTTTTTGTTCTATAGCCCAGACTGGCTTTGAACTTATTAAAATCCTCCTGCCTCAGCCTCCTGATGTGAGCCACCTCTCCTAACCCTATATTAGGCCATTCCGTAAACAACTTTCCTTTTAATCAAATATATTAAAATTAATCTACCCCTGCTCTGCTTACATTGTAAGATCTTCGTATTCATAAACACAATCACATTATGTGCAGCACAGTGCTTCACGCATCTGCCTTCACCTGTCTAGTCTGGGAACTGTCTGGTCCTTGAATTTTTAGCTAAAAGTTGCACCATACATATTTATTAAGTGGAATTGGTATGGGAGCCTTGAATTTACAGAAGGGAAGAGAGAAGCAAGTCAGGTCTCTGAGGAGCCTGCATTCATTTAAAGTAGATTAAAGGCGTTCCCAACAAGCGAGCATCAAGGCTACAGGCATTCATATGGAATGTTTGCATGTTGGTGTAACACAAAGGGTGGCACGCATTTGCATCAGAAAGAACAACTTGTAAGCAATGACTATTTTCAGCTGGGACACGGAAGTGACAGCTTTTCAATTTTTCCGCAGAAGTGTTAAAACTTATCTCTGTCAAACACTTGCTGGAACATTGACTGTGACTATTTAACATTCTATTTTAAACCCACAGCTCTGCATGGAAATCAGAAGGGAAAAAAAAGAATAGTTTTAATTGCTGCTAATTTTCTTGTAGTAACAGGGAGAATCAAAAATAGCTTGGACATGGAATTGCCCGTGTGTGGAAACATGACAATAGATTTTCTATATTCATCTTTTATCTATATTGGCCAGTTTCATGGGCTCTCCATTAAGTTCAGACAGAAAAATTTAACTACAGTGTCTGAGATTAATAATAAACTCCCAGTTAAGAAGTTACTGGCAGTTGGGCTGGAGAGATGGGTTAGTGGTTAGCATCACTGGCTGTTCTTCTGGAGGACCTGGTTCAATTCCTAGTACCCAAATGGTGTTTCTAACTCAAGTTTCAGAGAATCCAATACCCAATTCTGGTCTCCATCAAAGTCAGTACAAGGAGGTACAAGTGGTACTAGACACATATGCAGGCAAAACACTCAGACAGGGAAAATTAAAAATAATGTTAAGAGAGAAATCATAGACCTTGTAAAGACACCTCCTCCTGAGAAATAGGGTTTCTTGCCAACCCTTAAATAGTCCTTCTGGCATGCCCTCTTTGACTTTTCCATCCACAGTTCTTCTCAGCTGATCACACAATCTTCTCCACTTGGTATTTGTTGCGTGATAAGAATTGGAACACGGATCTGAGCTCAGGAGCACATCACTCCAGCTGAATCTTAAAATAGAAAAGGGGGTTGTGAGCCAGATGTGGGGAGGCACAGTAGCAAGCCCAGCTACTTAGATGCCCAAGTCTGGAGAATAAGCTGGAGGTTGGCGTGGGCACCTTGGTGAAGTTGTATCAAAAGAGGAGGAGGAGGAGGAGGAGGAGGAGGAGGAGGAGGAGGAGGAGGAGGAGGAGGAGGAAGACCACCACCAAAAGCAGCAGCAGCAACAACAAACATCTGGGTGAAAAGGCTCAGTGAATAAAGATATCTTCTGTTAAGTGTGATGACCCAAGTCCAAATCACCAGACCCCTTGTAAACGGTGTGATAGTGTCTTCCAGTGTCTACAGGGAGGTGGGAGATATAGATAGTTGAATCTGTGAACGCTTGTGAGCCAGCAGGTCTCACAAGCAACGAGTTCCTGTCTCAAAGAAAGTGCAAGTTGAGGGCCAACCTCAGAGATTGTCATCTGACCTTCCTGTTTGCACACTGTTTATACACATGTAAATACACACGCACATGCAAATTGAAAAGCCCAGAGAAGTAGTTCCATGCAAAGTGGAGGAAGGCCCCAATTTGATCCCCAGAACTGAAACAAACAAGAGCACGTAGTCTGTTCTTTAGGACTGGCCTGATATTGCTCCTCCTGCAGTTCCAGCACTCTGGAGGCTGAGGCAGGAAGTGAGACCTGAACTTTTGATAGCTCTGCTCTCATGGTCTGACCACTTCCCTGAGATCCACGTCTTAAGAGGGTCACTTAGGGCATCTGGGAGGGGTGCAAACATTCAGACCATAATAAGCACTGTGGTATCTGCAGAGATACTTGTATAAATGTGACAGAGTCAAAAAGGAGATCTTGATGATCAAAATTTATTTCCCAGAAGCTCCATGACCTCCCATCAGACTTCAGACAGCTCCACCGCTCCATTTCCCGATGTCCTGGGATATCTGGATTCATTCATATTCAAGCTGCTAGACACCCAACCTCACTTGCCTTGCAAATGACTCTGCAAACTAGGCATTTCTATCAACTGTGTAGAGGGAGGGACAGTAATGCCCATCGATTTTCAGGATGGCTCCTTCCCACTTTGCAACTCAGTGTCTCACTATCCTTGTATCCCTTTTAAAAATCCTGGTTGCAAATAAACCAATCTCTGCTCTTTAGTCTAGGGACGGGCCCCCAGTTGAAGAGGCGCTGCTTTGCCCCAAAATCACATCCCACTGGAGTCACGGGTGGCGACACATGGTAGGACTTCACTTCCACAAGTTAAAGTTACTTTCCTAGTGAACCCACTTTCTTGCTAGGTTTGCCTAAGCCAGAGGTTCTCAGCCTGTGGGTTGTGACCCCTTTCCAAACCTCTATTCCTCTCCCCAAATGTTTACATTATGATTTCGTAATGGTAGAAAAATTGCAGTTATGAAGTAGCAACAAAAATAATTTTCTGACTGGAGGTCACCCAGAACATGAGGAACTGTATTAGATGGTAGCAGCACTGGGCAAGTTGAGTCACCAGCCTAAGCCCTTGCTCCCTCTGCCCTAAGCTTTCCAGAAGCCCTTGGTTCTGAGAGCTCAGGTCTCTATATCATGGTCCTTCCTTGTCTCAAGCTTTGCTGCTGGAAGGCTCAACCTAAGACAATAGGGCCATAAAGTAATTCTAAGAAGATACCTCCAGAATGGGGGTCTTGAAGTCTACTCACTCACAGGTCAGACTGCAGTGGGTACCTCACCTCTGGTGGTAAGCGTAGAGCTGGTGGGGCCGTGGGGATGGGGCTGCTGATGTCTGTGGTAAATTTGATGGCATATGGACAGAGATACACAAGCCAGTGCAAAGCCTCACAGTTTGAGAATTATGGGAGAGATGGCAACTATGGACTGAAGATTGGGAGACTATTGCTTAGTGCCACCGATGCACTGAGGAGAGAAACATTTGAGATTCAAATACACTGATCGGCAAATTAAAGCCAGGAGTGAGAGTCCTCTGTAGAGAAACTCTGTCTAGCAAAACCTAAGGGGGGGGGGGGGAAGAGATAGAAAAGGTTCTGTATATCATTGCTCTTTGGTGGTGGTGGTGGTCTTATATCAGTCAGGAGCATAGCAGTTGGCAGTCTTGTTCATCCTAGCTCGATACCTAACTTGACGGCTGAAAGATTTTTATGCCTAGGACTCATAAAAATCAAATCAAATCCAGGCAGCCCAGTGCAGCAAGAGGAAGACAGACAGAGACCTGTTGACCCCAATGCCACACACAGACCTGCCCTCCAGCACGTGGAACAGGCAGGCCGTAGACATCCTCTCCAGAGGATGTCAGCCAGGATCCCACCAGCTGTGTGGCCAGCCTGAAGGGAACCTCCACAGTATGTGAGTATGTGATGGTCAGATGGGAGAGAAAGAGAAGTGGAGCCTCTTGATCACTATGAAGAGAGATGGAACTGGAGACTCAAGGAGAGAGAGGAGTAGCCGTTGTGAGTGGCCTGCCCACCATATGGCACTGCAGCTGAGGGTCATGAACTGGTCCTTAGCTGTGCAGTGGCAGGGGTCAGTGCTGATGTCCATGGCTCATACATAGTATGGCTCATATTATTGTTGTTGAACCAACTTAAACTTATCCCCATCTAGCTTACAAATGAATGACATTCAGACTGTTGTTATTTTACTTGGCTTTGACAATTACTGGGGGTAACCCCTAATCTGCTTTCCTACCTGCTGGACTGTCTACTTCCCCAATAGTGTACCCCCCAATACTTGCTATTTCTCCTGGCCATGTGTTCATTATCCATCTCCTCTCATGGTGGCCTCCTCTCTCCTCATGACCTGTGACCCCCCCCTAACCTGCCTACTTCTATTCCCTCCAGTAATTGGCTGTAGACATTTTTATTCCACCAATAGTTTTAAGTGATGGAGCAAGCTTTGCAACTAGATCTTGCAACTGGGACATGGAATTTAATATCACAATACACAGCAACAGACCCAACCTCAACACATTACGGTCAGGGTAGCTGTTGGGGATCACATGGATGTGCAGGCCTGTGCAGGCCGGTCTCTGCCTCTCACTGGACTGTAGCACTCAGTTGAATGGGCCTTGCACCTTGCCTGGGCAGCCCAGTGGAGCTGGTCCTGATGGTGAAGGCACCAGTGAGCCAACTCCTCACAGGCTGCAGCACTTGAGAGAGTGAGCCCCGTGCCTTGGCTGGGCTATCCACGGTGGAGCTGGCTCTGAGGCATGGGTGTTTGAGCTGGTCCAGAGAGCAGGAAAGCGGGAGGGCTGACCCTGCCTCCTGCCATTTGGTGATGGCAACACTGGGTGGCTTAGCCAAAGCAGTGCCAGAGAGCTCATCTCAGTGGTGTGTGGCCTGACCAGCTCAGCTATCACCCAGGCCCAGATCCAGGGCTTTGCGTTGGCTCCCAGAGTCTATATCATCTGTGAATGGTTGGGGTGTCTGAAAGGGCCAGTGCTGCTGATCCAAAGGAGCAGGATCTCCATGACACAAGGCAACAGCAGGATAAGAGGGAGGAGTCCCAATGAGGATCCAGTATTGATGATGTCACAGAAGTCAGAGACCTGGAACCAGACCAGTGACTCATTGCAATGAACATTTTGCAAGCAGAGATGTGTGGACAGAGGGGTATACTGTGGGACACACTGTGAGACAGCAGCTTCCATGATGAGATTTTTCTTTATACTTTTTTTTTTAAGGGTGAGGTTGTAAGGGCAAAGGGGGGGGGCGTGAGAAGATGTGGGGGGGTGAGCAAGACTGGGGTGCATGATGTGGAAATCACACAAAAATCAACAGAAAGGTAAAGAGAAAGAAACAACACAGGTATGATGGTTTGTATGTGCTTGGCCCAGGGAGTGGCACTGTTGGGAGGTGTGGCCTTATTACAGTAGGTGTGGCCTTGTGGGTTCGGGTTTTAATACCCTCATCCTAGCTGTCTGGGAGCCAGTATTCTGCTAGCAGCTAAATATCTGCTAAATATCAGCTAAGTATCTGCTAGCAGATAAAGATATAGAACTCTCAGGTCCTCCTGGACCGTGCCTGCCTGGATGCTGCCATGCTTTACCTTGATGATAATGGACTGAACCTCTGAGCCTGTAAGCCAGCTCCAATTAAATGATGTCACGTCACTTGTAAGAGTTGTCTTGGTCATGGTGTCTGTTCACAGCAGTAAAACCCTAACTAAAACAACAGATAAGAAAGAGCCCTCTTGGAAGTAAATCCAGAGGATTCTAAACCAAGGTGCTGGGAAGAGTGGGGCAGAGCATAGCAACTGTGCCTGTAGGTTCACCACCTCACTCACTCTCCTGGGTACTTGCGAGTGGCAACTTGAAGATTATCTGTCATTATGTCAGATTTAACTGCCTCATGCAACTCCCAGGAAAGGGTTCAAATACACAGCTGCTAATCAGGGACACACATACACGTCTGGAAAACTTAGCTAATTATGATCTTTGAAGACTATAAAGGATTCCATGGGTCAAGACAACAAGGGCTTGCTGGTTGGGACATCAGCGCCATTGATGTTAAAGGCTTCTTTCCTCTCTAGGCCACGGTGGTCATAAAGATATTACTGCAGAACTAGTGTCCACACAAGAGCATGCCCTTGTGTGCCCTTGCTGCACAGCCTGTCCCTCCAAATGGAAACACTTCTCCAGGAGGAAAGAAGAGGCTCTTGCCTGGGAGAACAAGATCCCTTGAGAACCCCCACCTGACAGGGTAAAAGCAACCCTAGGCATAAAGAGAAATGCTGGAGATATCACTATATTTGCTCTAAAATTACATTACAGAGCTATACTAACAAGAATGGCATGGCTCTGGCACAGAAACCAGAATATAGACCATGAGAATAGAAAGAAGGACCAAGAAATAAAGATATACAGCTACAAACACCTAATTTTTTGTCAATACATAAAAACCACACAACAAATATACACAAAATAAATACATCTTAATTTATTTGCATATAAAGGCATATACATTGGACAAAGATAACCTGCCCAACATCGAGGCAAAAACTAGATAGCACATGTAAAAGAATAAAACTAGATCCATACATTTGATGCTGTATAAAAATTAGTCAAAGATGAAAAATGGAAAAAACCGCTTCAAGCCAGAAGATTAGATAAGGATTTTCTAAAAAGGATTCAATAATAGAGAAAATAATCCCAAGAATTTGCAAATGGCATCAAACGATATTAAAAGTTTATGCATGGCAAAGGAAAAGCTTATCAGACTGAAAGTTTGGGATAGAACAGAGAAAAATCTGCCAACTATGCATCCAACAATGAATTAATATCTAAATATATAAGGAACTGCAAAAAAATTAAACACCAAAACAAAACCATATATATATATCAAACCATCTAATCAATACATGGGCTAATGAAGAACATAGTACATAATGGTTCTCAAAGGAAGAAACACAAATAGTTAATAATCACATCCTTAGCCATCAGGGAAATGCAAATTAAATCTCTTGTGGGATGGCTAGTGAGAGATGGCTCACGCAGTTCCTTATATATTTAGATATATATTTGACATTTTGTGTCAAAATGCTGATCAAGAAAACAAGCAACAGCAGATGCCGGTGAGGGTGAGGAAAGAAGGCAGCCCTTATACCCTGCTGGTGGGGATGTAAACTGGTACAGCCACTAAGAGAGTCAATGTGAAGGCTCTCAACCAACTAAAACGGGACCCACCTCCCAAGGACATACCAAATGTCTCTATCCCCCACTGTGGAGATATTTGCACGTTTATGTTTATTGCCGTACTATTCATAGCAGCGAAGAAGTGGAAGCAGCGTAGATATCCATCAGCAGATGAGAAGGTAAAGAAAATGTGACAGAGATGCACGACGAAACTTCATTTTTCTGAAAAGAAAACTGAAACTACAGCATTTACAGAAAAGTGGCTGGAACGTTAGATCACTTGGGTGAACGCCGACGAGTGAAGAGGACGAACGCAACACGTTGGCGAAGTGTGCGCTTGCACGCGTGCGGGCGTGCGTGTGTGCGTGTGTGCGCGCGCGTACGCGTGCCTGCGTGCATGTGTGAAGCCCTAATTCTAGAAACGGCTCCTAGAGAAAAGAGATCTTAAGGGAGGCCGATGGGGAAAGATGATGGGGGAGGGTCGGGGAACGAAACCCATGTGATATGAAATCACAAAGGAGGAGTTTTAGAGGAGGAAGGGGAACAGCAGGATTGGTGCAGCCAGATGAGAGAACGCAGTAGGGGCGGGGCTGAGTATATAAAGGGCTGTGTATGAAAATGCCACACGTGACCCTATCCCCTGGTATGGTGATGTAAAAATTTACGCAATGTGTAAAGTAAGAGGCATTTGTTGATAAACAACAGGCTTCTGCTTATGCAAAATTAAATTTTACAATTAACTTACTGTGGTGCTTTGAATATGCTTGGCCCCAGGAGTGGCACTATTAGGAGGTGTGGCCTTGTTGGTGGAAGTGTGTCACTGTGGGGGTGGGCTTTGAGACTCTCCTCCTAGCTGCCTGGAAGTCAGTCTTCTCCTGGTTTCCTTCGGAACAAGATGTGGAACTCTCAGCTTCTTCTCCAGCTGGTATGCTTCCTGCCATGATGATACTGGTCTGGACCTCTGAACCCATGAGCCAGCCCCAGTTAAATGTGGTCCTTTATAAGAGATACCATGGTCATGGTGTCTCTTCACAGCAATGGGAACCTTAACTAAGACAATCACCCTCCTCCTTTTACAGCTAGATTTAAGATATCCTTCAGTCCGTGGTCACAGGGAAAAATATTCTCCTGAATGAAGGGTCATAATGTGTAGCTTCGTGGTATACAGTGTGGTCAATCTCATCTCAGCACGGAGTTGACTTTTCAGTGTAGAGTGAATTACAAGTTCAGTCTCATCTTTGTATGTATGTATGTATTTTGTGGTACACAATTGTTCTTTCATTGCTTATAAGAATTGCTTTTCTGTCTCTCAGTGAACATTTCTCACAAATTAAATATGCATTTATGTGTGGCCCATTTCATAGTCTCCTTCCTGAAATACAGAAACACTATTACTTTCTTATATTGATTTTTATTTTATGTATATGAGTACACTGTAGCTGTCTTCAGACACACCAGAAGAGGGCATCAGATCCCATTACAGATGGTTGTGAGCCACCATGTGGTTGCTGGGATTTGAACTCAGGACCTCTGGAAGAGCAGTTGGTGCTCTTAACCGTTGAGCCATCTCTCCAGCCCTCTTATATTGATTTTTATTTTCAGCAGCCATCCTTAAATATTTTAAACTGTGTTAATGAGTTTAATACATTTAACTTATTTTTAGCGTTTTAAATGGTTGACCAAGCAAGCACAGAATCCCAATAAGAAATGCCTCCCAGAACATGTCTCATCAAGGGCTCTTACAAATCCAAATTTAACTTAGGAATTTATTGAGTCCATTTCTCTTAAATATTAGAATGTCACACACATCCTTGTTCACACCATTGTGTGAAATTATAAGTCAGTTAGCATCTTCTAAAGAGATTGACTCCTGAGACACATGCTAGAGCATGCTGCTATTTACTATTTCAAACATCTTCAGCAGCAACGTGAGTGGATTCTTTCTAAACCTGATGTGAAAGTGTGGATCTGACAGTGTGGCACATCCACTGTCTCCATGCATCTTCTCATGCATCTTCTGTGGAACACTTAGGACAGAGTAGGTGCACCAACCCTGCATGGAGTCTCAGTCCCATTTTAGAACAGAGATGATACCCTGGAGCAGGTCCTGGTTACTGAGTACACAATTTCTGACCATGAGATTCTTTGCCACTAAGAAAGCATGTGGTTTCTCTGCCTGTCTTTCTGGGCTCACAAGATCAACACCCTACCTCACTGAACTTTACAGGGTACAGTGCCTGCTCAGCTATTCGCATCAGCAGAACATCCTTTCGAGAGATAGAGACAGAGAGAGAGAGAGAGAGAGAGAGAGAGAGAGAGAGAGAGAGAGATGAGCCAGGTTTGGGCATTTTGGGCTTGGGACTCAGTGTTTCAAAATGGGCTGCCTGTATTTGAAGCAACAGCTGGTGGGCTAGAGAGCAGGGTGTGGCAGTTTTTAGGGTACTGTAGTGGTGGGGGAAACACCCGGGACACCACTACTGCTCACCTTGTTCTCAAGGTACAGTGTCCATAACGCCAAGGCAAACCTCAGACTCCTGCCCTCCTGAACATCTTCGTAAAAAGATCAAATCAAATGCAAGGATCACCCTGGCAAATGAAGCCACACAAAAGCAGAGAAGATAGGACTTGACAAAGCTGAGGATGTAGCCCAAGGTAGAATGTTTGCCCAGTATTGTACAAAGCCCTGGGTTTGACCCTCTGTACGCCATAAACAGGGCATGCTGGTACACCTGCCATCCCAGTACTTGGAACGAAGGGAAATTCATAATTACACTTGTTTACATAGCCTGGGCTACATGAGACCTTGTCTCAAAACAATTTTTTAAAATTAAACAAAACAAAACAAAAAAAAAACCACAAAGGAATTACAATGCTTAAAGACCCCAAAGACGGGGCCCTGCCTGAAATATTTTTACATACCTAACAATGAATCACATTCTCAACTTATTAAGCATTAACGTTCTCAACTTATTAAGCATTAACGTGTGACTCTTAGTTGAGGCTGTCCACCCCACCCCTTCCCACCCTCGAGGCAGACATTAATCCAGAAGTGGAGAGACTTGAAATTGCTTTGCTAGAGACTTATGTAAGCTGGAGAAAAATGTTCAGAGAATGGGCAGAGAAGGGGACCAGTGTGGTTGAGCCATGGCTGCCTATGCCAGTCCATTCCACCTCCAAATTCTTTTCTGACCTAAAGCGCCAATAAACAAATTTTAAAATGTTTAGTGCTTAAAAAATCTGAAAGGGCTAAGGTCACAGAGTTCTGAAGCAAACACAAAACTCCCTGTCCTCCCCAATCATGTGTTCTAATTAGGGAGACAAACGCTGAGCTACATCCTGCGTGTGTTAACCCAGGTGTAAGCTGATAGTGAGTGCTAAGGAAAAGCCACCTTTAGGGGAAGGGGGACTGATTACAGCCTCTGTTGCCATCTCCAGCCTCTTCTAGAGGCAAGCTGTCACCATGCTCCAGCTTTTTCAGAGCCTCTGAGGACACTCTGAGAGTCCTCTGACTCCAGAACTCTTGATCCATGCCTGGTATGCTCTTCCAGAATTCCTGTCATTGTTGGCCTGTTTTTACCTGTAAGATGCTGTTAAGTGGCACCTTCTGGAATGTTTCTCCTAATTCCCCCCTCAATGCCTCCCACCCCTCCCTCGTTCCTATGGCTCCTGTTTATCCCTTTGCTTAAAGTACAAGTGGTCAAATCCCATCCCACCACCGAGCCCTGCAGACACACACACCACACACCACACACACCCCAAAACTCACGAAGAAAGAGATTTCTATTTCATAACCCCACTGTCACTGAAGTCTCATACTACCATTGTCTAACTAAATATAAAACTCCAAAACTCTAGTTGTAAGATGACAAGGAAATCATTCCTCCTTCTTCATAAGTTATGAGTCTTAGCTGGTTGCCTTTAAACACTCAGCTAACCAAAGTCTGACCTGCAGCACCTCAGTCACTAGCACTTTTCTGGCCTGTTTTGTTTGGATAGCTCACAGGAGCCTGATTGACAAAAAAGTGCTCTCAACCACCAGTCTGTGCGCCCTCTTTAAGTGTTGTTTTGGCGCCCCCTAGTGCCAAGCATTATTGCAACACCTGTACATAGTGAACGTCTTTTTTAATATTGTCGTTAAAAAAATGAAATTTAAAATTAGCTTTCACTAAAAGGAATGTCTTTACTTAATTTTCATTTAAACTCTTCGGTTTCTAAGCCACGGCAAAATTTGAACATAATTTATTCAGCATAACACGGTTGAAAGTCATTGAGATTTGCTGGGGTAGAGTGATCCATGGGTATTCATAACAATTGTTTGTTAAATTGTGTTCTAATAGCCCTGTGAAGAACTCTCTTTATAAATAAACACGCATAAAATAATAGCCATGTATGAGAATAGTCGCTGCAGAGTTGGAAACACCATACAAGCAATGAAAGGGTGGTTATTTACAGTATGATGCACCTGCCCACGGGAACAGCATGTATGGAGACAAGACAGAAAGAAAGAAAGAGAGAGAGAGAGAGAGAGAGAGAGAGAGAGAGAGAGAGAGAAAGAAAGGGAAAGAAAGAAAGGGAGAAAGAAAGAAAGACAGACAGACAGACAGAAAGAAGGCTGGCCATGGTCCTACATGCCTTTAATACCAGCAGTCAGGAGCCTGAGGCGTGTGAATCTCTGTGAGTTCCTCACCAGCCTGATTTACATAGTAAATTCCAGGCAAGCCAGAATGACATAGAGAAACCCTGTCTCAGGAAAAGAACATGGAGGAAGAAGAAGAGGAGGAGGAGGAGGAGGAGGAGGAGGAGGAGGAGGAGGAGGAGGAGGAGGA
>JADRCH010000061.1:4972637-5076444 GCA_019843965.1 Rhynchomys soricoides
GAGGAGGAGGAGGAGGAGGAGGAGGAGGAGGAGGAGGAGGAGGAGGAAGAGAGAGAAAGAGACCCATATGTGTTAAGATCACCAGTTCTAGACCAAAATTCCTTATCAGTGATAAGTATAAACAAGTGCAATACTTGTTTCCAGGTCCCAAGGATTCTTAGGGAACATCTTTAAATATACATGTAGTAGGAATTTATTATCCTGACAAGCCCATATAAAAGACACACAATCCAGGCATTTTGTTTACAAGCCATATGCCTCGATTGGGCAGATCTCTGGCTATACTAACTTGTTCCCCTACTATAGGTCCTTTGTTACTTGCTGTTTCTCCTGGCCATGCAGTTCTGGTTCATGGTGGCTTCTTCATTCTCCATTCCCTTCTCTTCCATCTTTCTCTCTACCTGCTACCCCCTTTCCCCACTTGAACTTCTAGTCCCACCTTTCTCCCTCCATTGTCCAATCATAGGCTCCAGCCTTTTATTGACCAGTCAAATTGGGGAGAAGGTTCACATGGCATCACTTTGAGTATGTGAGGATCCGCTCGTTAGGGTGGGCGGGGGGGCAACCACATCTTAAGGAACCAGTATTTAGCATTGGAATACAAGCAGCATCAGACCAACCCACTACATATACAGGGTAGCCCCTCCCCCAAATAAATCTAGCAGAAGACAAGAGATGGTCAAAGAAAGACATACAACTTTATTTAAAGCTTCTAAAAGTACACGAATAAATGAAAATATAAAATTCAATACAATATAGGTTCGACCTTCCCCATTTATTTTAGAAAGTTAATATAATTTTTATTAAAATTATGCTGAGTTTTCCTATTATCTGAAAGCCAATAAAGTTAAATGTAAGGGTTTGGGGGTGACTTTAAATGTCATTTGGCTGGGATGGTGGCTCTCAGCTGTAATCCCAGGATTCAGAAGACTGGGACAGGAAGACTAATTCAAATTCCAGGCCAGCCTATAGAGTGAGACTCTGTTGCAGGAAAACAAAATCTAAAGTCATTTGGGAACGCACAGAAAGTACTCAGCAATTTATTCAGGTTATAAAAGTTATCAAAATTACAGATCAAAACTGCCATTCTTTCTTCAAGCTTTTAAGTTCGCCTGAAAATTCTATTATACTTATAAGCTTAATACATTTTACAAATCATCTCTTAGGGACTTTTTAAAAGTTGGAATTCCATTACAAGTTTAATCTTAAGCATTTTACGTTTACAGATATACACATAGTGTTCATTTTTTTATAGGCATTGCAAAAAGACTTATCAACAAAATCCTTTTCAAGTTCTTAAATTGTTTTCATAAATATAATTAACTTAACAAATATGTGGGGCTAAGGTACTCCCAGTAGTATCTAGCACTTGCCTAAATAATATCTGGTTTTGAGCCAGCATTGCAACAAAACATCAACATTCCAAGTGTCTTGTTTATTCCGTATCACTATATATAAGTGTTATGGTTGAAATCTGCCCCACTAAAATTAACATAGGGAAGGCCAAACCTCCAGTACCTACAAATGTACCTACAGTAGTCTGAAGAATGACCACCATGTATTTAAATATTTTGACTCTAGCTGGTAGAACTGTTTGGGAAGGATTAGGAGGTGTGTCACTGGCTCTGGACTTCAAGGTTTCATAAGTCAGTCTCTTTCCCTCTCTTTTTCTTCCTCTCCCTCCCCCTCCCCCCTCCACCTCTCTCTTTGCCTCACAGCTGTGTCTCAAGATGTGAGCTCTCAGATGTTGCTCTAGAGAAATGCCTGCTGCCGTGCTCCCCACAATGATGGTCATGGACTCTAATGCTCTGAAGCTGTAAGCCCCAAATCGACTCTGTCTTATCACAGCAATAGAAACATAAGTAAGGTAAAATGAGGTCCCATGAGTGAACCCTGATCCAGTGTGACTGGTGTCATGTAAGGGGACATTAGGACACAGACATAGAAGGGATGTCAGAACTCAGAGAGAAGATACCATGTGCAAGCTAAGAGGGGCCTTGGAATATAACCAACCTCACCGGCATCTTGCGCTGAACTTCTCCTTCTGTAGACTGAGGAAATGGATTCCTGTTGTTTAGGCCCCTCCATTGTTTCTTGCTATGGCAGAGCTAGCAAGGGACACCCTGACTCTCAATGGATGCATATGAGTGTGGCGTCTTCCTAGGGTCTGTTGCCTTCAGGATTGTCATATTCTTAAGTCACTCTTAATAACACTGGAGTCACACTAGTTTTTGTTTTATTTTTTACTAGAAGAACTTTCTGGAGGATTCTACTTGTTTCAGTTGGGAAACAGTTCTACTTGTTGCTGTGATGGAACACAATGACTGAAAGCAACTTGGGGAGGAAAGGGGCTGAGAATTAAGTGAGAGAAGGATTTAAATCCACAATGGACAGCAGCAGAAATACAATGGGCCCCAGGGGGATGGCGGGACACACCTTTCATCTTAGCACTTGGGAGGCAGAGACAGTCAGATCTCTGTGACTTTAAGGTCAGACCTCTCTGTGATTTTGAGGCCAGATCTCTCTGTGAATTTGAGGCCAGACTGGTCTACAAGGGAGTTCCAGGACAGCCAGGCAGGGCTACACAGAGAGACCCTGTCTTAAAAACCCAACAAAACAAACAAACAAAACCACAAACAAAACAAAACAACACAACCCCTGCAAACCAAAAGAAAAAAAAGAAAAAGAAAAGAACAGTGAAATTGTAAACAATAAAAATGGTAAAATGGCCGGGCAGTGGTGGCGCACCCCTTTAATCCCAGCACTGGGGAGGCAGAGGCAAGTGGATTTCTGGGTTCGAGGCCAGCCTGGTCTACAGAGTGAGTTCCAGGACAGCCAGGGCTATACAGAGAAACCCCGTCTCGAAAATTCGAAAAGAAACAAAAAACAAACAAACAAAAATGGTAAAATGAAGCCTAACACAGAGTACTTCAAAGTCTGAAGCAGGTGCAGAGAATTTGAGGCCTCATCTCAAAAAATAAATTAATAATAATAATAATAAAAATAATAATAATAATAAGAAGAAGAAGAAGAAGAAGAAGAAGAAGAGAAGAAGAAGAAGAAGAAGAAGAAGAAGAAGAAGAAGAAGAAGAAGAAGAAGAAGAAGAAGCAGCAGCAAGGTGCAGTACGGCTAGATGGTGAATACACAGGTATTGCCGTGTAGTCTCTATATTTTAGCACTAAGATGTTTATTATGTTGTTTAAGTTTTGGGTGTTGTTTGTTTCTTTGGTTTTATTTTTTGACACAGAGTTTCTCCCTGTAGGCCTGGCTGTCCTGGAACTAGCTCTGTAGACCAGTTGCCCTCGAACTTAGAGAACCTCCGGCTTCTGCCTCCCAAATGCTGGGATAAAGGTGGGTGCCACCACCACCTGGCAAGATGCATATTATGACAACATTTAAATAGAAGAATAAATATTTGATGGAGTGGCACGCATCTCTAACCCCAGCATTCAGGAGGCAAAGGCAGGAGGATCGCTTCGAGTTCAGGGCCAGCCCCCCCACCCCCAATAAACAAAAGTACCCCCAAACTCCTGTATTTTCAAAGTGTCTGTCATTGTCCATTCTCTTTGGCTGTGACTGCTCTTATAGCCTTAAGAGATACCGTAAAAGAAGTACAGTTATCTTTTTCTGAGTAGTTTGTACCATGTGAGAAAGTGCACAATCCCCCAACATAAGGCAGTAATCAGCAGAAAAACATAAAGTGAAGAGAAAGAGAGGTTTCTTTTTTTGAGCCACATCTGGCTTCAAGGAATAGCTTTTGAGCCCCTCGGTGGGTTGAGAAACTGGAGCCTGGAGCTTGTTGTGGAAGCCATTAATGAGAGACTACCGGTGCTGGCACTCATCACCAAGCAGCTAGCTAGGGTCAAAAAAATTTTCCCCAGTACCCAAATCCTAAGAGGCAAAACTGGGACCATAGCGGAAACATGCTGCCACGTTAGCATCTAGGTACAAGTGTTAGTTTTCCTGGTTGATTGTAGTGGAAACCCACTTGGGTTTCCCCTTCTTTGTAGCCCGGAGCCCTGGGATGACGTTTCAAGGCCGTTGGACATTGTCCTACATAAGCCAGGCAAAAAACCAAAAATCAAACAACAACCAACAACCCCCTAAAATAAACCCTTTGGACTCCAAGTCCCAGAATGCAACGCTCGGGCTAGAACGTAATCACCCAAGAGCCACTAAAGCGGACCATCATGCAACACTCTTCGAAGTAGGCGGGCTCCGTGGGGAGACGGCCCACTGTTTCCTAGGCAACTCCAATCCCAAGACAGACCGTACTTCCGCTTCCGCCTAGGAAAAGGAAAGTCTACTCATGCGTTTCCGTAGCGTCTTTCTCCCGCGCCAGCACAAATAAAGGTTTTGTGTGGTGGCAGCGGCGGCGGTAGTGGCTCTCTCATTTGAACGCCGAGAGCGGTAGCTTCTCGTCTGTGTCCTGACCTCGAGGCTTAAGAGCAAAGCGTCAAGATGACGGATCGGTACACCATCCACAGCCAGCTGGAGCACCTGCAGTCCAAGTACATCGGCACGGGCCACGCCGACACCACCAAGTGGGAATGGCTTGTGAACCAGCACCGGGATTCCTACTGCTCCTACATGGGTCACTTCGACCTCCTCAACTACTTCGCCATTGCCGAGAATGAGAGCAAAGCGCGCGTGCGCTTCAACCTGATGGAGAAAATGCTGCAGCCCAGCGGGCCGCCGGCGGACAAGCCCGAGGAGAACTGAGGCGAGCGCTTCCCCGTCTTCGCCATCTGCCTTCTGTGGACTGATCCTCCTTACTCCTGCTTCTCGACCATTCTGTGTTGGCTGTCTCACCTGACCTGCTTACCTGTGGACGATTCTGAACAAGTCATCGAGAGACTGTCGGGTCCCCTAGGAACTGTGCAGAAGGAGTGATCCCAGAATCGGCAAGCGAGTGAGAAGACTGCACGGGAGTGATGACGCATGGCGAGTCTGCTTTTCAATAGTTGATGTCTTCTTGCCTTTTAAAAAAACAAATATTATATAAAGTTTAGGATTTTCACTATCGTTTGGTTTGGATTGCTGTGTTCTTTGGGAGATTATTTGGAGATGGTTCTGTGGATCCAAGGTCTCGCGAGCGTATGAATAGGAAATGGGGGCGGAAGCACGGGGCAAGCGTTTATTGCCAAGTCCTTAAGTCGTCATATACACTTTTATGATATTCTCTCACCTCGATTTTCTTTATGCCAGTGTGTTTGGTCCCAAAGAAACCTTGAAGCATGGAGTTTTTCCACATCCCTTTCCCACCCATTTCTACAGTCTTTGCTGTCATTGACCTCACTTCCCTTTATGCTGCACTCCCCCCCTTGGTAATTAATCTGTGTGTCTTCAGAAATGACAAACTGGCAAACAGTGGTGTCGTGTCTCCGCCCTGCTCCATCCCCAAGCCCCATTCAGTTTTCACCAGAGCATTTTCCAAAGGTTTGAGGGCATAGATCATGCCAGCTAGTTTGGAGGCAGATAGGCTAAACTAGTCAAGTGTTAGGGGATGCACTAGTCAAGTGTTAGGAGATGCACTAGTCAAGTGTTAGGGGATGGGGCAGCTCGAAGAGTTTACAATTTTAAATCCCATGCTTAGGATGCTCCTTTACTGAGATGATGACATTTGAGAACAGAATCAAGAGAAATAGCCATGCAGACCATAGGAAGGTGTTTTCCATCTAACAAGTCCTGCCAGTGTAGTGGGCCCAAGAGCAGCAGTGTGTTTGGCCTACTGAAGGAAAATCATAAGCAATGAGTCACCAGCGTGGTGGTGCACACCTTTAATCCCAGTACCCAAGAGGCAGAGGCTGGGGGATCTCAAGACAAGGGTGTGGTGGTGCACACTTAGTCCAGGTGCTCCCGAGACAAAGGCAGAAAGATCTCAAGTTTAAGACCAGCCTGGTCTACAGATCTAATTTCAGGACCATCAGGGCTACACAGAGAAACCCTATCCCCAGCCCCTCCACACAAAAGCAGTATGTCAGGAAGGGATGAGAAAGATCACCAGGACAAGGGGAAGTGGAAATTGTTGATGACTTAGAAGTTATTATGTGGATTATAGCTATTGGCATTCAGCAGAAGAGAAAACGCAACATTGTACTTTTAGTAACAGTAGCTGGGAATGGTGGCACATGCTTTTAATCCCAACAATGGGAGGCAGGCATTCAGATCCACGAGTTCAAGGCTAGCCCAATCAACATAGTTCAGGACAACCGGGGCTATTAGACCCTGATTCAAACTAACAAAACTAACAGTAAAGGAATTCAGGAGAGTTGGCTTTGGAGGTAAGAGTTCTTGCTGTGTAAATTCAGGAACCTGAGTTCAAATTTCTATTACCAGTGCAAAAACCCACGTATCTCTATGGGCATACAACCCCATTACTGTGGAGAGGATAGCTGGCACTTTCCGGCTGCCTGCTTAGCTCCAGGTTGAGATAGAGACCGTGTCTCAAGACAATAGGGGAAGGATGGACTGGAGAGATGGCTACATGGGGAAAAGCTAGCTAGCTATTCCTCCAGAGGACCCTGGCTCAATGCTCAGCACCTACATGGTAGCTCACAACTGTCTTTAACTCCAGTCCCAAGGGATCCACTAATATTTCTGGCCTCTGTGGACACCAGACAAAAGTGCTATACATACGCGTGGGCAAACATTTGTGTATATATAAACAAAATATTTAAAAGGAAAAAAAAGAGGAAACTTCTTTTTGCAATAGATAGAAACCATTACAGAGACGCACAACCAATCAGAATGCAGAGTTGGGTCCAATCCCAACCCATATGCCTACGTTCTCCCCTAAGGCTCGGGATATTTCTGAAGAGGAGGCAGAGATATTGGTAAGTCCTGGAGGGTCAGAGAGTGTGCTGTAAGAGTGTCTCCTAGCTACACCCATAAAGTCTCACCAACATGGCAGCCTAAAGATGAGCTGAACAAGAACAATAAACATCCTAACATGGACAGGGAAAGGCTGTTCTCAGGAGGCCTCAACTCTACACAACTGCAGGCAACGGAGGGATTCTGAGAGGGAGAGGTAGCCATTCCCAGCAAAGACCACGCCAGTTGATTATCCACTACCAATGGTGAACTCTGAAATCTTCATAGAAGTAGCATTACAGACTGAGTTCGTGTATCTAGGACATACGGACACATATATGTAACAATTAATGGAAACGTGGCCTCCATGGATGTGAAAGAGCAAGGAGGACGTGTGGGGGGATTGGAGGGAGGGGGTGTGTGATATATATTATAATCTCAAAAGTAAAATGAAACAAAAAAGCCAAGGGAATAGTGGAGTGAAAGGAAGGACGGACATCTTCCTCGGGTCTCAGGTGTACACAGATGCACACACCTGAACACACAAGTGCAGACACCATGCACAAATAACGAAGCACTACATGATGCATTTTAATGAAAAATAACTTTTAAAACCAGACTTTACTGAGAAGAATGGCTTTTTTTTTTTTTTTTAGTTTTTCGAGACAGGGTTTCTCTGTGTAGACCTGGCTGTCCTGGAACTCACTCTGTAGACCAGGCTGGCCTCAAACTCAGAAATCCACCTGTCTCTGCCTCCCAAGTGCTGGGATTAAAGGCATGTGCCACCACTGCCTGGCAAGAATGGCTTTTAAAATACACCTTTACATAGGCCTTCAGTATCTCACTTTAACAGAAATCAGCTGGATTCTCAAACAGGCTTTCGACCTTCGACCTGTCAGGGTAGGAAGTTTGGTTAAACTGCTTTTAAAGATACATACTTTAAAACTTTTGTTTGGTTTTTCTGTGTTGGGGTTAGAACTCAGGACCTGGGGCATGTTGAGCAAATTCGCTAACCACTGAGCAACTTCTTCAACCTCCAAACGCTTTGTGATGAAAAACAAACCCAACAACCTACATTTATTCATGTACTTGTGTGCGTGTGTGTGTGTGTGTGTGTGTGCGCGCGCGCGCACTGCTCCTGTGTAGAGACCAGTTGTCTCCTTCCATCGTGTGAACCCAGAGACAGCTCATCACCAGAGTTGGTGATGACATCGTTACCCACTGAACCACCTTAAGGCCTCCCAAATTCATTTTTTAGTAATTTGTGGTTTGGAAAAGACGTTTAGCTTTTTCAAATAGTCGCCCATATCCGTTCTTAAAAGGCAATTTATTTTTATTTTATGTGTATTGGTATTTTGCCTGCATGCTTGTCTATGTGAGGGTGTTAGGTCCCCTGGAACTAGAGTTACAGACAATTGTGAGCTGACATGTAGATGCTGGGAATTGAACCTGGATCCTCTGGAAAAGCAGCCAGTGCTCTTAACCATTGAGCCATTTCTCCAACTCTTGTCCATAATCTTTATTGATACTTTAGGATAACCCATTTGTAGCTGTACTGGCTGGTTTTGTGTGTCAACTTGACACAGACTGGAGTTATCACAGAGAAAGAGCTTCAGGTGAGGAAATGCCTCCAAGAGATCCAGGTGTAAGGCATTTTCTCAATTAGTGATCAAGGGGGGGAGGGCCCCTTGTGAATGGTATCATCTGTGGGCTGGTAGTCTTGGGTTCTATAAGAAAGCCAGCTGAGCAAGCCAGGGGAAGCAAGCCAGTAAGGAACATCCCTCCATGGCCTCTGCATCAGCTCCTGCTTCCTGACCTGCTTGAGTTCCAGTCCTGACTTCCTTCGGTGATGAACAGCAGCGTGGAAGTGTAAGCTCAATAAACCCTTTCCTCCCCAATTTGCATCTTGGTCATGATGTTTGTGCAGGAATAGAAACCCTGACTAAGACAGGGGGGTAAAGTGTCAATTACAACATGGAATATAAAATTAAATCAATGAACTTGATGCTCTTTTTACTTTAAAATTCATTCACCTGTTTGAACTGAACTTTACCCCTTTGTACCCAGATATTAGAATATCTATAATCAATTATTTGGACAGTGTTAGCTCACTGATACTGAGCTTCAAATAGGCTTCCAAATAATGTCACATTTATATGCATAAAAAAATCGCAGTCATTGGGAATCACCCAGTGTCTCATCAGGAAAGTGTTCCAGTGTTGAGAGATGCAAAATTTGATGCTCTTTAGTTTCAGCCTTTGCTTTAAAAGCTTGAAATCTCACCAATAGTAAACATGTCATTTTCCTCGCAGTACCAGGCCCATCTGATTCATTCTCAAGAACAAGTGTGCCAGATGCCCAAGGCTGAAAGCTCCACGGTAAGGCTGGGCATGTGGCTCTGAAGCCCAATGCTCACCTAGGGTGCCTGAGGCCCTGGGTTCCCCCTCCCCCCCCCAGCACTGGGAACACAACGAAACCAACAGTAAAACCAGAGTTGCTTCCTTCAAAGGAAAAGTGGAGTCTTGGAAGAACTTCTGCTCTCAGCACAGGGGTTTTCCTCCTTGAAGTCAGCATCCTTTGAAGACAGCAGGGGGGCTTTATACAATATCACGATTTAGCAGGTCATCAAGGGCAAAAATGTCACAAAGTTAGTGATCTTATCTATTGCTTTCTCAAGGACTCTCCCCCAAAATGGTGTATGTAGCCTTGGATAGCCTCAATGGCTGTCAATTCATCCTTGCCTCGGCCTCTTGAGTGCTGGGATTGCAGGTGTGTCCTTTTAGCACAGTTCTGGCTGTTTCTACTGAGCAACTGAGGCAGAGTGTACCCATTACTGGTGTAATCTCAATGCCATTGTCTTGACTCTCACCAATCACTTTTATTAATGTTGCTTTTGTGTAATCTGTGTAAATATTAACTGTGGGGAAAAAAAAGCTAATAACCTCGGGTTTTTATATGGGAAGAATTTGACTTTACGGAGTCCCTGAAATGCCTCTCAGCAATCTCACTGAGTTTCCCGAGTGACTGATGGTAGATTAAATAACAGATACTTCAGTATCTGACAGACGTTTTCTCAAAAATGAGTGAAATGAGTCATCACTTCAGGAAAGCTGCTAAATTGCTACTTCGGTGGGCCCCTGTGGATGCTGCGCTGAGAGCAGACAGGCAAAGTAAAAGGGAACCGACTGTAAGTATTCCTGCAATTAATATGTCAACGCTAATGCACCGTCCCAGCCCACTCACCTCAGAGAGGAAAAGTTACACTGTGGATAACCGGCTCATAAAACTTGATACGGAATACAAAGTGTTGTTCAAGCGAACTCTTGTTGGAGGCTGCAGCAAGACTGAGAGAGATGGCAGCTTACACTGGAGAGAAAGAGGCAAGGCCTGGATCTACAGAGTGGAGTAACGTGTGCTAAACTGGTGGCTCCCAAACTGTCTGCGGGTTGTGAAGCCTTTGGGGGTCAAACAACCCTTCACAGGGGTCACCTGAAAACACGGATATTTACGTTGTGATTTATAGCAGTAGCAAAATTATAGTTATGGAGTATCGATAATATAATTTTATGGTTGGAGTCACCACAACACAAGGACCCGTATTAAAGGGTCACAGCATTAGGAAGGTTGAAAGGCACTACACTAAACCAAGAAGGTGTACATTCAGAGCTGCAAATTTTGAGTAGGGACTTTGGGTAGAGAAAGGCCTCTGAAGCCGGCTAGGGCTTGTCCTGTAAAACGGCAAAGCCAAACATTTTATTCTGTTTTATTAACTGATTTATTTCGTGAACAGTGTCTGGCAAATCCGAACATGTCCAATAAAAGCTGAAGGTTCAGGCAGAGGCAGGCGGATTTCTGAGTTTGAGGCCAGCCTGGTCTACAGAGTGAGTTCCAGGACAGCTGGGGCTACACAGAGAAACCCTGTCTCGAAAAACCAAAAAAAAAAAAAGCTGAAGGTTCAATGTGGAAAGACAGGACTTAGTCCAGGTAATCCACTGTGGTTTATGTGTTTTGAACAGTCTCCACTTTCACTGAGACACGTAACGCAGAAGAGGCAGTCATCAAGAACATCTTCCTATGACAATCCCAAGGATGCTGAGCACGTCACAGTTTAGTTTATATGATCTCTATTGAACACGTGGATGAGATTCAGAAAAATCTATTTGCCCAGAGTTATAACTTATTAACTAAGCCTGGATGATATATTATAATTTATTATTATTATTATTATTATTATTATTATTATTATTATTATTACTACTACTACATTTTATTGTTACCTGAACTGCAACATTATTATATGAACATGTATTGTTATTATTATTATTAGCTAATCTGGATGATGATTATTATTAACTGCACTGGTTAGATTTTTGTCAACTTGATACAAATTAATGTCATCTAGGAAGAAGGAGCCTTGAGAAGGAGGAGTCGATGTCCCCATCAGATTGGCCAGTAGGTAAGTCTGTGGAGCCATTGTCTTGATATAGGGGGACCTGCCCATTGTGGGTGGTGCCACCCCGAGGCAGGTGGCCCTGGAAGAGATAAGAAAGATACTTGGGGGCTGGAGGGATGGCTCAGTGGTTGAGAACACTGGCTGCTCTTCCAGAGGACCTAGGTTTGACTCCTTATGACCCACTCTAACTCCAGTTCCAGATGGGCTCTCCTGACTGCTGTGGGCACCTGGTCTACACCTGGTGTACAAGTGTGCATGAAGGTAAAGCATACATACATACAATAAGCAAATAGCATTTTAATTCATGTTTAGAAAAAAAGATACAGAAAGGTAGCTGAGAGTAAAGCCTGAGGAGAAAGCCAGTCAGCATCTGCTCTCTGCGTGACTTAAAACCTCCATGTTACTGTCTTGACTTCCTGCCTTGTCTTCCCTCCGCGGTGGCAGATAAGCTGTATGTGAAACATACCCGTCCCTCTTCATGTTGCTTTTGGTTATGGTGTTTATTGCAGCAAAAGCAAGCAAACTAGAACATTAGCTATGTCTGGATTATCATGAGTAACTAAGTCTGGATTCCAACCAGTTCCAGCTGCAAAGTCCAAATCTCAACTACACATTTTCCTCCAAGTAGATTTAATGCAGAAAAAAATACTATCGGGATAATTTCGTTCATTTTGTTGTGGTTGGTAGTTTTTTTTTTTCTTTTCTTTTTTTTTTTTTCCGAGACAGGGTTTTTCTGTGTAGCCTTTGCTGTCCTGGAACTCACTCTGTAGACCAGGCTGGCCTCGAACTCAGAAATCTGCCTGCCTCTGCCTTCCGAGTGCTGGGATTAAAGCTGTGTGCCACCATTGCCCAGCGGTTTGTTTGTTTTTAGATTGGATCTTACCATGTAGTTTTGGCTGGCCTGGAACTCACTATGTAGACCAGACTGGCTTTGAACTCACAGAGATCCACCTGCCTCTACCAGGACTGAAGGCGTGCACTACTGCCTCTGGCCCAATTCGTCAGTTTTTATCTTAGACTTTAAAGATAGACGTGTTTTGTGCTTTGTTTTGTTTTGAGACAAGGTTTCTCTGCATACCCTTGGCTGTCCTAGAACTCTCTCTGTAGACCAGGCTGGCCTTGAACACACTGAGATCCATCTGCCTGACTCCCTAGTGCTTGGATTAAAGGTAGAAATATTAAAACCTTAGTGACTTATTTGTATCAAGGGGTATGAGACCATATGAAATATTTCATCTATATAAACTGAAGCTGTATGACTGTTTATTATGAAGAGTGACAACACTCAGGGTGGGGAAAATAATCTTGTGCTGAAAATTTTCATTCAAGTATCAGAAAGTAAACTGCATCCCAGAAGCTAAAGAGCAGTCCTAACACATTTAGTTGTTTCAAGCATTCTTAGAGTAATATCTGTGTCGACCACTGGAGGGCAGTAAAGGATAGGAATTGTTTTTGCAACGGGCTCTGAACAAAGGATTCCTGCTGATTTCAGCCAGGAATCAAGTTTCTGTGCCTGCTCACCAGGCTTCTGCGACTTGCAAACTGCTTGATAAACTACACAGAACACCGGGCCAGTTTTCATTAGATAAACCCACATCATCCTTTTCTTTTATAGATCACAGTGCGATGTTGTTGTTTGGCTGGTTTGGTTTTTCCATACCGGGTTTCTCTGTGGAGAACCCTGGCTGTCCTGGACTTGACTAAGTAGACCAGGCAGTCCTCAAAGTCATAAAGGTCCGCCTGCCTCTGCCTCCTGCGCACTGCGGTTAAAGGCATGTGCCACCAAGCCCAGCTTTATCTGTTATTTTTTGAGGCAAGGCCTTGCTACGTAATTTCCTGCCCTAATATTATAGGCATGTCCTTCATGCCAGGCTCAAAACTCACAACTATGGCCCCTTTCCCCTGCTTTCTAAGACAGTCTTCTGTTACCTAGTTTCTGGTCTTGAATTCCCAATCTTCCTGCCTTTGCCTCCTGAGCTCTGAGGTCTCACATCTGTAATGCCATGCCTGGCTATCGTTTCTTATTATGGTTTAAAAGGTCTCCTAGTCTCTGGCCCCTGCTTTGATAAGGCTAGAAAAGCAAGTTCTAAGTCCTAGCAATCACTGTTTACTAGGATTTGTCAAGTATCACTCTACCAGTAACTTACATAATACAATCTCATTTCATCTTCTCAGGCAGGTTGTCATAACATTAGACCAGTAAGCAAACACATTTAGGCCCCCCCCCCCCCATCACTAGACAAGCCAGCAGTCAAGCCACAGGCTAGTTGCCATGTTGTCTTATATCAATATCTAGGCTCTACACAGGCAAGGGTTTCTACAGCAGAGTGTTATAAAATTCAAGTTCCTTAGAAATGTATCGGCAGCTTTTCTTCAGGGTGGATTGGCGGGAGCAGGAAGGATTGTTTGGTGATTAAAGAATTTCAGGCAGGGAGGTGGTGGTACACACCTTTAATCCCAGCGCTAGAGAGGCAGAGGCAGGCAGATCTCAGTGAGTGTGAGGCTAGCCTGGTCTATAGTTTCAGGACAGCTAGGGCTACACAGAGAAACGCTGTCTCAAAACAAAACAAAACAAAATGAAAATCAAAACCAAACCAACCAAGCAAAAGCAAAAACAAATTTCAGAACAGAAAAATGATGTGGTCTAGCCTGGGCTTCAGGAAGATGGCCTTGTGGCAGTGTGTAGGGTGAAACTCAGACCAAGAAACTTGTAATCCTTCTGTGGTAGTGAATACCTTGGTAAGTTAACAAGTTTTGTTCCCGGGTAGTATTGTTGCTGTTGTTGTTGTTTCTGTGAGAGTAAAAACTTAAAACGTATTAGAAAGAGCAGGGCATGGTGGTGTGTGCCCTTCCTCCCAGAACTCAGGAATCAGAGGCAAGCAGATTTCTGTGAACTGGAGGCAACCCTGGTCTACACAGTGTGGCCCTTTCTCTCCTCTGTGGAGGAGGCAGAATGAGACAGTAATTATATTCCACAATTTAGTACCCGAGGCTCATTCTTTTCCAGGACAAGAGTGAAAAAGAAATAAAAGCTAAAAAACAGGTGTTCCTGAGGATTCTTTATGTTTTGAGTTCTTTCTTCCAGTTAGTGCCTGGGGGATGCTTGCCAGGTGGCCCCAGCAGCCAGTGATCGGACAGCCAATGGTAGATCTACTTCAGGGCTGTGCCAATTAGTTTAATTAGCCTTTCTCCCATATCTCACTTTTCTTCCAGAATCTCTATGTTCCACATCTTTCTTAGAGGCCCTCCACATGTCTGTCTTCATGTCACTTAACCTGGCAGTGGTCAAAGCTGCAGAGAGGAGGGGCGTCTGCCTAGGGGAGGGGTGCAGTGGAAGAATCCATCCTGTGGATAGGTGGCTAGGAAAATGGTGGGCTGCGAAGGGCCTTTTGAAGCGCCGTGTCTTTGATCTGGGTGGCCTCCAGTCCTGCTCATTCAACTGTCCTTCATGTCCAGCCCACTGTTCTCAGCTGTGCCCAGCCTGCACTCTCTTCCCTCCATCCTCTCCCCTCTAAGAGCCTTAGCCTTGTCTGCCCCTTGTCTTTTCACAAAAACAGTGGCCTTGAAAGCAGAAATGTCTTCATAAAATGAAAAAATGGAGGTAGGATTTAAAGAGAGAGAGAGAGAGCGCGCGAGCGAGCGAGAAAGCGGGAGTGAGAGTGGAGAGGGCGCAGGAGGTAATTTCAGGGGCCGTAATGCACCATTAGAGAACTTAAGAGGTTTTGCTCCCTCGTCCTCCCACTTCTTATTCCCATGTCCTCGGCTAGCCGACACCCACTCTGTCCTTGATTCATACCCGATGCTCTCAGCTCCATCATTCTCCTACTTACATTATTGGTTTATACTTCATTGAATTTGATATGGGGGGCAAAATTATTTGTTCTTAAAACAAACAAACACAACCTAAGATCTAGAACATGCAAGGTGAGGACTCTGAGCTATGCCACCAGCCAAAGTATATTTTAGTAATTGAAAAATAAACATAAAAAGAGTAATAACATATTCATTTTATTCCAAATTAACAAACATTTATCCTAATCAATTTTCCTACTTTATTTTAAAATGAAGTTATATATATGTGTGTGCGTGCGCGCATGCGCATACACATACGTGCACATGTGTATGTGTTTATGTGTGCATGGCACCCTAGTTTCAAACTGCAGAAAGAAGCATTACAGATAAAAATAATGTCTCTTTAATCCCTCTTGTCCCAGCATTTCCTCTGGCCACACAGATATCTGCTAAAGCAATCATTCACTTCTGGAAGCATTTACGAACATTTATTTGTACCTAGAAAATATTTTATCACCACCACCACCACCATCAGAAATGATGTGGCTTTTCAAAAAGCTCAGCAAAGAATTAACGTATTTCCTTAGTTTCATCTCTATCACTGTGATAAAACAGCCTGACAGGAGCAGCTTAAGGGAGAAGGGTTTACACTGGCTCACAGTTCCACAGGACACGGTCCATTGTGGTGGGGAAGGTGTGGTGGCAGACCATGAGACAGACCGGTCACAACTCACTGGCAGTTAGGAAGCAGAGGGAGACCTTGAAGTGGCTGTCAGGTTATAAAACTTCAAAAGCCCCCCATCCCCACCCCCATGACTTCCTCTGCAAAGCTCCACTTTTTAAAGGTTCCATGGCCTTCCCAAAGAGTTACATAGTGTCCTGGTAGGGTTTTTAAATTGTTACTATTTGTCAACTTGACACAAGTTATCTGAGAAGAGGGAACCACATTGGAAGATATGCATCCTTAAGATTGGGCCGTAAGTAAGTCTGTGATGAGATGTTTTCTTGGTGTGGGAGGCCCAGCTTATTGTGGGTGGTGCTATTGGTGGACATGTGGACCTAGATTCCGTGAGGAAGCAGGCTGAAGTGCTGTTGCAGGGGTCCATGTTGATGTGAGTAGCCTGTGTGGCCACCTGAGGCTCTGTTTATCTCTGTGGTCCATGCTGTCTTGAGGTCCCTGTCTGGGCCCATGGTTCTACTGCAGCCACAGGCCATGTTGGTGTCCTGTGGACTATGTTACCACTAAAGCCATGTAGATGTCTGTTGTCTGTGGTGCCACTGGAGACCATGCTGAATTCTGTGCCATGTGCTGAAACTGGAGACTATGCAGATGTCTGTGAGCCTTGTTTCTGGAAAGGCAAGGAAGCTTGCAGTGATCTCCATGACCTCAGACTCACAGTGGAGAAAGAGGGTCATAGAAGGCTTCTGTGACAATCCCTAATGCCCCACCATCACCCCAAAGTAACAACAACCTAGACAGAAAGCCATTGAAGAGAAGAACTCTTAAAAATTGTGATGAGGATGATGAAATGTAGCTCTCCACAGTTGATGGCTTCTGATGGGGTTGGGGGTGGGGAAGGACTCTTTTATTAAATGGGCTGGCCACTGGGAGTTTGAGCATCCTCCAGTGGGTATATGAGCAATACAAACTGGACCTTTTTTGGGGGGGGTTGTCACAAATGGAGGGGTTTAGACTTGGGCAGACTGGGAAGTGAGTATGATTGGGGAGCATGATATAAAATTTCCAAATAATCAATAATAATATATTGGGAGGGAGAAAGAAAGCCGGTTGAGCATGCTACGAGGAGCAAGCCAGCAAGCAGCACTCCTCCATGGCCTCCACATCAGTGCCTGCCTCCAGGTTCTGGCTCAGACTTCCCAGGATGGGAGTATAAGCTTTAAACTAAATTAACCCTTCCATCCCCAAGCTGCTTATGGCCATGATGTTTTATCACAGCAATAGAAACCCTAACTAAAACAGGCACCAAGTGTTGAAAAAACTGGAGGAGACCACCTGGGGGTCTTTTCACATTCAAATAAAAATGAATATGATCCAGCAATTCTATTCCTAGGAATATACCAAAATGGAAAAAAACCAAAAAAACAAAAACCAAGCATTTAACCAGAAACCACAGGGTGATTTATTATGCAGCATCAGCCAGTTATCCCAAAGTGGAAACAAACTGGGCAGTGATAGCACACATCTTTAATCCCAGCACTTGGGCGGCAGAGACAGACTGATGTCTGTGAGTTCAAGGCCAGCCTGATCTATAGAGCAAGTTCCAGGACAGCCAAGGCTACACAGAAATCCTGTCTTGAAAAACCCACCACCAAACAACAAAGTGGAAATAACCCACAAATCTACAACCCGAGGAATGAAGAAACAGAACAGGAAATGTATGAAGACTAAAACCTTCTTCATCCTCAGAAAAGAGTCAGGTTCTGACAGATGGGTTCTGGACACATTGTGCTAACAGAAGCACAAGGACCCAGGGTGGATCCCTAGCACCATGTAAAAAGCTGGCACAACACTGTGAATCCATATTCCCAAAGCTGGGGAGGCAGAGACAGGAGGATCTCTGGGGATGGGGTGCCAGCCAATCTAGCTGATCAGTGAGCTCCAGGTTCATTGAGAGATTGTCTTGATGATGATGATGATGATGATGATGATGATGATTGCTGTTGGGCCCCATTTTGGCCCCTGTTTGGGCCTGGAGGACAAACCCGAGCCTGGCTCAAGTTTGTATAGCCTTGTGGGAGAGCCTAAGCCTGGCTCAAGTTCTGAGACTTGTTTCAGTCATTTCGGTATTGGGGTGACTCAGCAAGACCTGTTTGGCCCTGCCTCTGCCCCGCTGTTTCTGATGTGAAGCTTTGCCATTGGCCCTGTCAGTTACCCCTTACCCTCCGTCACCCTTCCCCGCCTCCTACATCATCTCTCCCCATACCTAAGTGCCCACCTCCTTGCCTTCTCTATATAAGCAAGTGCCTAGTTTAATAAAGCTGAGTTCCTGCTTTGGCATGACTCCCGGCTTGGCGTGTTTGCTGGACCGGGTTCTCTCATCTTGCCTAGACCTGCCGGCAAGGGAGCCGACAGATAATGATGGGTAGAGGGTGATGGAGGAACAGACAAAATCTATCAGGGACATGACCGCACCCCCTCCCCCATGTGTATACAACATATACACACCAATATGTACTCACATACACATGTATTACACACACACACACACACACACACACACACACATACACAGCCTAAGCAGGGAACAATTGTGGACCTTTCTTCTATTAGGCACCAAATGAGACTCTAATGTTCTACAATGCATTGAAATCTACCTATAAGCATTTTTCGTCCTTCCAAGCTTTGCAAGAACAGTAGTTTTATGGATTTTTTGCTGTTTTGATGGTTGGTTTCTTTGTTCCTCAGCACCTCAGGAAGAGTCACATATCAGGTGACTCATAAAGTGTGAGAACGATCAGTCACTCAAATGGCTTCATAATCACTCATAAAATGATGCCTCAAGCTAAGTAAATCTCAAATATACTTTGGATTCAATACAAAATGACACAATTCTTATTTTTTCAATCACTAGTTGAAATGACTTTTTAAACCTCTCTATAAATGTTTTAAAAAATTGTGTGTGTGTGTGTGTGTGTGTGTGTGTGTGCTCTGTGGGCACATTCATGCTATTGCATCTATACAAAGGTCAGAGGACAACTTGAGAGAATTGGTTCTTTCTTACCCAAGGGCTCTTGGGGAATTCTAGGTAGTCTATGATAAGAAAGCGCACCAATAATTAATGTAGTGGAATAAGTACACCCCCTTTCTTTCTTTTTTTCTTTCTTTCTTTTCTCCCCCTCCCACCAGACAGAGTCTCATGTATTCAAGGCTAGACTTGAGCTTTCTGTGTAGCAAATAATGACCTCAAACTTCAAGTCCCCCTGATTTCATTTCTTGAGTGCTGTGATTATTAGCATGCACCCTCATGCCCAGTTAGCCAGCACATTTTTAACCTATTTCAGCACCAAAACATTTTTAGAATTTAGACTCTAAGATATGCAAGGCCAATAATTACATGAATCTTTGAAGGGTTTTTTTTTGTTTGTTTGTTTTTTAAATAAATCTAGGGGTTTTAAAATATTTGCCTATTTATTTTATGTAGGTACACTGTAGCTGTCTTCAGACACACCAGAAGAGGACATCAGCTCCCATTACGAATGGTTGTGAGCCGTGGTTTCTAGGAATTAAACTTAGGACCTCAGGAAGAGCAGTTGGTGTTCTTAACCACTGAGCCATCTCTCCGGTCCTGAATCTTTGAAGTTTTATGTTATAGAGACAGGTATTTTTTAAGGTGGTAAATGGGCACAATTGCATAAAGAACTCTACACTTTGATAGAATTTTGTACTCAAATAAAAGTTGTAATAATAGTAGAAGTAGTAGTAGTAGTAGTAGTAATAATAATAATAATAATAATAATAATAATAATAATAATAATAGAGTGCTAAATGTGAATGTGTTTTGTGGTCACAGTGGGAAGTTATAGGAGTCAGTCATCTGTGGTAGGTATGGGCTGAGGTTTGCAGCTTGGTTGGTAGAATCTGACTAGCCTGAACAAGGACTTGAGTTCAATCACCCACAGATCACACAATTGGTGTGGTGCCATGCACTCATAACTCCAGAGTGTGGACATAGATGCCTCAGCAGGGGCAGTTATTCTTGGCACATTACAAATTTCAGGGCAGTTTAGAATCCATTAGACCCCAAAAGAGAGAAGGAATGGACACCACACACACACACACACACACACACACACACACACACACACGAGAGAGAGAGAGAGAGAGAGAGAGAGCAACCAGTCTGTAATTCATTAAATTTTAGTCATTTTATTTTTCTTTCCCAATTCTGTCTCAAAACTCTGAGAAAAAATTTAAGGATGGTGAATTTATTTTATGAGAAAGAGTTCTTTATTGATGAGTCTATAGTGAAGGGTTTATTCACGACTTAAACCAGTGACCTTATTAAATAAATATTCTATATCAAAATACCAACTCTATGATAGCTCAGCGGTTAAGAGCACTGACTACTCTTCCAGAGGTCCTGAGTTCAATTCCCAGCAACCACATGGTGGCTTACAACCACCTGTAATGGGATCCAATGCCCTTTTCTGGTGTGTCTGAAGACAGCTAAAGTGTACTCACATATATAAATGAAATAAATAAATATTTAAAAAAAGAAAAAAATACCAACTCTATATAAATCTAATCTGGGAATATTAGAAATATTTTAGTGGGAAGGTGGATGAAATTTCTTGGGTCAGACAGCAAAAGGCACATCTTGGGGTTGGAAAGATGGCTTTTTTGACAAAGGGCCTGTCATACACAAGCATGAAACCTGAATTAGGATCCCAACACTTACATAAAAGTTGAGTGTGTGGGGTTTAAGGTGCTTATCTATAACCTGTCAGCTGGGATGCTGAGATAGGCAGATTTCTGGAGCTTGCTGGGCAGCTAAATTGCTTTGTTCAGTGTAGAGATTTTAGGTTTGACAGAGTAGCTCTGATTTCAAATATTCTACCCATCATTTCTTTAGTTCACCTGTATGCTTAGATTATGGGTCACCATGTTTGGCAGAAAAATATATTTAGTTCAGTGTAGGAGCAATAGAGCAATAGAGGAATACACCTGACATTGATTTCTGGCCTCCATATGCACACGCATGCACAGGGGCACACACACACACACACACACTTGCATATACAACTTTACATCTTGGACTGGGGACATCTGTTAGTAAGTGCTTGCCATACGGGTGCTTTAGTGACACTATTCCTGGGGGGATGTAAACAATGCCCACTCACTTCAGACAGGGAACTGATGGCAGACCAAAGTATGGTACTACAGAAGTTCAACTTGATAAACCAAAGTTTTATGGGTTACTTACAGGATGTGGGTGGTGGGGTTACTTATAGGAACAGAAATGACTTCCAGACAGCTATATCATCAAAGCTCACCCCTGCATTGGTGACAGTTCACAAAAGCTGGAAAATAAGTGTACAACATTCAGGCAGCTCAACAGGTTGGTGAGCGTGTTCTTTTCAGGTAGCTTGGTTAGTTTGAGCCTCTTCCAGGCATCTAAGTTGGTCTCTGCTTCTTTTAGGTAGCTCAGCTTACATGAGAGTGTCTCTCAGCAGTCTTTGTTGCTTAGATACATTTTGAAGGAAGTAGCCTACTGAATCTGGTCAGTTTCAGGAACTTCCTGAAGCTATTTGAGTTGTTTACTTCCTTAGTTTAATGAGTTTCTTTGCAGGATAAAATGTTTTATCTCCTCTTAGAGCAAAGGTTCTTAACCTTCCTAATGCTGCAGGACCTTTTAATACATTTCCACATGTTGTGGTGACCCTCCCAACCATAAAATTATTTTTGTTGCTACTTCATAACTGTAATCTTGCTTCTGTTACAAATGTTAATGTACAAATCTAATATGCAGGATGGTCTTAGGTAACCCCTTTGAAAGAGTCATTCGACCCCCAAAGGGGTCACAACCCACAGGTTGAGAACTGCTGCCTTGAACAATCTTTTGTTTTTACCACACTGTGTCTTGAGCGTCTCTCCAAGATGAAAGATTTAAATCTCAAAGGAAACTGCTACACAAGGAGAACAAGCTGAAGGACCTAAAGTCAGTCCCCAGAATCTACACAAAAACCTGTCTCAAAACAAAAACAAAAGTCAGGGTGGAGAAATGCTGAAGGATTAAAAGCACTTATGTTCCTGCTAAGGACCAGGGTTCAATCCCCAGTGTGCTCGTGTGGCAGCTCATAAAAATATTATATCTCCCATTCCAGGGGCTCTGACATTCTCTTCTGGTCTCCTTGGGCACTACATGCAAATGATGAATAGATATATATGCAAGTAAAATACTTATAAAAAACATGATAATTAATTTACTTAAAGAGTAGAGGGTATCTAAGGATGATCCCAAAGTTGTCCCCTGGCCTCTACCTTCTTACACACAGATATGCACACATACATATGCACATCACACACATGCACACAAAGGGACATCTTTCCAAGAATAACTAATGTACTGAATGAAGTCAGATCTGCCTCCTAAAGCATACATATTTTTTCTTTTGTAAAGTAAGACTTGAATACATGATCTTATACATACTAGGCAAAGGATCATGAATAGCACTTGTTTTTCTGGTTTTATTCTTGTTTTTTGAGACAGGGCATCACTGTGTAGCCCTGGCTGTTCAGAGACTCACTCTGCACACCAGGCTGGCCTTGAACTTATAGAGATCTGCCTGCCTCTGCCTCCTGAGTGCTGGGGTTACCAGCGGAACACTTGTTATTTTGTATCTCCATTTGTTTTATTTCAGCAAACAAATCTGCTCTATAGACAGTAATGCCTGCACCATATTCCAAGTTCATTCAGAACGCAGAGGTTATAAAATGACCTCAGCTCGGTGCTAAATTAAATCACAGCTGATCCATATCTTCCTAAGAGTTCTCTACGAACACATTCAACCTAGTCTGGCTCTTAAAAGGAAGCATTTTGTTATAGCAACCCAATTTTAAAGATATTGATAGTCCTTTTCAATTTATTTGGGTTGGGGAGACTAACTTTTTTCCCTATTTATTTATTTACTTATTTATCAAGTATTGCACTAACATGGCATAGTCTCTTTACTCTTTGGCTTAATGTATTTTTTTGTTCTAGATTTCTGCTAAGTGATAGAATCTTGAGTGCTAGCAATGTACAGCCCATAAGCCCAGAAGGGTTTAATTTAGACTACTCTCTGCTTTCTATGTAGATATTGCTAATAACCATTTAAAACAGCAAGCTGTGTTTCAAAGATAATATTAAAGCTATGTTCTAAATTGGTGTCATGTCTTAATTTTTATAAGGAGAGATTATAGCTATAAAAAAGTATGATGCTTATCACAAATTTGCTGTTAATGAAAGTCCAAGGTATATCTGTTACATGGCAGAAATTTCTCCTGACGAAGCTACTTACACAAACATTATTCTCTATGGCAATTAGAGTGTACAAAGAGTTCAACTGAGTTCAAGGCTGGTGAAGGATTTTCTTTTCTGACCTAGGAAAAGCTAGACAGGAGCAATTTGATTATTATTTTTATAGTCCAGGACTTAGCATAAAACCGTATGGATCGGGCATGCAAAGAACAGTTGTTGAATGTGTCTCTACACCTAGAAATTGTCTTTTCTGCTCTGATACAAAATTATTTAAATTACAATAGAAAAATACTGGCTTTCCTGTTGCTGACTGCAGCTCAGCTCCTCTTACTAACCTGTTCAAATATATTTACTCAAGGAACAGGCTAGAACTTTGTTCTTGTTCCCAGATTTTTAAATTCTGATTGTTTCATGTAGTCTCTTAAGGGCTTCCGGTTTATCTAGGAACTGTATACATCCAGACTTCTCCAGGGGTGGTCTTTTGATGACATTCTCAGCACCAGGCATGAACCCTTTCTAGTAGAGTAGTAGCTCTCAACTTGTGGGTTGTGACCCTTCTGTGGGTTGAATGACCTTTTCACAGAGGTCAACTAAGACCATCCTGCATATTAGATATTTACATTATGATTCATAACAGTAGCGAAACTACAGTTCTGAAGTAGTAACAAAAATAATTTTATGGTTGGGGGTGGTCACCACAACATGAAAAACTGTATTAAAACGTCATTGTATTAGGAAGGTTGAGAGCCACTGCTGTTGAGCATGCCACCTGTGTGCTAGAAATCAAACCAGACCCTTTGGAAGCATAGTTAGTACTCTCTACTGCTGAGTCATCTCTACCTGCTGAGTCATCTCTACAGCTCCTACCATGCTGCTTTTACTACTATGGCTCTGTAGTATAATTTGAAGTCAAGTAGAGTGATACCTCTAGCAATACTCTTAGTTCAAGGTTGCTTCTGCTTGGTTTTTTTTTTTTTTTGCTATATAAATTTGGAGATCATTTTCTCCCTCTATGTCTGTTAAGAATGGCCTTGGAATCTTTACTGGAATAGCACTGAATCTGTAGATTGTGGTTAGTGGGATTCCCATTTCCACAAGATTCATTCTTCCATTCTCTGAGCACAGGGATGTCTTTCCATCCAGTGTCTTCCTCAACTTCTTTCTTCAGCATCTTAAAGTTTTCAGTGTGAAGCTATTTTTCCCGTTGGTTAGGTTTACTCTTAAGTGTGTATGTGTTCATGAATGTGTGTGCACATGTGCATACATGTGTGTGCCTGTGTGTGTATGATGACAAGGATTATTTCCCTGATTTCTTTTTCAGGATGTTATTGATATATAAGGAGGTACTGATTTGTGTGTGGTAATTTTGCATCCTGCCATGTTGCTTAAAGTGTTATCATCTCTAAGAATTTTTGTGTGTGTGTGTGCAGAGACTTTTGGGTCTCTTAAGAGCATCATATCATCTGCAAATAGGAATACTTTGATTTCTTATTTGTATACCTGCATTTCCTTCCTGTATTATATTGCTCTAAGAAAGACTCCAAGCACTGTATTGAATAGGGGCAGGAAGAGGGGGTCTTGTTTATGATCTTAGTGGAAAAGCTTTGAGTTTTTCTTTACCTAGCATGATGCTCGCTGTAGGCTTGCTGTGAAGAATATTGAATTTATCATAAGTATTTTCTATATCTGCTGTAATGATAATGTGATTTTTGTCTTTGGGTCTTTTTACATAATGGATAACATTTATTGATTTACATGTGTTCAACCATCTCTATCTCTTAATGAGGCAAACAGTTGTGATGAACGATTTTTAATGTGATTTTTAGTTCAGTGTGGTAGTATTTAATTGAGAATGTTTGCACCTATGTACACCATGGTGATCAATCTGTAAATTTCTTTTTTAAAAAATGATTTGTTTATTGTATGTGGATGAGTGTTTTGCTCGCATGTATGTCTGTACCATGTGCATGCTTGGTGCCTGCAGAGATTCAAAAAGGCATTGGATCTCCTGGAACTGGAGTTATAAATAGTTGTGAGCTACCATGTGGATGCTGGAGATCAAGCTCAGGTCTTCTGCAAGATCAGTAAGCCCTCTTAACTGCTGAGCCATCTTTCCAGCCCAGTCATTTTCTTTCTATTGTGTTTTAAATCTTGAGTAATGCTAGATTCACTAAAAATGGTTTGAAGCTTATTTCCTTTTTATATTTTATGAAATAACTTGAATAGTATTGGTATTCATTCTTCTTTGAAGTTTTGGCAGCATTCTCCAATGAATCCCTCTAGTTCTGTGGGGAATTTTTGGTTTTTTGTTTTTAAGTTAGAAGCCCTTTTATCATCACTTCAATCTCATTGCTGGTTATAAATGTATTTAAATAATTAATTTTTTTCTTGGCTTAGTTTTGGTAACATATCTAGAAATTTATTTTATTATTATTATTATTTTTTGGATTTTCCAATTAAGTGAAATAGAGGTATTTTAAGGCATGTCCTTGAGATTTTCTGAAACTCATTGGTATCTGTTGTTGTTTTGTTTTTCTTTCTTTTGGCTAGGTTAAGAGTTTTTCAATCATGTTTATCTTTTCAAAGATACAATTTTTAATTTTAGAATTATTTATGTATATGAGTTTACTGTAGTCTTCATGAACAGCAGAAGAGGGGATTGGATCCCATTACAGATGGTTGTGAGCCACCATGTGGTTGCTAAGAATTGAACTCAGGAGCTCTGGAGGAGCAGCCAGTGCTCTTAACCACCATCTCTCCAGCCCATAATCAATTTTTGTTTCACTAATTCTACTTCTATCCCATTTCATTCTCTCTGTTTTCATTGTTTCTTCCTGTCCACTGCTTAATTTTCCTTATTGTTTTTCCACTGCATTGAAGTGCATCCTTGAGTTTTGACCTGAGATATCTCAAACATTCTATTGGTACTTTTCGCTTCCCTCTTAGGACTGCATTGTGTCCTCAAGAGTTTGTCCATTTTTTGTTCAATACTCATGTATTCTTTAGTTCTTTGGTGTTGGGGTAAAATGTTCTGTAGTTAACTGTTAGGTCCATTTGATTTGTGATGTCACTTAACTTCAGTGTTTCTCTGTTTACTTTTTAACAAGTGGATACCTTGTCTATTGGTGAGAGTGGTGTACTGAAGCCTCTCACTATCACTGTGCTGGGAGTTTAGATCTGGTAGCATTGGCTCTATGAAATTGCCCAAGGGAGACAGACTACCTTGGGAGATGTCTCTAAAGACGTTCCTTTCTGTGCTGACCAATAATGGCTGATCAAGGTCACATGTAACCTCATAGTATCCTAGTTAGGGTTTCTATTTGCTGTAATGAAGCACCATCACCAAAATCAAGTTGGGGAGGAAAGGGTTTAATTTAGCTTACATTTCATCATCAAAGAAGTCAGGACAGGAACTCAAACAGGGCAGGAACCTGGAGATGGCAGCTGATGCAGAGGCCATGGAGAAGTGCTGATTACTGGCTTGTTCACCCTGCTTTCTTATATAATCCAGGACCACTACCCCAGGGGTGACTCCACCTACAGTGGGATGGGCCCTTCCCCATCAATCACAGAGAATGCCTTATAGGCCTGATTATGTGGAGGCAATTTACCAGTTTCTGTTCCCTCCTCTCAGATGATGTTAGCTTGTGTCAAGTTGACAGAAACCTATCCAGAACAGATAGGATTCTTATTTTTACGACTGAGGGGCTCTATCATTCCTCATGCTTTTGGTATGGTAGTCTTCTCTGTCCGTAATTTCATAGGATAACTGCTTTCATGGTATCCCAGAAGTCTCCCATGTTCCACTCCTGTTAGCTTTTAAAATGTTTATTATTGACCTTGACTACATCATCCGATTCTTCTACTTCATCTTCTGGTGTTGACTCTGTTTTTCCTACAATACATTCTTTTGGCAGAGCTTTCGACTGAGATAATAATTTCCAGCATCATTTTAGTGTGGGTATGTGTCTCAGTTAGGGTTTTACTGCTGTGAACAGACACCATGACCAAGACAACTCTCATAAAGGAAAACATTTAATTGGGGCTGTACAGTTTCAGAGGTTCAGTCCATTATCACCATGGTGGGAAGCATGGCAGTTATCTAGGCAGACATGGTGCTGGAAGAGCAAAGAGTTCTACATCTTGATCTGAAGGCAACCAGAAGGAGACTCTTCCTTCTGCACTGGGCAGAGCTTGAGCATAGGACCTCAAAGCCCACCCCCATAGGGAAACACTTCCTCTACCAAGGCCACACCTACTTCAACAAGGCCACACGTTATAGTGCTACTCCCTGGGCCAAGCATATTCAAACTACCACAGTAATTCTTCTATCTTTTCATTGAGTTCTGGTTTTTGGTTTGTTTGTTTATTTGTTTGAAATCTTGGGTTGGTTTCTTCATTTCATTCAGCTCTGTATTTTTATTATCTTGAGGTATCTTATATCTTCTCTGAGTCCTTTAAACATAGTTAGAATGATTCCTTAGAACTAGTTGTCTCCCAGGCCATTCTCATTGGGAACCATTTCTGTGGGGCGAGTAACTGTGCAGGGCAGGCACTGTTGTTGTGATTTGCCATAGTACTTTTGTTTCTGCACTGGGATTGCACATCTGAAGTACTTTATTAGTTGAGCATTTCTTTTTGTCAAATCGCCTTTTTTTTTTTCTCTTTCAGCAGAGGTAGTATAATATACAGAAAAAGACTAAGTTGGAAGAGGGTCGAGACATAGTTTTTCTCTGTAGGACTGGCGTTCCAGGCTGCGGGTTCCACCACTGGTCTTCCTCTGAGAGTCCACTACTGTCTTACCTATAGTCACTATCCAAGTTTCAACACCATGCATGGCTAGTCCTTTCCTCTGCAGCCGTGTGGTGTGGCTCTCCATCCCTGGAGTCAGTCTACTCAATTAGATGTTGGATGTATGAGACCTCGGAAAATCCACGTGAGATCAGAAGGCATACGTGTGGGAAGGAACAGGCCCTACCTGGTAGTCTAGGGAAGCAAGATCCCTGAGGATCCCAGAAGCCTAGGAATGATATCACTTAGTCCAGAGAAGTGGTGATCCTGGAAGAGCAGAGCAGATCCTGCCTGGTAGTGCAAGGAAGTAAGGTCCTGGAGAAGCCTGGATGCCATTTGTCTAAGGTACAGCGCATGCCCAAGAAAAGCCCGGGCAATACAAACAAGAGGGTAGTGGCACATAACGGACACATAAAGGGCTATAATATCTCCTTGTCCAATCCATTTGGGGTTCTTTCCTCAGCTCACTAGCCACTCCATTCTTAGGAGTGTTTTTTGTTTTGTTTTGTTTTTAAACAAAGAGCTTGGTATCTGATATTCTCTGAACTCAGCCCTGAGGCATGGCACTGATCATGTTCCTCTTTCTCTGATTTCCCCTGGCATTTGGAGCTTTCTCATTGTTTCTTTGACAGCCGTGCCTAACTCTGAAGGTATTATTTCCCCCCATCTCCCTCCTCTTGACAGCTGAGGGATTTCCAGCTTGCCTGTCATGTTGTTTTTCTCTCAAAATTTAATAAAATTGTCCTCAAGCTTCCTTCTGACTCCATTTAAAATTTCTTTTATTAATGAGACTAAAAGCCCAAAAGGAGACAAACATTGGTTTCCCTGGTAACAGTGATAAATAAACTAGAGGCACATCCTCCATCTAGTGACATTTGAGAATGGAGGAAAAGAAGTACCTGTTTGCTGTAAGGGCTAGAAGGTTTGGGGCGTGGGGACGAGGAAGAGGAGGAGGAGGAGGAGGAGGAGGAGGAGGAGAAGGAGGAGAAGGAGGAAGAGGAGGAAGAAGAGGAGGAAGAGGAGGAAGAAGAGGAGGAAGAGCAGGAAGAGGAGGAGGAGGAAGAGGAAGAAGAGGAGGAGGAGGAGGAAGAGGAGGAGGAGGAAGGCTGGGATGTGGTAAGCAACAGAATGCTTACCTAGCACTTACAAAATCCTGGGGTGGACACTAGCACTGTAAAGGAGAAATGACAGTTTATGATTTTGGAAGAGGTCGTAATAACTGCGGTGTGACCAAGAAGCTCTTCGAAAAGAACTGGGTTTTAGGGCAGTTAAAGGACATTAGGATGGCACCTGGGTAATCAAAGTAGGGAAAATGAGGAAAGGAGAAGAGAGGTTCTCAAGAGGAGAGCCAGTCAGAGGCAGAGGCATCCTCAAACAACTCTGCCTGAAGATACATTGAAAAAGAGCCCAATGCCAATGCCTGGGAAGGAACCCAGACTTAAAATGCTGAGAATGATGAGGATTCCCACACAGAGCTTTGCTGTTAGAAGTTTGACCCTGGATCAGTGTGCAGATTGCGTAGAACTGGATGGACTAGGGTCGGATATAAAAGAAAGGGCAGAGGAAAGGAGTAAACGGGAGGGAATGGACAAGTACGTTCTGTGCTGTCGGAGAATGGAACCAGGACAACTCGAGGGAAACAGAAGTAAAAATAACGGAAAGAAGCAAAGCAGCAGAAACATTCCCCCGACAAAATAGTTCAGTAGTCTGAATTGCGTACCCTACCCCTCAGTGTGTGGCCTTATTTAGAAGCGGGGGCTTTACAGAGGTAACCAAATTTAAAATGAGGTCAGAGGGATGGGCCCTGATCCAGTATGACTGGTGTATTTATAAAATGGGGAAATTTGCCCAGAGCCAGACATTCACACAGGAAGAATGTCCTGTGAGCAGGAAGCCAGACATTGGAATGAGAAGCCAAGGGACCCCTAAGATTGCCCACCACTCCTCAGGAACTGACAGTCAGGTATTGAGCAGATTCTGGGATGGAAGCAGCTCTCCTGCCACCTTGAACTCAACTTTCACCCAGAACTGGGATAATGGACTCCTGGTGTGTAAGACAGCCCTCTGTGGGGCTGGAGAGACAGCTCAGCTGTTGAGAGTGCTTGTTCTTGCAGAAGACCCAAGTTCAATTCTCTGCACCCACATGGTGGTTCACAACCATCTGTAATTCCAGTTTCAGGAGATCCAACATCTTCTTCTGACCTCTATGGGAATCAGGCATGCACATGGTGCACATATATACGTGCAGGTGAAAACATACACATAAAAACATTAAAACAAACAAAAAAGATAGCTCTTTGTTCTGCCAGCCCTAGCCAAGGGATACAATCCATTTTAGGAGCACCTTGCCAGGCTGTCTTCTGTGGTTTCACACATGATTCACATTTTTGCTCCTTAGTTTTTCCAGAAAAATAAAATATGCGGTTGGGAGATGGCTCCATTGACTTGCAAGAATGAGGAGCAAAAGTGATCTCCAGCACCCATATTTAAACAGGCAGCCTTGGTGGCACATGCCAGTACTTCTAGTGCTGAAGACAGGAGGGTGGCTAAGACTTGCTGGCCAGACAGCCTATCAGAACCAGTGAGATACCTTGACTCAAGACATGAGCTAGGTTGGTAGTAGGAATTCAGGATTTTGTTGAGCCTGGAAAATGTTAGAAGAGTCAAAGCAAGTCTGATCCTTCAGGGAACTTCCATGGGAGAGCAAAGAACATATTCAAGATCAGGAATTTTTTATCTATTGCCCTGCTGAAGACCCTGAGTTTACCTCTGCTTTGAAAGTGGGAACTGCCTTTCTCTGAAGCATATGATGATCTATAGTCAGTCTCTCTCCCATTTTTCTAAGTCTGGACTTCCGTAAAAACACCCCCCAATGCACACATCAATTTCTGTCTCCAAATTAGTTCAGAGAGAGGCGTAGGTGGCAGGAGCTCCATGCTCTTTTCTCAAACTAAATAGTCTGCAAGCTTCCTACTAAGTCCCGTTTCCAAGTTCTCAGATGGAGGAGACTGAGAACCAGTAACTGGAAGCCCCAGCGACATATTTAAAAGTTAAAACACATTACTTATAACATAGTACACCATCTCAACCTTGTTAATATATGCACATTTTAAATGGAACAAAGCAAAAAAAAAAATCTCAGAAAACAGGTCAATTCTGAAACCAATCTTTTAAATGTACATTTTAAATTTGTTTAGTAAAAGCAGTTCAGATGCTTCTTGTACACTTAACAAAAAGATATTTTTAGGTATCTTTAGATTATCTCTCTTAAATACTATAATCTAAGTTTCTCCCATATTTAACATTTGAAAGCACCAGACCCAAATCATTTTATGAACTAGCTTAAAAGTAACATCTCAGTTAGTATACTAGACAATCCAATTAGAGGTAAAGTCCAGAAACCAGATTTTTTTTTTTCTTAAATTTAAAATTTCTGAATTCTTCTTGCAATTTAGTGAAAGGAAACTAGTGGAATAAACGGTTAAATGGGGCAGGGGAGAGGAGGGCACTGTGCTGTGGGGTTAACTAACACTGGAGGTCTTTGAACAGATGCCATAAGGAAACCGTCTACTGTAGAAGCTTCCTAAAATGTACACATATCCGTATGTAATGGACAGCTACATGGAGCTACTCTATAATGCGGGAACAATACCTCCCCTAGACACTATAGGCTATCAAACAAAAAGCTGAGTACTGGAGACAGGGTATTTCTTTTTGAGTTGTTTCTCTGTGAGGTTCCAAGACCCCCCTCAAGCATTAACATGCTAGTAACATTGCTGTTATCCTCCGGGTCTTGAAGGTTAGACCCCACTGCTGAAGGCACCGCATACCTGAGGACATAGAAATCAAGCTGATACCAACATGAAAGCTTCATCTCTGTAGTTTCCATAGTGCTAGATGGTTCTATGTATACATACTATTGGGAGAGAAAAGTACTGAACAGCCTTACCCAGCTGTGACCCCTGTGAGCTACAGTGACAACTAGTCTGGCAAAATATACCCACTGGTGCTATAGTAGCATGAATGCTTCTGGAGGAACCAACCAAGTTTTGATTGGATTTTAAAGCCCACTCCATTAGGCAGAACTCATCTCAGTTACTGTTAACTAGACCTAAAACCCATGACTGGGTTCGTCACAGGCCCCAGGGGAGAACCTAGGGCTGCTATTTTGCTAAGTGGACATAGTATTATACTGACTTTTAAATTCTTGTCTTTATACCCGTAGATTAGTGCATCTCTCACCCCTCACCAGGGCAGCTTTTTAAAAATTTCAGTGGATTAGACGGTGATTAATACAGAGACCCAAAATGGGTCAGCATGCAGTGGAGAAGAGAAGATGGTGCACTTGGCTCTAAATGGAATGTCTGTATCACACACCCTACCCCCAAGGTTCAGTGATCGTCACAGAGAAGTGGGTCGGTCAGAAAGACTGCAGCCAGAGGTAGTTGATATTTCAGTCTAACATTATCTGCACGTGATAGACTCATCATATGGATGAACTTACATGTATTCTGTGCTTAAGACTTGTACAAGATGAAGCCAGCCAAGATCCCAGAATGGACAGGGGAGAGACCCATGAAGTCCCACCTCTTGCTGAGATGCTACTGGTCATTTATGGCTGCTGGGGGAGAGAGAGTAAATTTTCTCCAGGGGATATGGCCCCTGAACAAGCTACCCATGTTCCAGTAGATATATACACATGCACATACAGGGGGTAATAAGTGGACTGACTCAGTATGTGTGTCTCTGTCTCTCTGTCTCTGTCTCTGTCTCTCTCTCTCTCTCTGTGTGTGTGTGTGTGTGAGAGAGAGAGAGAGAGAGAGAGAGAGAGAAAATTTTCAATAAAAATCAAGGTAGAGAATTGAGAAAGACAGCCAACATCAACCTCTACCTTCACTATTTGTATACACATATGCTTACCCATAAACAAAACCAAAACAAAATCCAACCATTCCAGCTGCTCAGAAAAGGAATCTGGGCAGCTTGTGCTTCTGTTCAGTTAGTAACTGAGAACAGCCTCGAGGCTAATGCATGGGATATTGGTGACAGCTAAGTGACTTATTACACATGAATAGCTGGAATGCCCAATAGGTATAAATAACTATCAACTGGCATATCTTTTGCCAGGCTTCTATAAGCTGAAAATGATCCTCAGGTATACAAAAAATATTTAAAAAATTAAATCTTCATGATATAACATGTATATTTGTAATAACACTTGACTAAGTATCTACATATTCGTGGGAAAAAATATTACTTTGCACCAGCTCCAGTTTTTAGTCTATAAGACCCGATATTCCTGTCAGACACTACCAAGTGTAAAATACCCACACAGATATAAACTTAATCCTTCTAGTTATTTATAAATTACTTGTTTGATATATCCAAAACCTTTAAAGTCCACCTATTTTAATCAAAAATGGTAATGAATATATGAGTTACCATTTTATGTCTTTTTAGTGGATATATTCTTGTGTATATATGATGATTAGGTTCTTTTTGTCAACTGGACACATGCTGGATAAAGCTGGCCTTTAATCTCAACAGTTGAGAAGCAGAGGCAGGCAGGTCTCTGAGTTCAAGGCTAGACTATTCTAGAGAGCAAGTTCCAGGACAGCCAGGACCATACAGAGAAATCCTGTCTCAAAAACAAAACAAACAAAAAACCCACCAAATAAAATGAAGGAAGGAAGGAAGAGAAAGAAGGAAAGAAAAGATGGAAGGAAGGAAAGAAAGAAGGAAGAGGAGGGAAGGAAGGAAGAAACTGATTACATTATGGGGAACTAGCCAGTAAGCAGCATTTGTCCATGGTCTCTGTTTTTAGTTCCTGTCTCCTGGTTCTAGGCCTGGTTTCCTTCAATGATAGACTATGCTTAGGATGTGTAAGCCAAATCTTTTCCTTCTTCAAGCTGCTTTTGGTCATGGGGATTATCACATCAATAGAAAGCAAACTAGACCTGTGTATGTGTGTACATGTTCATGTGTGTGTACATATGTGTGGTTGTACATTTGGAGACCAGAGATCAATGTTGGGTGTCTTCCTCACTTGCTCTTCAGTTTATTTTTAAGGTGTGTGTGTGTGTGTGTGTGTGTGTGTGTGTGTGTGTGTGTGATGGTTTGAATGAGAATGGGCCCTATAGGCTCATATGTTTGAATGCATGGTCCCTAGTTCATGGAAGTGTTTTGGGAAGGATTAGGAGGTGTGGCCTTATTGGAGGAAGTATGTCACTGGGAGTGTGTCTCCTGCTGCTATGGATTCAAATGCTAAATGCTGTATCCCAAGACCAGGTTGTTGCAAGAGGAGCAGAAACTTCCCCCAACCCCCAAGTAATCCCTGATTGGTCAATAAAGATGCCTACAGGCTGGGCTGGGTAGAAGAGAACAGACTGAGTAAAGGTTTCCAGGCTCCAGGTCTCAGGCAGGGACCAGAAAGAGAGAGAAGGAAAGAGGAAGAAAGAAGAGGTTGCCATGGGGTAGGTGGATCATGAGCACAGGGCCACGAGGGCTGGCTTATTAGAGAAGAAAAGGCCAAGGTAGAATATTTCAAGTGATATTTCAGGACTATTGACAGGGAAGTAGACAAAATAGCACAGAGAGTTGATATGTGCACAGTTTTAGTGCTTTAAGGCTTATTGCAAATATTTTGTGACAAAGGTTTTGTGTCTTTATTTGGGAACTAAACGATCTAAGGTAGGGTAGAAACACTCAAATAATATTTACCACAAGAGGTTTCAAAAGCCCATACCAGGCTGAGTCTTCCCACCGTGCCTCTAACTTGGGATCAGGATGTAAGTTCTTAGCTATTTCTCCAGCTCCATAAATGCTGTCATGTTCCCCACCATGAAGGTCATGGGTCACCCTCTGAAACTGTAAGCAAGCCCCCCATCAAGTGCTTTTTTGTTTTGTTTTGTTTTTAAATAAATTGCCTTGGTCGTGTTGTTTCTTCATAGTAATAGAAAAGTAACTAAGAAACAAAGTGTCTTACTGACCTAGTGACTGGCAATTTAGCTATACTGACTGGCCAGCAAGAGAGGGGTCATCCTGACTCTGCCACCCCAGTAATGGCATTACGGGGATTCATTGCCATTGGCTTTGGGTTCTTATTTGTGTGGCGGGTTATTTACTGACTGTTCCATGTCCCCAGCCCTAAAGGTGCACATTTCTTACAGAGATGATGTTCTTCCAGCAGAGCCTATAGAGTCAAAGAATATGCCTAAGACAATGATACAATTTTCTGAATATTTTCTTTTTTTTTTTTTTTTGGTTTTTCGAGACAGGGTTTCTCTGTATAGCCCTAGCTGTCCTGGAACTCACTCTGTAGACCAGGCTGGCCTCGAACTCAGAAATCCGTCTGTCTCTGCGTCCCGAGTGCTGGGATTAAAGGCGTGCGCCACCACTGCCCGGCTTGAATATTTTCTAAAATAATTTTTGTTTAACCATTGATGTTTCCTCAGATCTTACATTATGCCATCAGTGTACTCTCAGGGAAAAGGCTAGACAATGACTAGTTAGTTCTTTGCAATCCACTTTGATTGAAATGTCAAGAACCATGAGAAACAAACACAAGGGGAAAACAGAGCTCTGTGACAGAGTGTGCTTTTATGAGTGAAGAACAGAGAGATACAATGAAAACAAACAAAATCTCCCAATACTTGAATGTTGCTTTGGTCAACTGCAGACAGAGTCATCAAGGACAGCTGAAGGAATGAATCTTCTTTTGTAACCCAGTATTCATTGTTCAGGATGGGCTTTGATACAGATGAAAAAGGGATATGATGCACAAATAAAGAAAAGAAAGCCTAAAATGATTTGCATAAGCATTTAGTACACATGAGAACAGAGGAACAAAATGTTAACCACCACAGGCTAGGAAGGAAGCATACAGACAAAGCAAACTGGGCCATTTAGACTTAGGGATCTGGTTTGTTCTATAAGTCAGTGGACATGGAAAACCAAAAAAGCTCAAAAGGACTTCACAGCTCAAACCAAAAGCAGTGGCTGGATTTATGAGGTTCCTAATTCAACCAAAATACAATGAAATAAACTAACTGGGGGGAGGCACTTTTTTTGTTGTTGTTGTTTTGGTTTTTTGAGACAGGGTTTCTCTGTGTAGCCCTGGCTGTCCTAGAACTCACTCTGTAGACCAGGCTGGCCTCAAACTCAGAAATCTGCCTGCCTCTGCCTCCGCCTCCCAAGTGCTGAGATTAAAGGCATGTGCCACCAATGCCCGGCAGGGAGGCACATTTTTGAGACAGAAAATTTTAGTAGGGAGAGACTGAGAACCATGCAATGCTGTTGTGCTATCAGCTTTAGTGACAATAAAATGGTGCCGTGACAGCATTGAGTGCCATCGCTCGCATGCTATGTGGTAAACCCAAGTTTCCTCTTTACACAATCTTATTATAGGACATAGCAAGACAGGGAAGGGTAGAATAACTGATAGCTGAACATTCTTCCCACTCTACTTCCTCCCCCTTCTTTCTGCCCCTTCCTCCCTTCTTTGCAAGGGAGTCCTATGGGTGTTCATTTTACTGTTTTTATGTATGTTTAAATTTTCATAACAAAATTTCTTTTCAAAATGACTGGCATATTGTTTTGAAATTTTAATATCCTCTTATTGAAGGTAAAAATATTATAACTGAATGCAATTTTAGACCAATAAAATTAAATTATTCAAATCAGAAGTTGGGATTTGATATCATGTTCTTGTCAGAAATAAGCTATCGCAGAATGAATAATAACATCACATTGTTAATCAAGGTATCTGTGTATGTCCATTCAAATTTATTTTTGCAAAATTTTCTCTAAAATAGTCACATCTTATAAGACAAGGCAAAACTAGACATGTGTCATAAAAATAAATTAGCCAAGCTTATTTTAAGAGTATTTTTTAATAGCATTTGGGAGGTACATTGGAGAAAAGGAGACACGAGAAGGCCCCAAGCTTTCAAATGTGAATATCTGGGAGAACAGTAATACTGTTCAAATTATGAAAATTAAAACACAAAACCGTTTTTGATGGTGGAGTTTTTTTGACACAGAGTCACTATGTGGTCTAGACTGGCTCATCATCTTCCAGCCTTAGCCTTCTGAGTCGTTGAAGGTGTGTGTGTCAGCTTGACAGTGGTTATTTGTGATAAGTTACTGAGTTCCATTTTGCATAATGAGTGAGAGGGACTGGTGGACACCACAGGGAAAGATGTACAACAGGTACATGGGTATGTGAGCATCCTTCAGGGATGCTGATTTTGGAGTCTGTATGTCTAGTCTGTATGGCTTATGATGCCTAACAATGACATGAGGGGGAAAGTGGAGAAAAGATGAAAGGATTAGTCTGAGCCATGGGGCCATCTTTAGGAATGGGTAGAGATGAAGGAATTTTGAGGGTCAAGAGAACCAGGCAGTATTAGGAAACAGCCATGTCTCCTCTCATATCTGCTGGCGAAAGACCTTCCTCTTCCTTCTTCTCAGAGTTCCTTTCTCCCTCCCAGGACGTCCTGCCTTCTACTTCCTAACCAGCTAATTGGCCATCAGATTTTTATTAAAGCCAATCAGAGAATGCCTTTGGTAGGTGAGGAAAGACAGAGACACAACTTCACACTGTGTACCCCAGTAGAAGCTGACAACCAAGATTGGCTATCCCAGCTGGTATTCTCCTTTGCTTTCTGTGGCCATGATAAACATCAAGACCAAAATGAACTTGGAGAGAAAAGGATTTATTTCATCTTACATCTTACACTTCATCACTAGGGCAGGACCTCTAGCAAGGACCTGGAGGCAGGGTCCGAAACAGAGATCAATGCTGCTTCCTGGCTTTCTTATATTACCCAGGACTACCTGCGCAGGGGTGGTACCAGCCACAATGGGTTGGGCCCTCCTACACCAATCATCAGTCAAGAAAATTCCCCACTGACTTGGCCAGAGGCCAATCTAATGGAGGCATTTTCTCAATTGAGGTTCACTTGTCTATGATTATGTTAAACTTATAAAAACCTTAACTGGCATGACTGGGAAAGAAGGTAAGAGAACTCAGAACAGAGACAATGGATTGAGAAAGGAGGAAGAGGTCTCAGGAAAGGAAAGGAAGCAAGACAGGGAAGCAGAACAGGAGGCTGTGATGTGAGAAGGGGATTTTCTACTGTTTGAGCAGATTGATTCCTAAAGCAGGCCTTGCTAATAACTTCCTGGAGATGTATCCCAAACACAAGTACAAAAGGGAAAAGAAAAACATATTATAAAAGGTTCTTATAACTGGAAGGAAAGACATGATTGAAAATTCCTTGTAATGGTTTCTGCAAGCTCCAGCTAGAGTATTGAGTCCTACCCCTTCCTGCCACTCCAGGCAGAACATGGCTGTTGGTGTCATAGTCCAATGTCTTTAGCACCTGGATAGATTAGGTTATTAATGTCATGGAAGATCAGTGGTTCTCAACCTTCCTAATGCTGCTACTTTTTAATTCAGTTCCTCTTGTTGTGGTGACCCTCCCACCATAACATTATTTTTGTTGCTACTTCATATGGTAATTCTGCTACTGTTATGAATTGTAATGTAAATATCTGATATGCAGATGGTCTTATGTGACCCCTGTAAAAGGGTCACTTGACCCCTCCAAAGTGGTTGCCACCAACAGGTTGAGAACCACTGATATGGTTGGAGCTGGGACCTTTGTTTTCTAGACATTCAGAGGGCCTGCTTGCATTAAGAGTGAAAGTTATCTATATTTCTCTAGGTCCTTATTCTGGTACCAGAAAGGGCAAGTTTCAGACATCAGAACATCCCTTCCTGCTCCCCTCATTAGGGCCAACCATGTAAGGACAGACAGCAGAGACAGTGACTCTTTGGTTTGGGTGTTGGGTGGACAACAGGGCCACATGCCTCCAGCAATTTGTATTGCCTTTTGGTAGGCAATTGAAAGGATCTCCCCAACTCTAGTAGGTGTGATCCTTCTACAGATGATACTCTGGTTTGGAATTCAGTGTGTGAAAGGTATTGGGGGGCAGTGCATCAATGTACATGGTACAGCCACGTACACTGGACACTATTAAATATCTCTGGAGCTGGAGTGCCTGCTGGAACCCCTCATGACATTTGCAAATCAATGTTGTTGTACCAGGTAAGAAAGTCAGCAGAATGTGGTTATGTCTTGTGTTGGGTGAGGTGTTTATAAAAAATTAAGGGGGGGTGTAGTTCTATGGAAGTGTGTTGACCAGTGTGGGGGAGGGAGCTTACCAGTTCTGGGCCAGAAAGCGTGGATCTCCATGTGATAGCTGGGGTGGGATGCAAACCTGCAGAGTTTCTAAATCAGGTCCTGGGTTTCGGCACCAATTAGGTGTTTATAAAGAGAAGAGGGGGTATATTCTATGGAGTTGTGGGGGAAGGGTGTGTCTCAGCCGGCCCAAGCCCAGGCATCCCTTCCCCCTGAGGGACCAGCCACACAGGAAGGTATAGGATAGAAATAGAGTTTATTCAGGGCATGGGGAGGAGAGTTAAGAGGGTAGTAGAGGCAGAGAAAGGGAGAGAGAGGGAGAGAGGAGTAGAACTGTCCATGAGCATGTGGAGAGAGAGGTGGGGGCAAGGGAATGGGGAAGGGGTGAGGGGACAGAGGGGGAGCAAGAAGGGAAGATCAAGAGAGCAAGAGAGGGATGAGGGGCAAGCAGCCCTTTTTATAGTGGGTCAAGCCTACCTGGCTGTTGCCAGGTAACTGTGGGGTGGAGCTTAGACAGAATGTGAACATAGGGGAATGACTTTGCTTGGAGCCCGAGACCCAGAAGCCTACGTAGGTCATTTAAGAAAGCACCCAGAGTTCTTCTTTCTTCCTTTCCTGTCCATTCTGCAGCCTGCACTCTTAAGCAGAGGGTCTAACTCACTCCCCTGCGCAGGGCTGAGCATGGTAAGCTAAGGCACATGAGCCTGCAGTCAGCTCACACAGCATAAACTCTAAGCTCTTTCTAAGTTGGTATCTCTTCCTTCCTCTGACTGGCTGAAAAACAGCACCTTTCCCAGTGGTCCTCAACCTTTGAGCAGCAACCCTACTGGGGGGGTGGGGGGTGGTGGTCAAATGACCCTTTTCACAGGGATCACCTACATATCAGATTTTTACACGATCGTTCATAACACTAGCAACATTACAGTTAAGAAGCAGCAACAAAAATAATTGTGTGGTTGGGGGTCACCACACCATGACAAACTGTATTGAAAGGTCACCGCATTAGGAAGGTTGAGACCACTGGTCTAGTCCTTGAAAACTGTGTGTGGAGTCTCTCCGGATCCCTTTATCGAGTTTGCTTTTGAAACTCTTTGGAAGTTCACTTCCTGCATGAATGCTTCCCTGTTGGAAAAGAGGTAGTGGACTTCTCTTCATTTTTCTTTTCTTTTTTTCTTTCTTTCTCTTTTTTTTTAAGAAGGAACTTCCCACCCTGTCCAAAGCCTCAGCAGGACTGAACGTTCAGGCTCTCAGATGTGTGCAGATAGAGGTTTCAAATTTTGTGTTGGGAAGAAAATGCTGCTTCCCCTACCCCCACCTTCTCCTGCCAGCAACACAATAAGCATCAAACTATGGCTTCCACTCCACAATTTAGCTAGGAAAACATAATGTATTTTTGTAAATTTTTTTCAAGTTTCTGACAAATAGGAAATCTTCTCCCCCTGAGAGGCAGACAAAAGAAAGGGGTGCCTCTCACATCCGTCGTGTCCCCCCTCCCCTCCTGGGCCTTTCATTGCTCCTCCTTCATTCTTCCACTCTCTTGAGCTCTCTTCTAAAATTTATTTTGTCTGTTTTATTAGCTAACAATTACCCAAGAAAGAAAAACAGGGGTTGGGGCGGAGATAGCTCTTCATTATTTTGTCTGTTTTCAAGAATCAAGTACCTTGAAAGGCTGTGATTCAAGAGGGTACTGCCGAATACTGCTTCACCAATTCTGTTATGAATGAATTCATCCAGTAGCTTCCTGTTGTGCCTGGGTTGTGATGGGTGGGATCTCTCCTCTTGAGAAAACCAATTTGATGCTTAGTTACCTTGCTAAAGAGAAATATTTAAGAAAGTGACTATCAAATCTGGATGTCCCTTTCCCACCCCTACTCTCCCTTTTGCAAGACATAAAGGAGTTAGCATCTTTTTTTTTTTTGGAGGGGTCTCACTATATAGCTTTTGCCAGCCTGGACCACGCCTTGTAGACCAGGCATGTTTCAAACACATAGAGGTCCACCTGCCTCTGCCTCTTGACTGCTGGGATTAAGGGAATGTTACCACTTGAGTTAGTTTTGGTTTTAGTAGCTTATTCTTTTCTTGTTATGAAACAAAAAAAGAGAAGCAATGTGAGGTGGGGGATGGACGACGATCGTGGCAAAACTAGATTCAAATCCTGGCTATGGATGTGAACTTAGACAAGTTTAGAGCGTTCGTCACTGGGGAGATACACCAGCAAAGAGGGGCAGATATGTCTTGGAAGTGTCTTGTCTTGCACTAAGAGGGTTCCTCCCTCTCCTTTAGGTTGTTTACTTCTGTTTCTAAATCTTTGGGGGATAGAGTGTAAAACCATTCATCTGAACTGTTGCAGAATGAATAACTCACGGGAAAAGTAAAAGCACTAGGCTAACAGAGCGAGCAAGTATGTAACCCGAAGGCATCTGAGCAGCCTTGTGTTTCACCAACCGGACAGTCTGGAAGGTGCTTCATTTGTTATTGTTCCGGGCTGGGAAAATTTTGCAGTGAAAGTTCAGAAACAGGTATCTCAGAGGTCCTTTGTTCTTTCACGGGGAATGTCTTCTTTCCTTTTCTTACCCCCAACAAGAGGTATGTATTTACATATCGCTCTGGGTGAGCTGGGACCATGGAAAAACCAGGTTCTTGTAACGTGGCAGCTGAGTTCTGCCAGACCCTGGAGGAAGCTGCACTGGATCTCTGCACCTTGTCTTGGGAGCTCTGACTCATTCTGCAGCGCATACGTTTGCATTTCAATTAAACACACCGTGCATTTTAAACACCTGACCAGCTACAGACTTCAGCCAAAAAAACAGACCACCTGTTGAGTGTGTCAGGCACCTTTGCAAGACTTCTCACAGGCTCGCCTCATTTTAATTCTTGCAACTAGTTTAACTAAGTTTAGGGCAGGGTGTTGGTACCTGAAGCGAATGACCATTGAGGGCTGGGCTTCCTTGTTGGGAAACCTTTTACAGCCCAGAATCTTATGTTTGTCTTGAAGACTTTCTTCCCAGCTTTTAAGCTCCAGGTCCCAGAGCACATGGATCCGCTTGTGGGCAGGTATCATGACCTCCCTACTTCGCAGAAAGGGGTAAAGTTAAGCGGCCAAAGGTTGTACACTAGTAAGGACCGAGGAATTATCTGAACCCAGACGGCCTGACCCTTAAAGGTGAGCTAAGTACCCCCCCCCCCCAAACCCCCCAGCCCGGATGAGAATTATAGAGAACAGGTTCTAGAAGGCCGGGGCGAGCAAGGCTGCTCCGCGCCCGCCCCTCTTTCGGGTCCAAGCAAGATGTCCCGCGTGCCCTTGGCGAGGGAACTTTTGCAAGTGTGGGGACTCTGCGGGGACAAGAGAACGACTACGTTCTAGCCCGCGCTCAGCTGGCCCCGCTGAGCCGCAGGTGCCACGTGTCGCGCGCAGAGCCATCGCTGGGCGCGCGGGCTCTGCCGCTTTTGTGTGCACCTCACGATTTCTTCGGGTCCCCGGCGCTGAGGGGCTGGTGACGCAGGAGCCAGCAGGGGACCTAACCACTGCCGAGTCCCCCCTCCCCTAACTGCCCAGATTAGGGGGCTCGCGCGCACCGCACGCTCTGATACCTTCTGATCCCCGCCCTCCCCCACGCCAAGCTTGAGAACCTCGAAGTCCCAGCGTTGTGCGTCCTCTAAGGGACTGAGTTGATGGGAAGAAAGTGGCTGAGGGCGGTCTGGGAAGTTCCCCCTGCACACTTCGGAACAAAAGGGAAAGCGGTGGGGAAGGACCGTACATGCTTTGGCGAGCGCAGGGTCCTGTGGCTTCTGTGCAGGTGCTTCAGTGTAGGGACGGTCGCATGGGAAAGCCATCAGTTTCGTTTACCCGGTGTGCAGAGGTGGGGGCAGCAGGAGCCACTCCGGTTGAACAACGAAACTGAAGAGACTTCTGAGGGTGGTTCTCTCCGTGTCACAGTATTGAGCATCTGCTTGGCCTAGTTGAGGGAAAGTAGCAGGAACCGATACCTGTGTGTTCTGCAGAATAAATAATGGCACCACCAAGAGTTTGTTTTAGGACGACCTTGGGCCCATGCCACAACATGTTCCTTGCTAAAGCTCCTCCATAGGGCTTTTCTGAACCAACAGAAGCAGGAGTCCATGGAGTGTGACCTTGAACGTACTTTAAGCACACTTCCTTTCTCATCTGTGAGCTGGTCACTAAGAACTTGTTTTAGAAGTGAAATAGTATCGGATGGGAGGAAGTGTGTGAAGTATGTGGAGGGTCAGAATAAGAATAAACAGGTATGACACACGCACTTAACACTTTGAGCCAAATGAGAGGAGTGTGGCCAGTTGCCCTTGCCATTACCAGGGAAGAAGAGGAGGGTTGGTTTGCAAGTAATCAGACCTTTACGGGTTTTGGGAGTCACCTGTCATTTAGAAAATCATTTCAGCAGGATGAAAAAGCGAGCTGCGAAGGACAGTTTATTAAAAAAAAAAATGCAACGCGCTTGTTCCCTATTCTCAAGATCCGAGGGCTTTCTTTTACTTTAGCCAAATCAAGAGCCCAGCATGGCCTAAGTGCCCTGCCCTGTCGTAACTCCGGTCTGTCTGAAAGCCACATGGTTTCCAGTTAAATGTGAATTTCTGGTCTATCATTCAATGCACCTGTGCCGAGGACCTTCCTGTACCCAGACTTCTCGGAATCCAAAGATGAATACAATGTAGAAGCTCTTTTCCTTTTTAGCTCTCCATCTCGTGGAGAGCCTACTGTGGATGCAGGACACAAAAGAACAGTAAACAGATTGTGATGACGGTAAAGCTACACAAAGAACAAATTGCTCTGAGGCCCTGGTAGGGGAGCAGCTGTCTGGGCTTTACCGGTTCTGCAGCAGGTATCCACGGCAACCGATGCATCAAGAGGAAGTAGCCTCTTCTATAGAAGCCACACATAAAGTTTAAGGTTTTCTTTCAGTGTCCCCCACCCCCATCTGATAAAATTCAAGTGTAATCATATATGGATCATCTAAAATGGAAATGATTTTTGGTTTCATAATGACGCTTTAAAAATTCTCCTAGGCACACTGTCATCTCATCTTGATGTATCAAAAATTAACCCCAAGGGGCTGGAGAGATGGCTCAGCGGTTAAGAGCACTGACTGCTCTTCCAGAGGTCCTGAGTTCAATTCCCAGCAACCACATGATGGCTCACAACCATCTGTAATGGGATCTGGTGCCCTTTTCTGGTGTGTCTGAAGAGAGCAATGGTGTACTCATATACATAAAATAAATAAATTTTAAAAAGTAAAAAGAAAAAATAATTTAAAAAATTAACCTAAAGGAAGGGGGGCTTTTCTTTCTTTGTTTGTTTTCTTCTTCTTTTTTTTTTAGATCCAAAATGCCCCCTTCATGCTTACCATTAAGATGCACTTCAAAATATTATTTAAATAAGGGGCTGGGGAGAGGGCTCAGCAGTCAAGAGTGCTTGTTGCCCTTCCAGAGGACCTAGTTTTGGTTCCGAGTATCCAGATCATCTCTAACTATTGCTCAAGTTTCAGGGGATCCGACACCCTCTCCTGACCTTCCAGCTCCTACTTGGACATCTGCAAATACATTCACACAGGCACACACCTATACATAGGTAATATGCGTTTTAAAAAAATATCTAAATACATTATTTTCACACACTTAAAACTTGCTTTAATATATTTGTTTTTGTGTTAAGTGTTTTGTTTTGTGTTGTGTTGTGTGTTGATTAATGTGGCAATTGAGGAAATGGACACAGAAGGAAAACAGCAAGACTATAAAGGGGATATAGAAAAGCGCATGCGTATGGGGGGGATTTAGACAATACTGACGATAGAAGCTGGGCGGGGCTTGGAAGTGAAGGAATTGAATCTCCCTGCCAGCTTGTCTTTGGGAAGATTGTCTTCCTAAACCTTTTTGACTAGACACGTGTAGCTTTGAACACGTACGAAGACAGTATAAAGCAGTGATTTATACATGGGCCAACTAGTCCTAAGTTAGATCAACTGACTGACTGCCTTGTGTGACCTAGGGCAAGTCTCTAATCAGACGTATCAGTTCCCCTGTGACGTGGGAGTGATACAATGATCCGAGAAGCTCGTGTTCTGGTGGCACCTGCCTGTGTCAAGGCCGAGAGCAGGATCCTGGGGGAAGATCTGTGAGCCCAACCAACAACTCTGCTCTGTTTGGAGGAAGACTGTCCTGTTGGGCCCTCTTGGCTGATGAAGCCTGGTGCTACGGGTCACAACTGAAATGAAGGCACATGTCTTTTCCAGTTCAGTCCTGTGTGCTTGTCTCTCTGCTGTGGCTGAATCTACCCTGGCAGTGGAAGCTTGCCCTGGAGTTCCAAACAGTGAAAGCTGTAATCATGGGTGTCTGTTACAGTTCACAGCACCTCACCGCATCTCATTGTTGATGTCTTTGAAAACTGCATTTTTACTTCTAGGCACATGGGAGTGAGCTAATTCCTTTTAGGGAGGAGATACTGGAAAATCTTTAAAGGAAGTCATACATGGAAGGGGACTTTCCACTTTCCAGTAATGCACTATAGTATTATTAGGAAGAGCTGTTTTCCCGATCAGCTGAATAATGGCTTTCCTCTGTGGCCAGTGGTTCTGGGGTTGAAAGTCATATGTTGGGCCGGGCAGTGGTGGCACACGCCTTTAATCCCAGCATTTGGGAGACAGAGGCAGGTGGATTTCTGAGTTCGGGGCCAGCCTGGTCTACAGAGTGAGTTCCAGGACAGCCAGGGCTATGCAGAGAAACCCTATCTCGAGAAAAAAAAAAAAAAAAAAAAAAGGAAGTTGTATATTCTTGGACATCTCCTGTCATGTAAGTGTGGTCCCAGGAGAAGTGCAAGAGAGGACCATGAATCTTTCCAAGACTCATGGATGTGGATTGGGTCAAATGATGGCATACTGGGATGGAAAATCTCTTCATTGAAAAGCAAGAATATGTAAAAGTGTGAATGAAGATTGTCCTGAGAGTGGTTCCTGTTTGTTAGTCTGTCTGTCTGTCTTGTAAAGTGCATTCTTAATACCTATAAACCATTTTTATATTTATGGCTTTTTTTCAAGATTTTATTATTTTTAGATTATGTGTAACTGAGTATGAGTGTGTGCAGGCAACCAAAGACTTCGGAAGGAGGCATCAGATTCTTGGAGGTGGAGTCACAGCTGGTTGTAAATAAATTAGGAAGAGGAGGAGGAAGAGGAGGAGGGAGAGGAGGAGGGGAGAAGGAAGAGGAAAAGGGAGGAGGAGAAGGAGAAGGAAAAGGAGGGGGAAGAGGAAGAAGAGGAAGAGAAAGAGGAGGAGGGGGAGAAGGAGGAAGAATGGGAGGAGGACGAGGAGGAATCACAGTACTAGTAGCCAGAGGTCCCCTCAAGACCTTGGTCCCAGAGTCCCCCAATTATAATGCAGGTTTCCTTGTTGGACAGCTTCAGGGATGGGAAACTACTAATGGTAGAGTTTATCAGCCAATAACAAAGCTCCCACAAATCTACAGCAGGTGTTGGAAGAGTCAGAGAGGGGCTGTGGCAAGAGGTAGTAGCTGTTCATTTAATGCATTTGGTAATCTATTAAAGGTAATCTACTAAAACATCATGAGAACTTCCAGTTAGGGTTAAGTAAAGGCTGTGAAATGTGTACGTTAAAGACCCTAAAACAAACGCCTGAAATGTCAAATGCTCCAAAGTTTGAAAAATTGCAAGGGCTTACTTAGTGGCACAAGTGGGAAACCCCACCGCTGACCTCATGTGGCAAGTCACACTCCAAGTGCTGGTGCACCCAAAATAAGGAGTAAGGTTCCCTTCTGGAGTGATTGAGGTGTTCGAGGAATGTGATGGGATTCCTGTTTAAGCTTGGGTCTCCTCCCCCTCAAAGAGCTCTTTACGTTCAAGTCTTCCAAAACAAACTCCACACCGTTGCTGATCCCTAGCACTCTTAACAATGGATACCCAAGAAGTGCTTATCAGAACATAAGCAGGTAGTTGCATAGTTTAGGAAAGGGACATTGCAGAGCAGGAAACCACAGGATCCCCAGGGAAAGAAGCTGGGGGGGAGGTGTGCCAAGAGGACTTTGTTGGACTCAAAAGTCCAAGCGCCTAGGCGGCCCACCCCACAAAGACACAGAGACTGAGAACGATGCAATAAGCACAAGGTCTATTGAATCCAGTGCACTGGGGCTGCCCTACCAACAGGGCAATGGCGACCCCGGGTTAGCAAGGTACACACTTTTTATACACTTTTTTGGGGGGGCAGAGCTTGGCAACAGCATGGAAGGGTGGCTGCATTGGTGGTTAAACATGATTGGAGGCCCACAGTGATGACGTCAGCTTGTTACCACCCACCTGTAGCTCTGGCCTGTCATTGGCAACGGAGAATTCTGCCTATTGTGTGGGGCCTGAGTTGTATCTGAACCTGGCCCTGCTGTCTCATTTCATAATGGTTATCTTTGGCCCTTTTGACTGTCTGGAATGTTTCCTGGCCTAGCTCATCGGCCGCCTTTTGTCTCTCAAGGCCTCACAGACTGTGACTGTGAAGAGGCCTCAACTGACACAAGAAGCTCTCCCCAGTTCGTAAAAGACCTTTAGTAGTAGGTTCACTACGTAAGAGACCTTTAGTAGACCCATGGGTTCAGACACACTCATGCAATATGGGCATATCCCATTTTCAGAATATTAATTTATATCAGAAAGATGCCAGGCCTGTATATAGCCAGTTTGGGCATATTAGGCATCAAGAGCAAGTAAGGGTGGAGAGCTACGTGTGGGAGACAGAGCAAAGGTCCTCTGGGCTTCAGGGGTACTGGGTAAAGTCTTGGGAGTCTGAGGGGCCCTGCCTGTCACTGAGCAGGGCATCCAGATTGGAAGCCAAGATGGCTTCTCCTTTGCACAGCTCTCAGAATGCATGGATTGATTTACCATTCAAGTCTTTCTTCCCTGGGGTTCCTTCCCACCACCAGTCTTTGCCTATGCTTGTCAGCCACACGGTAGATTTTCATGATTTTGATTTAATAAAGTTATGATAACCTCTCCCTTATTACACTTCACCGCTCATAGGAGAGATTTTAGTGTAAACAAATTTATTTTTGCGTGCTATTTTGGCGATGGTATCTTTTTTTGTTTTGTTTTTGTTTCATTGTGAGTGTGAATTTGGAGGCTCTCTCTCTCTCTCTCTCTCTCTCTTTATCTCTCTCTTTCCCCCTTCCTTCCTTCCTTCCTATATCAGAGATAATCAAGCAGTCGCTGGCTCAACCCAAGCTTGGGTTGAGATCTGGCTGAAGGTACAACTGTAATAAATTATGATCATGAGAATGATGACAAAATTTTCCTTCAGGCACTAATTTGCCTGAGGCTATGATCTTGAGCGCTTTGGGCTATGGGAACTGAGGAGAAAGCTGAAGAGGCAGGGCAGTGGTATGGAGAAGGACTTTTTAAACTGTTGTCCGCTAATTCCCTCCCTCCCCTTTTTGAGACCTGTCCTGAACTTGATATGTAGGCTAGGCTAACCCTGAACTCACAGGGATCCACCTGCCTCTGCTTTCTAAGTGAATGCTGGAATTAAAGGTGTGTACCACCACTCCCAGACAACAGCTCCTTTTTGTCTGAAAAATGTTTTCCCAGGTAACCAGATATTTACTGGTAATGATACACAAATTTATTTTAAAACATTTCTTTGGCATACATAATTTTGCCATTTATTAAAGACAAAAAATTTGTGCATTAATGAAATAGGTTCACTTATTTGTTTTTGCATAAAGGAATTAAACTTGGCTGAATATTTAATATTACAGGATATAGAATATATTCAAATGTTTTTCAAAGTTGATTTCGGTGTAATAATTGTATTAGTTACTTTTCTAATGCTGTGATGAGACATCATGACTAAGGCAACCTGTAGGAGAAAGAGTTTATTGGGGGGCTTATCATCTCAGACGGTAGAGTCCATGACTATCATGGCAGAAAGCAGCAGGCAGGTAGGCATGGCACTGAAGTAGTAGTTGAGAGCTTATTTCTTGACCCAAAAACCTGAGGCAGAGAGAGAGAGAGAGAGAGAGAGAGAGAGAGAGAAAATGAGAATGAATATGAATGAATGGCATGGACTTTTGAAACTTCAAAGCCCACCCCCAGTGATATGCCTTCTCTAACATGGCCACACCTCCTAATCCTTCCCAAACAGTTCCACCAACTGGGGACTATGTATTCAAATATACAAGCCTATGGAGGTCATTCTCATTCAAACTATTGAGTAGAAAGCACACCAAAAGCATGTTTAAATTCATTTCCCAAATTATTGGAAACTCTGCCCTAATCTCAAGCCAAAATTCATTGAATGATATTTTAAAATGAAACTCAAATGAGCAACTCAAGCAGAAAAATTTAAATTAGGTATTTTAATACAATATAATATAAAGATATACTAATTTGATACTTACACAACAGGCAATGATGATAGAAAAAATATTAAGTATTTGATCTCTGTAACAAAACCACTTTATTTCCATATGAGCAGAAATCTTTGTTTAGTAAAATCATTGCAGTTTATAGCATACAGTAGTCTTGTATTTGAATTGAGTCTTCAGACAATATGGGTTGGTGTTATGTGGCTCGAGGGCATGTGTAGTCTAAAGTGCACACTGTGCTCTTAGCCAAGGCTTTAGTGAGTCACACTGCACAACTGGATTCGTTACATGCTTGAGTTTGAATTCATTTGTTAACCATCACACATTCAGAAATCTTCAACCCCTGGCAAGTTTTTGTAACCTGCTCACTGCATTCAATTCTGTGACCCTATGAGGTGTGCAGGAGGGAACACCGTATGAGTCTGAGTCTTTCTGGGATCCCAGCACCTGGACTGGGCTTGTTGGGAAATATGCTAAAGACATGATCTGATTATAGTGTGTGTGTGTGTGTGTGTGTGTGTGTGTGTTATATGTAAATGCTGGTCCATGAGCATGTGTGTGGTCAGAGAAGGACATCTAGGGAGGAGACATTGGGGAAAAAACGATCAGATGGTATTTTGCACATTTGTCAAACAATTCCATGATAAATTATGGTATGATGTCAGGGGCTGGGATCTTTTGTGTTCCTCATAGATGCTAGCAAAATGGTTGTATGTGTGTCTGTTTTTGTTTGTTTGTTCGTTTTGTTTTAGCTTGATACAAGCTAATGTCATCTGGGAAGAGGGAACCTCAATTGAGAAAATGCTTCCACCAGGTTGGCAGACTGCAAGATATTCACTTAGACCTTTTGGGGGGCCTACAGCTCACCATACTCATTTAACAACATATAATCATGATATTGAAACTAACCAAGTCAAGTCATAGGCAGAGTGGAAGAGGTTCTGGGTGTCTACATGATCCCTGTGTCAAGATGAAGGAGAAAAGGCAATAGGATGCTCCTGTTGACATTTAAGTATTATACGTAGTTTGAGAGGCATGAATAAGAGGGTTACTTTGTAGGATAAACTGGCAATCTAATTGTGAGGACATAAATATAGAAGTAAAACTAACTTCAAATGAGGATTTGAATACCTACAGACAAACACTGGACAAAGGTTAGAGACCCTTATGGAAGAGTCGGGGGAAGGATTGAAGGCCCTGAAGAGGGCAGGGACTCCACAAGAAAACCAACAGAGACTCAATCAACCTCTCAGAGACTGAGCCACCAACCAAAGAGCATGCACAGGCTGGACCAAGGCCCTTGGCACATATGTAGCAGACATGCAGCTCAGTCTCCATGTGCGTACCCCAACAACTGGAGAGGGGGACCTAAATCGTTGCCTGTCTGTGGAATCTGTTCCCCTAACTGGACTGCCTTGTCTGGCCATGATGAGAGAGTATGCACCTAATTCTGTAGAGACTTGATGTGCCAGGATTGAGGGGATACCCAGGGGGCCCCACTGTCTCAGAGCAGAAGGGAAGGGGGGATGAAGGGAGAGACTGTGCAAGGGGGAAGCATTTAGGATGTAAACAAACAAAGGTAAAAGAATGAGGACTTGAGAATTGTCCTCTTCTACGGAGGACACGACAGTGGCATAGAAGAGATAAATATACCCTGAGGGATTCTGGGAGGGAAGCTGTGCCACCCCTCATCTCTGGTACTAAGGGCTTTTTGATGGCAATGCATCACAGATGCATTTAAGTTATTTGATTTCAATCAAGATAATTGGTTGAGAGCTTTGTTTTCACATTTCAAGGAACAATGTGCATGTTCCAGAGTGAGGATGTTGAGTACGTCTGTGGCATGGTGGATCTTTCTCTTTTCTTCTCTTTCTTTTCTTTGTTTAGCCTCAATTGTGCCCTATGCTAGGCAGACGCATAAACACTGAAAACAGGGAGCATGCCTCTCTTGCTCTCAGGAACAAAGCCTGGCATCCTACCTCATTAAAAACCAAAACTCAAACCGAGGCTTTACATCAGTAACTGCTGCTGGTGTGTCTGCGTGACTCATGTCCCATGTCACGCCCCCTCTCCTTTCTTAACCCCCACCACCTCTCCCCCCTCCTACCTCCCCATCCCTCACCCCACTCATCTGTCCACAGTTGCCACTTGTCTGGTCCTCCCTCACACCTGTCATGGCTCTTTCCTCTCTTCCAGCCTCAGAGACATCCTTCCTTAGCTCAGACCTGTCTTCCCACTGTCTCAGGCATCTCCTCTCCAGACATTGGTTGGCAAAAAGGGCAAAGACAAAGCCTGTCTTTAGAACCACTGTAATCCTGTTGGAATATGATTCTGTATTTTCTGTGGTAACAGGCGTGTTATTTAACTCTCATGTGCCTCCATTTTTTTTAACTTATCAAAATCTTATTGTGAAGAGCTTAAAAATAGTAATAAAAACATAAACACATCACAATTAACCAGGCCCAAAGCTGTACATCTCAATGGGCTTTCTATCCAGTTAGAAAAACCATTCTGAAATTGTGGAGCTACACATTGGATTTTACATTTTCCATACCTATGATATTTTTTTCTGTATTTATCTACCACCAAAACCTGAAAACTCTGTCAGAATTAAACAGAAAAACAATTAGTATATATCCTCTTTTGTGAGCCAAGTGTCCATTACCTGCCTCCAGTTCCTCCTCTCATCTTGTCTTTCCCCTTTCTTGTACATGTGCATTTGTTTACCTATGCGCATACATATTACATCTGTATTATAGGCTGAGATCTGTTGGTGAAGAGGAATATGTGGCTTCTTTATGAGATCATGTGACCTAATTTAACACTTTACATTCCAAGACTGTCCCATTTCCTGCAAATTTTGTGATTTCATTTTTCGTTAGAGCTGAATAACCTTAAAACGGAATTTAAAATTTTAAATACAGCTGAATTTTCATGATCCACTCATCTGTTGATGCACAGCTAGGTTGGTTACATTTTCTAGCAGCCACTAACTGGGAATACAAATATCTCCTTGGTAGGGTATGGTGTTCTCTGGGCATATGCCCAAGAGTGAGAGAGACAAGTCATACATTAGTTCTACTTTTAATTTTTTTTTTGAGAAATCTCCAAACTGATTCCCACAATGGCCGTGTTACTTTTTTGCCTCCACCAACAGTTAATAAGAGTTTCTCTGTCTCTATATCTGGTCTAGCATTGGCCATCAGATCTGTTGTTGATAGCCATTCTGAATAGGGTAAGGTGGTATCTTGAAGTAGTTTTAATTTGCATTACCCTGATGGTTAGGGGTAGTAAACACTTTTCAAACAGTTATTGGCAATTTAAACATTTCTAAGGATGATTGAGAGCTACATTAATTAACAATAGAATATATTCTTAAAGGTTAAAGCCAGGTGGTGGTGGCAGCTCTCTGAGTTCAAGGCCAACCTGGTCTACAGAGCAAGTTCCAGGACAGTCAGGGCTACACAGAGAAGCCCTGTCTCAAAACAAACAAACAAACAAAGAATTTAATTATGAGTGTTTGCCTGCATGTAAGTATGTGCACCATGTACATGAAATGACCTGAGGGTGCCAGAAGAGGGCAGTAGATCCTTTGGAACTGGCATTACAGACAGTTGTAAGCTGCCATGCATTTGGGAATTGAACATGAGTCCTTTGCAAGAGCAAGCTCTCTGAACTGCTGATCACCTCTCTGTCCCTGAGAGATATATTCTTAAAAGTGGGATTATGATAGGGTTTTCCTCACCATCTGTCAGGAGGTGGTAACAATGTATACTCCCACCAGCAGGGTGCCTTTCACCAGCCTTTCTCCAAACCCTTGATGATAGTGTGTGTGTGTATGTGTGTGTGTAAATCTTTGAATCTTTGCCAATCTAATAAGTGAAAAAAAAAACAAAAAACAAAAAACTAAACCCTCCACATAGTTTTAATAGAGCTCTCTCTGTGTTGGTTTGTAGTCTTTGTCTGCTTGTTGGGTTTGGTTTTTATCCTGCTGATGTATAGATTAAGGAAATTAGTCCTCTATCATGAGTCACCAACCCCCCAGCTGTGCCTCAGTGCCTGCACTCAGGGGCGTTTGGTTACAGGGATGTGATTTTGCTACATGTTACGTCTATCAGCCCCTTTTCACTTGTGGTATTTGGAGTTTATGTCAAACCCAGGAATAGTTGTCTTACCTCTAGAATCATAGCAAATAGATGAAAAGGCTTATTTGTAAAGCAGTCCTTGTGTTCTTTGTAAATTTTAAAACTGGTTGATAATATAGAAGTTTCAAATTTGGAAAACAGTACTTTTGTCGTGAGACAGCTAGATGGCAGGTTATTACACAGTCCGTGTGAGTAGCAGCCATGGGAAGTTCCTTAAACATAGTGTAATAATATGTTTATAAATAAAGATACGAGAAGATGTTCAGACTGAGTCTAGAACCAAGACTGTATTTATTCTAGATCTTTTATATAAATACAGGGAGAGAAAAATAAAACACATATTTATAATTGGATAATAATAGGATCGCCTTATATTTACATTTTTATTTTTGTTTATTAAATTATGTGTATAACAATAAACATTAAATTATGTACATATGTGCTTATCTGTGTGTGGAGAGGCATGTACATATGAGTACAGGTCCCTGTAGAGGCCAGGAGGGGGTGTCTGATTCCCTGAAGCTACATCCGTGGTATTTGGGAGCTGCTCAATACAAAACTCAGGTCTCAGGAAGAACAATATATGTTCTTAAGTTCTGAGACATTCCTCCAGCCCCAACTTTATTATTTTAAATATTGACCTGTTTGCTATACAGACCAGACTGGCTTTGAACTCACTGTGTATTAAAGGATGGTCTTGAACTTCTGATCCACCTCCGTCTACCTCCCAAGTACTGGGATTCCATGTATGTACTATGATGTCTGGCTCTTCACACCCCCTTGAGAACTCTCACTCCATAGCCCAGGCTGGCCTTGAACTTGCTTCAGTCTCCAAAGTTCTAAAACTAGAGGTCTGTGTCAGCATGCCTGGCTCTATTGTAAACTTCCAAGACAAGCAATTTTTTTTTATATTGTATTGTATTGTTTTGTTTTAGAAGGGAAAAAAAGCATGGTAGTATTGTTGTCCTATTATGTATATAATATGATTTTGTCAGCAAAATGAGGGTAAGGTGCCTGTGACCTGAGTTGGATCCCTGGGACCTATATAATTAAAGATGGCAGGAAAGAGTGGGTGCCAGAGTTGTCCTGATTTCTATAAAGTACTGTGGTATGAGCCCCCCCAACCCCCCAACTAATAAAAAAACTAAATCTTGAGTAGGATTTGTATAGGGTCTACTTGCTTTGGGTACTTGGCATTTTCCACACCTTCAGCAGCCCAGCATAGGGCTGTTAAAGAGAAAGAAAACTGACAACTGCTTGTCAGAGTAGGGGTGGTTTATCCAGAGTTCCTTTATAGTCAGACATGTGGACCACAGCCAATGTTCTCTTTAAGGCATCTTATTGTAGAGAAGGCACAGCTCAGGTTCCAGCGATACCCTAAAGTTAAGTCACAGTACAGCCTTCTTTTAAATTCTTCTTTCTTCCCCTCCCCCGACCCCTACAGGCTTATTGAGTTAGCTTAGAAACTGTCAGAAAATACAAGCAAACTCCTTGTGCAGCTTGAGTTTTGACAAATGTGTTCACCCCTGGTTCTGCCACAATTTAAGACAGGCCATTCCCACCAAGCTATTGAAGAGCGCTGACTTAAAAGATAAACAAAACAATGTATTTCATCTTAATATTTCTTACTCTCCTGGGACACTTACTCTGCAGCTGTTATGGGTAGGAGTTGATTTTAGAGAACTCAAAAGAAACAAATGTTTGAAAAGTTAATGGCTTATATAGTAACCGTATGTAGTTAAATAATTAACTTCACAGAGGAACTTTGCTTCAGTTATAGCATCAGATTATAATAGGAGAAAGCAATACGGAGAGGCCTAAGATGTCCTTGAATTCTTCGGCATGCCGAAGCTTCCAAGGGACCACCCTGGGCATTTTGGAGTCTTGATTTCTTTGTGTTTCTTGCTTCTCCCCCCCCCCTTAATACCCTGATTGGCATCTGTTTATTCTCATATCAAAATAAATGCTTCTCCGGGGTGATTTAGGAGGGTACCAGCAGAACCCTTTCTTCAGGGTCAGATTACATATGAGTCTGTGCATGCCTGTGCAAGATTGAAGAAATGGAGAGTCTTAGAGCAAATGATTAAGCTTTCCCTGGCTGGGCAAAGTGTCTGTTTCCCAGTGGATTGTCTTAAATGGCCTTACCTTGTTCCTGGAGAGGAACAACGTTGACATTTGCATAAGTCCAGAGGTTGCACAATCTCAGAACTGTGGCACTGTTGTGGCTTTTAGCCAGGCTCTCAGTTGGTCTGGGGACTGGCAAGGGTTAGGGTCAGCTGTCACTCTGGCTGCTTTTGTTCAGTTATCCACATTTGAGTAATTTGTGTCTCTTTCTCTCACGGCCTGACTTGGTCTCGCTGTTAGTCCTCCATCTCGCATGTTAGATCTCCACTTGCCTGTCCGGCTTGCTCTTTTTCCTCACGGAACCAATGGAAAGAAAAGAAGGTCTTCTCCTGCCTTCTTTCTTATTTTGAATCTCTATATTGCTAGCGATTTAAGGCTCTTGTGATACCACCCAGTTTTATTAAAAACTGGGTTTTTTATTAAGTTTTTTATTAAAACTGTTATTTTTATTAAGTGCGTTTTACTAATGCACTTAATTTTCATTGAGGAGACAGAGTGAACTGACTCGACCTGGGGATCTTCAATGGGTAGGGTGCATCTTCAGGGTTAATTTCCTTAGTTATTTGTCAGGTACTGGGCCCCAAACATGCTAACTACATCCCAGCCCCAACTCTCTTGACCCTTTGATGGAAATTGTTCTATCAAAAGCACTAAACCCAAATGGGGCATGCACTTGCCTCTGCTCATGTGAGAGCGATCCAGATACATTTATTTTAACTTGAAACAACAGTGAAGGAAATTTGAGTAAACCAGGGGCTTAGACAGTTGAATTTATCAATAGCTCATGGGTAAGGATTTCATTAAAAATCCCATTGGAGATTTGGTAGGAGGTTTGTGGAGGGATTGTGCAGTGATTGAGCTAGATGCTTGTATTGAATTTCTTTGGGCATATAGATGAGTGACACATACAAATAATCTATATGATATTTCCTGGGTTAGGAGTGTGTGAATGGATGAATGTGATTGGGGGGGGTTGATTTTATTTTTTTTGGTGTAAATTTGTTTTGTTATTGTTTGTTTGTTTTATGTGCGTGTATAAGTTCACTCCCTGTCCCCACTTATTGTACTAGAGATTTGCGTTCCTTGTTTTCTCCCAGTGCTAAGCTGATGCTCCTTAGGGCCAGGGCCATATATTAAAGATTTATTTGTTTATTTTATGGATATGAATACACTGTTGCTGTCTTCAGACACACCAGAAGAGGGCATCGGATCCCATTACAGATGGTTGTGAACTGCCATGTGGTTGCTAGGAATTGAACTCAGGACCTCTGGAAGAGCAGTCAGTGCTCTTAACCGCTGAGCCATCTCTCCAGCCCGAGGGCCGTATTTTATATCAGTAGCTTTCTAGTTCTTTAAACTTTAACCTACATTAAGATTGTACTCCAGGGGGAAGGGAACTCATCATCAGAATATATTATATAAAAAAAAAATCTAAAAAATAAGAGAGATGTACTTTATAGCGTTATCTATGATACATGTGCACACTAAATATACACAAAATAAGCCCCTCCCACCCTGTAGTATGCTGATTGTATTCTGATATACATACTTCAGACAAGAGAAAACCATTTGATTCCTTCATTTCAATAAGACAACGTCGGTTGTGACCTACTACGTCGATTTGGTGAGTTACCAATGCCCTATGATCCATTGTTTAGAGAGTTTGCATTCTCAGGACCTTGTAGACTCTCTAAAGAGATTAGACCTCTGTAAATATGTATCAGTCTGTGCAGATGGCAAAATTGGATGCTTCCCAAGGATAAATGAGAGAAATTCTTTTAATGACAGATTTTGCCTGTTGTGTGGTATACCTGCCAGTCTCTGTGAATGGTGGTATTCCCATAGGCTGAATCTAAATCTCTTCAAGTAGAGCCCAAGCAGGTGTATGTGTGTGTGTGTGTGTGTGTGTGTGTGTGTTGCGCACTTGAATGTGCGCATGTATGTGTATGTACATATATGTGTGTTTAACATACTTTTAGGCTGGAATACCTTAGATTTATTTTAAGCTTACCAAGATATTGCAGGAAGTACCTGTATGAACAACATCACACTCCCCCGACAGCCCTATATTGCTAAGTACAGTTGTTGTAATTAATGAGCCGGAAATGATGCATTATTACCAGACTTCCATTATTTATTTGATTCATCTTGTCCCACTGTCCTTCCTCTGTTCCAGGATTCCATCAAGGATCCCTGTGGTATTTAGTAATGTCTCCTTAGGGATGTCTTAGCTGTTGATAGTCACACATTTTCCTTTTTTAATGACTTTGATAGTTAATAAGTAATGGTTAATTATGTTATATAAAACCACTCAGTTTGGGCTTTCTGAGGGTTTCTTCATGGTCAAGGAAGAAGACCACAGAAGTAAAGGTAGAGAAGATGTGCTCTAAACATCCCTTACCCCTGGTGATATCCATCACCTGTGGGAGGCAGGATTTGTGGGTCTTCACCACAGAGCCACATTCCTGCTCTCTGTTTCCACACTGCCTTTTGGTCAGAAAGTTCCACAAGCAGCTCATGCTCAGTGATGAGGGAGGGGGATCTGCTCCACCTCCCAGAGAGCACAGAGAATTATTCAGGATTCCCCCTCTTCAATTGTTTATATCAGCATAAACTCTCACTGATATAAATAGTTGTTTATCATCTACTTTGGTTCCTGTTCAGCCCTACGTGAAGTATTTGGCTGCATAAATGATTCTAGGTTTGGTCATTTGGAGTGCTTTTCGTTTGGCTTCTGTGTCCCTTTCACAGAGCACTGTTCTTGGTTTGTTTTTGAGTGCCTACCTTGCTTGCCAGCAGTCTAACATGCACCTGTCTGGTTGCATGTAGGTCGTGGCAGCAAACAGAGCTAGAAAATATATGTGTGCCTAGTCACCCATGCACATAGGGCCATAATTCTTTATAGGCCCGTGAGGGTCTGCACTAAGTCAAACAACAGATACAAGACAGTGTCTAATTTAACACTGCATGGTATGTGGCTGCTCCCTGGCTTGCTTATCTATAACTTCCCTTCCCAGCCATGAGAAAGCCTTGCCCCCATCCCTACTCCTAGCCGGCATGGTCTGTGCTTTCAGAGCTCCCCACTGATGCACTGTGGGAAAGAACTTTATCAGCCAGTCTGTGGGGACTGTTTCAAGCACAGTTCCTTTTGTCCTTAGTCATTTCCCAGTTCCCTTAGGCCAGCACAGTTTTGTTTGGTTTTCTTTTTCCATTTCCCTTCCCCCGGCTTGATAGCTTTGTGCCGTTTATCACTAGTTCAGTTGGGTTCTTTTGTCAGCCTCTCATTCCGGGATCCCATGGCCTCCTGGCTGATTTCTGAGACTTGCATCCATTAAAGTGTTTCCTGTCTATGCTCTGGTCTTGTCTAACGCACACAGCTATATATCCACCACAACATCATAACATAGATGTCCTAAACACGAGTGCCATGTCCACGTAGTCTGCGTCTTTCCTATGTAATACTTCCCCGTTTCAAAATGTGAACGGAACCCTGCAGTACCCAGTCTTTCAAGACAGTTTAGTTATACATTACATGTACAATAACAATGGTTGCCGTCAGGTTTTTGGTGAAAGCTATAAATATTCGTGTGTATTTTCTGTGTGTGTGTGTGTGTGTGTGTGTGTGTGTGTGTATGTTTTTCTTAGCAACCATATAAATACCAAGGAGCATGATTGCTGGACAGTGTGGCAAGACTAACTTTGCAAGATGCTGTCAAGGCGTCCTCTAGCATGGTTGTACAGGCCCATTTGCAATGACAGGTTCTTGCTCTGAATCCTTGCCAGCATTTGGTCTTGTCAGAATTTTGGATTTTAGCCATCATGATAAGTGAATAGTGGTATCTGGTTGTTTTAAAATGTGTTGCCCTAAAGACAAATGATATTGATCATCTTTCCAGATGCTAATACCCCATCTCTATGTCTCCTTTGATATGTTCTGCTTAGATCTTTGTTCATTCTTTGTTTGTTTTTCATTTGTTTGTTTTCTTAGGCAGTTTTTGTTTTGTTTTGTTTTTGTATAGCTCTGGCTATCCCAGAACTCTCTCTGTAGACCAGGCTGGCCTCAAACTCACAGAGACCTGCCTGCCTCTGCCTCCTTGAGTGCTAGGATTAAAGATGTGTGCTACCACAACTGGGTGTTTTTGTCCATTTTAAAATTGGATTGTTACGTTTTAGGTGTTCTTTGTCTATCTGAACATAAGCCTTTTATCAAATAATAATTTTTAAATATTATAATTGTGACCAGGTTTGTCTTTGGTATGTATACATTAAAAGCCTTCTTTGAGGGGCTGGAGAGGCATCTCCATTCCAAAAAGGTTTGCTGTGTACTGAGTTTGATCCTCAGTACTCATGTAAAATGCAGGGTTTGGTGGCACATGCTTATATATAATTCCAGCATCAAAAAAGGCAGATAGTTGGACAGCTTAACCTAATCTATGAGCTTCAGGCCAATGAGAGATCCTGTCTCAAAAAGATAAGGTGGGGGCTAACAAGATAGCTCAGTAGATGTAGGTTCTTGCTGTATACTCTTGGCAATGAACCACATAAAGGTGCAGTGTGGGAACAAACTTGGCGTGGTGGAAAGAAGCCCCACGTGTCTGTCCCCGGTGCTGTAGCTCCTGGTGGGACAGGAGACACCAGGGAAGTGGCCCTATGTCTTCCCACACAGTCTAATGGGTAGGTGGGGGCTGTGGAAAGCCTTTGCGGGCCCTGCCCGTGGGTGAGGGAGGGGGGGCCATTCCCAGGAACGTTCGGCAGCCGGCTCCATGGGTTCTCTAGCCCGGGGCACTGCAGTCACTGCAGGGTGCTGCAGACTGGCTAGCCAGGGCACAGCTGGGGTTCCCGCTGGGACCGGGTCTTGGCAGCTTTGGATGCCGGGCTAGATGCTTAGGCTTGGGTGAACGGGTACTGTCTGGGAGTGCTGGGAAGCCCTTGGAGAGAGATTCGATGAGGCTCCTTAATCGAGGGCCGGATCCCTCACTTCCCACAGTGGGTCCAGATGAAGAGACAGTCCATAATTCTAAGATGTTTATTTTCACTGTGTGGAGAGTGGCATGGATGGAATTGTATCCCCACCCCTCTAGGAGAGGGGCGGCAGATATAGTAACTGAGAAGGAGCATGGCTAAGCCTCTAGGTGTCTCATTAACATGGAGATGGCTTGGGGCTGTGTGGCCACACCTCTACCTGGTGCATGGCCACACCTCTACCTGAGGAGGGGTGGTATGTGACCGTGACTGGAGCCAAAAGCCTCTCAGGAGCATTGGCATAAAGTTTCCGGTCCCTTGCGGATTCTGCTGGGTCTCTCAGAGTTTTCACCTGTGCTCAACCGAGTGCTGGACTGCCTGTCACAGACCACTGCCCCACAGTGCAAGGAGAGAACCAACTCCAAAAAGTTGCACTCTGACCTCTACATGCATGTCAAGGTATATGAGCCCACCTGCACACAAAGCACTAATAATAAATAACCTTAAAAAGTTACAAAGTAGATGTCTCCTGAAGAATGACACCTGAAATTCACACATACACACACACACATACACACACACACACACACACACACACACACACACAGAGAACGAACCCTTTGGATAGCCAGGCATGGTGTCACACACCTATGATCCCATGCCTCCAGCCACCTTCTCCCTCCTCTTCTTATTAGTCAGCCCCACAGTCTTGATTGCCTCGTGTACAAAACAGGGATACTATATTCCTGGCTAGGGAGCAGGTGTTTTTCCCTATTAATTTCTATGATTCCATGATTACTTGATCTTGTGACACCCTGTTGGAGCACCACCAACATCCAGTTGGATCTTACCTTTCTTGCTGTTGTCATAAAGGAATAAGAGCTACTTGAACCATACAGCAAGAGAATTTAATTTCTTTGTGGAATTTTATTACTCCCACTACGTAGCTCAGCAGCTATGACGGCCAAAATGAAGAAGGAAATGAATCTGTCAGTCTCCTCACAATTACAAGAGGGCAAAAATTAACTGGATTGTGTCTTCAAGTACTGCACACAGGAACAATTTCTATGTTCCCCACACTTTCCAAGCATATGACATTTGTAGTCAGTCAAGGAAGTGAGCAGACTAGGATTTCTCTACCTACTTTTACTATCTAGCCATTCAGTCACTCAAAGGGATTCTAGGGGCTGGAGAGATAGCTCTGTGTGTAAAGTGCTTGTCATGCAAGTGTGAGGACCTGAGTTCAGATTCCCATCTCCTGTAGAAAAAGCCAGATACAGTGGTCCATGTCTGTACACCCTATGGTGAGGCAATTGCTGGCCAGCCAGCATAGACCATGACTCAAAAAATCAGGTGGGAGCTGGTAAGGTGGCGCAGAGTGTAAAGATGCAGGTCATTGAGCCTGACAAACCAGGCATAGTGGAAACGGAGAACGCCTGAAAGTTGTCCTTTGACTTCCACACACATGCTGCAGCCCTTACTCACACACCTGGGTACACACACACACACACACACCACACCACACTCATACACACGGACATACACACACATATGTACGAACACAGACACACACAGAGACACAAACACCACACTCACACACATGGACACACACAGAGAGACACACACAAGCACCACACACACACAGACACTTACACAAATACGCACACAGGACACATACACCCACAAACACCACACACTCATACATACAGATACACACACACACATATACACAGACATACCACAGCACACACATAAACACCACACACTAAGACTGACACACACATACACATATATACACACACACAGACACAAACACCACACTCACACACACAGATACACATACACAAACACCACAATATAAGCACACACACACACACACACACATACACACAGGACACACACCAACAAATACCACACACTCATATACACAGAAACACATGCACAAACAGCACACTCACACACATGAACATACACATACACACACAGAGATACACATGCAAACACCACACACACAGAGGCATACCTACACAGAGGCACACATACACACCACATACACACATACACACACACACACACATAGGCATACAAAACCACACACTCATACACACAAACATATACATGCACATACACACACACATGTGTGTGCACGTGCACATGCACACACACTTTCATATTTCTTTTCCCTGCAAAAATGTCCTCTGAGGGGCAGAATAGGTATTGGAAATGCTCACCAAGAGCAATCGTATACAGTACCTTGTAGATTATGTAAAGGTAGTTAATAAAACCATAGAATAACAACTAACATTCTCTAAAAAAGTGTCTAGACAAAACTGAACTTGTCAAGTGTCTTACTCTGCCTACCCTGTGACATGATTAATTCAACCACGAGCGTGAAGTCCTTTTCCGGCTTCAATTAGTGAACACGACGCATGTGGACTCACTCAGACACATCGTCTGAGTGACTCATTGCCTACTTAGTGTCCATTCCTGCCCTCTACCATCGTGTTCCTGTCATCCTAATGGTTTGGGGGAGGAGTGTAGTGCAGGCTTCAACTAGATTACCAGTGGAGAGGCTTCCCGCAAGTCCTTTCTTCTATACTTAGCAGCCTCTTATGTCTCAGGCATGTCTCTGTCAGCTCTGACGGGGAACCTTAAACAGCAGCACAATTTGTGACAGTTTTGCTGGCTGGGAGTGCAGTAAGAATGACCCTCGGTTTGTTGTCTGTTGGAGGTCCCCCTGGTTTGCATGCAGTGGTGGTGGAAAAGGAAGGGGAGGGGGCCAGGTGGGAGCAAGCTGGCTCTGTGATATCCCTTCCTAAGACTCTGGTCCTATCCTGAGCTTCTCTTCACCACACCTCAAGGGCTCCGTCTCCAAGCACCGTCACACTGGGGATTGCTATTTCAATGCAACAATATGGGGAATGGGGGCTGTGTAAGAAACAATTCAGTAAGATCTGCAGGCAACACTGAACACAACTCTGTTGGGAATTATGTCTGCATTTGTCCAGGGTCTCTGGGAAGTTCTGAACAGCCTGAATTAAGGAGCATCATAATTAGATGTATGAATCTGACTGGAGGGATTTCTTTAGTCTTCTCTAATATCTTCTGTGGTCTTGAAATTTTTCTAAGTAAAAAGCCGAAAGAATAGTACAATATAAATCTCTGCTCCTCCCTTGCATGATGTATGTATGCTTATTTATTTCGTTGAACAGGTTGAGGAGGTAAATTAGATTTGTGATTGTTAACCTTGAATTCCTCAGCCTATATTTCCTAGGAACAGTGACATTCTCCTGTGTAACCACAGGGCAGTTACTGTCCTCAGGAAACTCAACCCAGTAGTCAATGGACAGTGTACACTCAGACCTGTTTAGTGTTTGTTTTAGTGATTTTAGAGCATTAAAAATGAGCAACCCAGAAGTTGTTTGGATAGTGAGTGTTAGTTTAGTGTTTTGAATCTCATTTACTCTGGAAACACAGACTTATTTTCTTTATAAATTATGTTTTTTTTTCTTTTAAGTCTAAACTTTTTACGTGCCTCAATTTTGGTTTGCTAATTACTCCATCATTTAAATGTTGAGACCATGTTTTCTTGCAGGGGTGTTATGGGTGTGAGGTATCTTCTTCAGCATACTGATTTAGGAAGCATGTGTAAACTGCTAATTTGATATAATGGATGATGCTTTTTATAAAGTTTGTTAATGGGATCACTTAAATCCAGGTTAGCGTAGCAGGGATTAATTTGATTTTCATTATTTCATTTAATTGGCACATGAAATTGTATATGTTGGGTGAAACATGATATACACACATACTGTGGAATGGCTACACCAACCAATTTTATATATCTTGTCTGTCCCAGACTTGCCATTGTTTTATAGTAAGAAAGCTTAAAACTTATTATCTTAATACTTTTATTATTTGTTTGAGATGGTCTCATGTATTCCAGACTGGCCTTGAACTCATTATGTAAACAAAGACAACCATGAACTTCTGATCCTCCTGCCTTCACTTCCTAAAGACTGTGTTTATAGGCGTATGTAGCTATGTAGCGGGAATTTCCCCCTAATTGATTAAATAATAAAGACGACAAGAAGCCAGTCACTGGGCAAGAAGGAGGTGGGTCTTCCAGGTCTGAGAAAGGAAGAGGGAAGGCAGGAGGAGGACACTTCCTTTTGGATGGCCAGAGCAAGTTAGACGAGATTTAGGGGGAGGGAAGGGGGGGAGGTGGTGGTTAGATCTGGTGGTGGAATCCACCAGGATCTGCCACCAGAAGATTTCTAACATAGACTAGTTGTTGAATTTAGGATGATGGATTCTGCACTCAGCGATTGTGTTATCTGTTGATTGTAAACTAAGATTGTCTGGTGTTTTTCTTCTACAGCGACTCAGGGCCAAAGGAAAAGAACATAGCTGACGGGGAATTCAGCTAAGCTTTAGGACAGAAAGATTGGGCAAGGACTGAGCTCCAGGGGAAAGGTAGCGAGTGGAGCGAGGGCTGGCGAGAACACACCCACAGCTGCGTGCGGGGACCAGGAGAGCTATCTCAGAGCTCTGGAGAGGCTTTGGCTAGGGGAAACGTGCAGTCTCAGGCTATGTGCAGGGCTGGGAACAGACGGAAACAGCCTGCCGGTGCCAAGCCGACGATAGCGTGGATGATTTTTTATTTATTACATGCAACAGGTATACAATGCCACGCTTGGATTACCTGGTGCTGAGGATCAAAGCCAGAGCTTCATCATGCATGCAAGCATGCAAAGCTGGTCTCTACCAGCTGAACTACAGTCCCAGTGATTTTTAAGTGTATGTTATTTTATCGTTATCTGGTCCTATATAACTAAAATCCCGTGACCTTTAATCCGTCGATCTTCAGTCATATACCCTATAGACTCCTGGTTATTACTATTTTACTTCCATGAGTCTGATTTCTCATGCTGTGCATATAAGTGAGGTCGTGTGGTACTTGGTTCACTGTACCCAGCTTATTCACTTACCAAAATCCTCAGTCTTCTCTTTAAAGATGGACAAGTATTCTGTTTAGATGTATGCTACCCTGATCTAGAGACCAGGCTGGTCTTGAACTCACAGGGATCCATGTCCCTCTGCCTCCCAAGTACTGAGATTAAAGTGCACCACCACTACCTGGCTTAAATATCTCCCCAACTCTTGTTTTGTTTTGTTTTGTTTTTTGTTTTTTGTTTTTTGTTTTTTGTTTTTTGTTTTTTTTTTAAGACAGGATTTCTCTGCATAACCCTAGCTGTGCCAGAACTCTCTCTGTAGACCAGGCTGGCCTCAAACTCACCGAGATCTGTCTGCCTCTGCCTCCTGAGTGCTAGGATTAATGGCATGCATCGCATCACTACCACCCTGCCTGACTTAAATCTTTAAAAATGTATTCTACCATTGATTAGTGCAGCTCATCCTCAAAGAAGCATGAATTCACTCAGCTTTTAGCTTGATTCCGTATCCTGATTGTTGGACATGGTGCTACAGTGAGCATGAAGTGCAGATGACTCTTCCACACACTGATTCCACAGCCTTTGGATCCAAAGGCTGGCTGGCTTTCTTTCTTTCTTTCTTTCTTTCTTTCTTTCTTCCACCTGTAGTTATGTTATGTGTAAGAAATAGATGCCTTTCATGTCCTTTCTATGTACACCCCAAAGTGAAAATCGTACTAAATTTAACTCCCTTTGAAGGTAGATTCTAGTAAGTCTCTTCCCAGTAAAAATTACTCTTCCCCCTTTTGGTAACACTGTAATTATGATTCTTTTGCATAGGATAGAGGCTAGACTATATAGACTGCAAATATTCTATCCAATTTCAATTTGCCTAGTAGTTCTCATTCAGCTTTGGGTGTTTGGCAGTTCTTTCATCTTAGGCCTCCTAGTCTGGGTCTGTAAGGTTTTTCTCAGTATAGCTTGTGCAGATTCAAGATTTCTGTTTTGTTGTTTCACCCTGGGGTTGGTTTCCTCTGTACTATACTGATTTAGCTGATGGCTTATTAGCACTTACAGTCTCTTTGCTCCCCAATACTGTTGTGTTGAGTCCCCAGTTTACCTACCAGTCCTCCACCTATTTCTCAAAATTATTTCTGTGTGTGCATGTGTATATTTGTGTGTGTGTGTGTGTGTGTGTGTGAGTGTGTGAGTAAAATCTTGATTATGTCAAGTGATGTGAGAAGACTTGGTCATTTTGGGTTGAGCATGTCTTAGGCATGGGATCTTGGACTATGTATGTGGAAAGGGGAGCAGAAAAGCAAGCAAGCATTCGTTCATCTGTTTCTTTGTATTTTTGTTTAATTGCAGGTATAAATATGATCATCTGCTTCAAAGCTCTCCACTGTGACTCCTGCAATGAGGAACTGCAACTTTGAACTGTGAGCTGAAATAAACCTATTCCCAAATAAGCTGTTTTTGTTGAAATATTTTATCACAGAAACAGAAAAAGAAGCCAAGCATGCAGTATGTTACTTTTCCATGTAATTTCTTGGATACAGAACCCTGTTTTATTTATTCTTTTAGAGCTGTTCAGAACAGCAATGTGTTTTACTATTGACATTTGAGCTTCTAGTTTGGAACTAACAGGAAAACTTGTGTGTAAGTAGTTTTATAGACACAGTATCTTTTCCCTTAGCTAAATAAGAGTTGGGGTCCTGGATTATAAAACAAACATGCGTTTAGCTTCCTAAGGTAATTTTACAGCCAAGCATGTGGTTTATGCGTAGTACCCCTATGCAGGAGCATCCCTGTGAGTTAGAGGCTGGTTTGTACTTTTTGAGTTTCAGGAGAAACACAAAGAAAGAAACTTTCAAACAGCACCATTTTCTTTTCCTTTTAGGGATGTTCCGGTTTAGGGGCTGTTTTTCCTCATTGTTGCTAATCTTAGCTCTGTCAGTCTCTCCCCCTCCCCCATAGCTATACTGGTGGGCATATAGTGCTACTTTGTTTTAGTTTTACTTTGCACTGGGGAAAGGGTTTAAAATGTCTTTTGCATCCCTGCTAGTTAATCTCTATGCCCTCTTTGGTCCCGTGCTTCTCACATATTTTGCTCACTTTTTATTGTATTCTTAATTGTATGTTGAGCCGCATGAGTCACTCAAGTATTTTGAGTCCCACATCAGTGGTCTGTATTGTCAGTATTTTCTCCCAGTATCAGATAGGCCTCGTGTGTGTGTGTGTGTGTGTGTGTGTGTGTGTGTGGTGTTGTTGTTGTTGTTTGTAATCATGATTATGTCAACTGATATTAGGAAGACTTGCTCATTTTACGTGGCTCATTTTGGAGTTCCAATCTTCTTAAATGGTCTATTCTGAAGAACTGAAGTTTCTTTTTCCTTCAGTAAATCTGCTTACTGATTTATTCTTTCAGAATCTTTGTTTTGTGTAGCCTTCCAAACAACTGCCTGTCTCAGGGTTTTCTTCCAGATCAGAGTTGCCAGAAGTGTGAGTCATATGCATCAGATTTTCTAGGAGCCACAGTAAAATAATGAGAGTGGCTTCCTTCAGCAAACTCAAGTCATCTATTTTATTCAAGCTAATATATTTAAAACATTATCATTTTTGACACGAAGTCAGTATAAAATTACTTTCCACACTTACTAATATGTGTTTGTTGTGTATAGGGGACACATAAATGCCACACCATGCACATAGAGGTCAGAGGACTTCCTGGAGTCAGTTCTCTCTTTCTACCTGGTAGTGGAATGCAGGTCGTCAAGTTTGTTCACCACGAGGCTTTATCTGCTGAACCATCTTGCCAGTCACGATATGAAGTTATTAATGAGACATTGCTTGTTGTTTTTAAAGCCAGAGACCTTGAAAACTGAAGCTTAATCTTCACAGGTGGTTCATCTGTACTAAATAGACGAGCAGCAATTACAGTGAATAAAGCATTTTCTGGAAATTGCATATTGCCTGTGTTTTATGTTGATCTGTGACCTACTTTGGTGTCATTTTCTCATTTTAAATATAAGCAGAAGGATCTCCCCATAAATAACCAGTTCTCACACTGTTATTTCTCTTTCCAATTATACTTCTGCCAAAAATCAACAGGTCTTACGCTGAGAGTGATGGTCCTGTCTATCACCCCAGCCCTCGGGAGGCAGAGGCAAGTGCATAACGAGTTCAGGATCATTCTCTGATACATATCAAGTTAAAAGCTAGCTAACATGGAGTGTATGGGACCCTGACTCAAACAAAACAAAACAAAACAAAGCAGTTTCTGGATTCAATATTCTGTTTCATTTTTTTTTCCTGATGCTAGTGCCTTCTTGTCTCAGTTTTTATAGTTTTGTATTAAGCCTTAAGACCAGAGCTTCAGCTTCCCAATTACCCTTGTCTTCTTGGTCCTTTCTTGTCTTCATTACTTCCTCTTCTTTCTCCCTCTCTCACTCTTCCTCTTTACTTCCTCCTTCTCCTCTTCTTCCCCCTAGAGAACACCCATACCTATATTTTAAGGTGACGTTTTTCCTCCTCTATGTTCTCTTTATATAAAGTTGCAATCAGTTCATTACAGTTCTGCAACAAATTAGACCCTGAATTTAACTGTTGTTAAGGATTAAAAGATGACACTCTTTCCGCGTGATGGCGGTGGTGGTGGTGGTGACACACACCTTAAATCCCAGCACTTGGTAAGTGGAGGCAGGCAGATCTCTGTGAGTGTCTGTGTGTGTGCCAGCTCGATCTACAAAGCAAGTACCACACCTTCCCAGACACACCCATGTCCATGTCCTAATCCTTGGTACCTGTGGGTGTTACATTATTTGATTTTTTAAAAAAATATATAAAATGGGAATGAAGGGAAACTTTACATTCTAAATTAAAGTTTTGTACAGCAGGGGCCAGGGAACTCATAGGCCCAGTTTTGAGGAGATTCCATATGAAAACATTAGGTATTATACTTGTGTTAAAGTAATTCAGGTGAAACCTTATTACTAAACAATGACAAGTGTCCTAAAAATCACAGTGGAGTCACCAGTCAAGAAGACACCCTGGAGATGGAGGCAGAGATGGAGACAGTGTGGCTATCAAGCGAAAGAATAGCTACCAAAACTTGCTAGGAGCAAGGCTGGATTTTCCTCAACGGCCGCTAGAGGGCGGACTTGATCTTTGCTGATACTTTTAAATGCCAGACTGCTAGCTTCTTGAGTTGTGAAAAAGTACGTTTCTTGTTTTGAAGCAGCCATTTGTGGTAATGTATTTTGACAGCTATCGGAAACGAGTCCGCCCATTAGCGGGCCAAGGAAGGTCCCTTATAGTTCTATGTTTTGTTTTCAAGAATGAATGTCAGATTTTGCTCAATGTCTTTTCTACATGACTGAAAAATGATACTGTCGCCTATTCGTTGGTTATTGTGTTCAGATTTTGTATCAACTGTCTGTTCACATGGTGTAAATATTAGAACCTTCGTAGCTGCTACCCCCTATAAAAATAGCCCTGATAGTGAACAGTTCTGACACATTTCACCACAGTGTAAATCAGCATTAATCTTCTTGCTTTTTATTTGATAAGGAACACACACAGAGAGAGACACACACAGACACACACACAGACACACAGACACACACGTTTGTTTTTCCCCTGCTAAAGTCTCATTTAGCCCAGTCTGGCCTTGAACTCACTTGTAACCAAGGAAGACTTTGAATTCCTTGAATACCTAATCCTCTTGCTTCTGCCTCTTAAGTGCTAGGGTCATAGTCATGAGCCATCATGCCTGACCGATAAGGACATTTTAAGAATTCAGAAAAGGGTCTGTGGAATGAACCTGCACTCGGAAGTCCTTAGAGAGAGAACAACGGATTACAGTGTTTCTGACTGTCAGAGGGACTGCTGTGGAGAGACCCCCATGGTTCAGTTTTGCCCTGGGAGATGCTTTGGACATCTGTGGTGTTTCAAAGATGAGAGGGTTTCTTGAGAAAATATCAAGTGTCATTGTTTTTGTTTTTGTTTTTGTTTTTTTACATACAGATTCAATGACACTTCTGAGGGGTAGCCTGGCAGCCATGTAACACAGAAGCCATCCGGCAAGAGCTGTGCCACAGCCCACCCCCACCCACTTTAGTGTATCACCATCTTCCTCCTCCTCCGTGCTTTCTACCTAGTGAGAACAACCTGTGACCTAAAACTTTTTGGGGATGTGTGTTTCCCAGGAAGAGCTTAGCTTTCAGAGCTACCAGGGAAACCCATTCACATTCAAAAAAGAACTCTGAAAATAGCTTAATGGGGGGGGGGTTCGTATGATTTATTATCAATGAGAGATTTCTGTATAAGCATATTTCAGGGTAGCATGAGAAGTCAAAATTAGACCACCCAGGGGAAAGAAAACAGCATGTAAAATAACCAAGGAAAGAAAAAAATCTCCCCTCTTATTTTTCTTTTCTTTTTTCAAACAGGGTTTCACTGGTGGTCTCAAGTACAGACTAGTCTTGAACTTTTCCACCTTCCTGGTTTTGCCTTCTGAGTGCTGGGATGACAGATGCTCATAACCTGTCCCAAACAGCATTCTTAGTGTGTCCAATTTAAGAATGGATAGCAGAGCTAAGGTTTCTTGAAGTGCCATGTGTGTACAATATGCCTATATCCACCACGTCTTCCCGCCCCTTGGAGACACGTTGAGAAAAAAAAAATCAGACTAAGTCTTAAGAAGTCTCAAAAATCTGCCACATTGGAGATCAGTCAGGAGCATCTTTATGAAGTGTACAGGAAACGAAACACTTAATACTGCTATTCAGTCCACCTCCTGGGGCGCTAGGTTCTGCTGAAAACTCCAGTCAGAGTTCATGGGAAAGGGCTGTTTCTATGGAGGAGGGGTCTAGTGTAGGTCTGTAGGCTTTACCAGCAAGGGCTGAGATGCCTAGGCAAGCTGTATTTCCCATCTTAGCAGTTTCCATGCACACTCTTCCTCCCAGGCCTCCTGCCTTGAAACCTAAAGAATTCACAGGAAAAAAAATAGTCTACAAAAACAACACTAAGGCCTAAAACGGAAGCCGGTTCAGATATAACATGAATGGAATATTATACTCTTTAAAGAATGTAACTCAAAAATTTAAAAAACGTGATATACGTGGAATGGGGGTAGGGGTGGGGAGAGCAGGCCGATCGGTCCTTGATAAATTATTCTTCAGGCATTCAAGCAGAAAAACCAAGTGACCTCTGAGAAAAGCTTATGTAGGTTCCGGCCTTTGCGTGGAGATCTTTCAACAGTAAGGCATTTGGGCATAGGGTGGTAGGTATGTAATGCCAGCACTTAGGCGTTGGAGGCAAAGGGATCAGAGTTCAAGGCTGGCCTGGACTACATGAGCCCCCTGGTTTAAAAAAAAAAAATCTGTGAAGAAATGGCTTTTGTGTTTTGTGAGGTTTTGCAGGGCTTGGATTCAAAACACCAGTATTTTTTGTTTATCTACACATAAAAATAAAAGCTCATTTTTCCCTCTGAGGTGGAAGTCACATATTTCTTAAGAAAATCCTCGGAGGGAAAACATAGCCAGCTTCCCTTACTAGATAAACGTAATCTAGGAAAGGCTTACTTACTATGACATCACGTTCGTTAATCTGGAGTTAAGATCGCACATTTAGCTGCTAATAAGCCAAAAGCAATATAAACTGCGGTGGGAAATTGAGTCTGGGTTAGGATAGGAGAAAGTGTGCACACAGATTAACCTAACCGCCTCTGTCTCACTCAGGAGGCGGCGAAACTGAAACAAGCCCGGAAGCCCTGTTCCTTACTTTTTCCACTTATGTTCACAGACCCCCTTTAAGTAGCTATGTCTTACAAGGACAAAAGCAAACGCTGGAGATTCGCTTCAGGCGCTTTCTTAAAACTCAAAACACTATAAAATATTTTAAAGGCCTTTAAAGTATTAAGTAATGCGAGCCTGTGGTCACAAAAATTGCTTCCAATCTGTCTTGTTTTTTTCACTGGTCAACAGGGAGAATACTGTTTCTACATGGGGTATTGACCCTCAAAGCTGCTCTGTGGCTCACACCAACGGTGGTACCACTGCCCACGCAAGGAGTAAGTTACTTTGGCCTCTGGCTACAAGCTCCAGCTCACAAAGCATCCATCTCTCCCTCTACCCCCCCAACCTCTGCCCGGCTCCTGGTTTGCGATGTGGCTGAGGGTGGATCACTCTGGTGGGGATGGAGCAATTAATACTTCACGCAAATATTCGGGCTGAGTTGAGTCTACCTGCGCCAACGCGGCACCTAGGCGACCTTGGCTTTGCGCACACAGCCGATGAGTCACCGCAGCGGGCTGCGTGGCTGTCCTCCCCCGCCGACCCCCAAGCCCCAACGGGGCCTCCTCCTCCCACGTGACACGGGAGGGGGGGCGAGCAGCTCTTCTCGCAGCCCCGCCCGCAGCCTCGTCCGTGCAGCCATCCCCTTGGCTGGCTTGTTGCGCGGCAAAGCCCACAGCATCTGCGATTTGTCACTCAGCTTGGGCGGGGACCGCCCCAGCCTTGATTTAGACGGGGCTGGGGCGTTCTCCAGCCACACTCGCCTGGCAGGCGGGAGAACGCTCGGGGAGTTGCGGCCGCGGGCACCGGGCTCGCGGCAAGCGGAGTGGAGAGCGGGCATCTCCTGGGCGCCGTCATGGCTGCTTAGGCTGCGCCTGCTCGCGGACCGACGGTGTCACCTGAGTCCTGCTAGGGTAGGTAAGTAAAAGACAGCGGGGCACTACAGGGAAGTGGCGTGGCAATGCCACGGGGAGGGTTGCCGCGCTCTACGCGGACCACGGGGTCCCGGGCCCTTAGGACTCCGAGGTGATAAATTCCGACCCTGGGTGCTGGAGATGTAGCGAAAAGCTGCGGGTCCCTCCAAAAGGTCACTCGTGCCGCACTAGCTCGCACCCGTGCCCGAGTGCTGTGCGGCACTTAGCCGCGGTTCTTACAACCTGGCGACACTTTGAAGTCGCTAAAAGTCCGGGAGAGGTGATTTATGTTCTTTTGGGGAAAACACACTTATTCGGATGCTTTAACGATAGCTGGGCCCTCTGGCTTGTGCTCTTAAAGCTGCCTAAAAACACTGGAGTCCTAAGAATTCCTAGGAGAATTCAGAGCGCAACTTGTATACTTTACTCTCTACATCAACTTTAAGGTTGCTAGTAAGGGTTTGGCTTTGTGCCGAAAAAGTCTCCAAAATGTTGGGAATCCCCATAGCAAAAAATGTGCTACTCTGACGTTTTAGGAATCGAGTAAAATTTAAAAATAGAAATGTCCCGGAGTAGATTCTTCTTCTAGGAATCTTCCGCTAACCCCACCCTCCAAGGCAGCTCTTGTTAGTTCTCTGGGGCCTCGCCGAGGTGCTGCTCCCCGAAGCGCCCCCCCCCACCCTTTTCCCTTCTCTCTGCGTTTTAATCCATAGGTCTGGGTTGGAGTCTGTGCCTGCTTACTTGGCGTGTGGTAAGTGATTAATATTTTAGTGACGTATGAAAAGATAAAATCTGTTGTTTCGCGGTTTTTGCTCTAAAACAGTGGGAAATTTTTATACTAATAAATAAGAACGTTCACTTAAGTCAAAAATCAGAGTTGACGACATTTGACAGATGCATTTCCCGACCTTGTTGTCCCATTCCTCAAACTAAACGGAGCAGCATTGTTCCAAATGTGAAGCCCGTATTTGCGAGTTGAGAAATCATTTAAGGTGATAAGGAATTGAAAACCACAGAACATTTCAAAGCGTCAGAATGTGTCTCTAATCGGAGGGTCTTTGTTTTATGAACCACTCCCCCTCCATTTATACACACACGAATGTATGTAACGTGGTTCTAAAATGTCATTCCTTACTCTGAGTCATGGTCAAAAAAGTTGTAAAAGCCACTGCCCTAGATAAATTTCCATATGCAGCAGAGAACAGGTACAAGAAGCCTGACTGTGTAGTACCACAAAGCTGGCCGACGCCTTCATGTCCGTCTGACTGGGAAACATAAATTATGTACTAGTCATAAAATGGAACACGGTACAGGAGCAAATAAAGTAGTTTTGTGTTTCTACACAGACGCCTCTCAGTGTTGAGGGGAAGAAATAAAAACAAGTTACTGAATACTGCATGATTTCATCTATGTAAAATTCAGAGCCAGGCAAGCAAACCTATTGTTTAGGGACCTACAGAGATATTAAAAGTCATAAAGGGAAAAATGTAAATTAGTGCTATGAACGTCAAGTCAATGGTGGCCTCCCTGGAGGAGGAGGGGGGCAGAGGTGTAAGAATTCCCATGATTCTGGAAACTGCCTCATCTCCTGACCACTGGACAGTGACCTGAGCCGTGTTTCAGGATTAATACCTATTAATAATACATGCAGATCTAAATGTTACTCCCCCATCATCAGTATATTAAAGAAAGTGAAGAAGCCCGAATACAGGGCTTGAAATCTCATATTTTCCATTTCATCAAAAAGATCAGGGAGAGTTACCTAGGTAACATAACAGCATTAACATCTTATTTCATTATTTCTCTGGTGGGCACATTGCTATTCATTAAATCTGTCCTATGTTCCCATACATTAATAAATTTTAATATATTTTTAAAGAACTTAAGAAAATTGAAATCATTCAGCGTGCTCCTTTTAAAAGTAACTTTGGTGTTGGTTGGAATTATATTTTATTTAGCAATTAAACTCAAATGAGGTTTTGTTATTGAAAAAGTAAAAACTGAAAAGGTAACAAAGCACACAGAATTTGTAATTCTCCACTCTGGGTTGTAAAATGCTGGCATTCTATGTTTATTTCAGTTTCAGTTATTCAATGGCTCCGGGCCATATTTCTCATGTTTCACACGTAACTTAGTATTTTATTATGTTACACGCTTCTCCATTACAGACCAGGGCACTTCTAACATTGTAGACATTTCTCTTGGGAAACATTGTTCTGAATACAGGTCATGGTTGAAGAAACTTTCAGATAAGAAACAGACATTCATCTTTGTGATGTGTGTCTTGATTTAAGAACAAAACAAAACAAAAAAAACTTGGCTGTTAATGAAATTTATTCCACAATGATTTCTAAAGTGTTTACAGTTTGTATCATGTCAGCAGTTCAGGAATGCACGTACTCGTGGGTGTAGATGTTTTGTTTATGTGGTGAAGATAGTACAAGAGGAATAGCATCTGATTTGATTTGATTTGATTATGTTTTTTACTTGGAAAGGCAGTTGTCCCTGTGCCAGGGACTTGGTGCACCCCCTCTGCTGTGGGTGCTGCTCAGATTGGTTTGGGCTTGCTTCTAGGCTCTGTACCCATTTGTCATCTGAAAATATTACCTCTGTTTATGCACTTGTGTTTTGCATGTACTATGTGGTTCTGCTTAAGAATTCAACATGTTTTCATTATGGAGTTTTTTCTCTCACTGTGAGTGTTTGAGAGGTATTCCCTAGCTCCAGTGTGGAAGGCTTGGCAAATTCCCCTCTTGTTACTGAATCCTGATTCGCACAGCAGTTAGTACATACATCAATACCCCTGGCTTGTTTGCTTTTGAGAGTCGCTTTAGTGTCTTAATTGTTCCTTGTATGATGATGAAGAATGCCTAATCAAAGGCTTTCTGGGGACAGTAATATATGTATTGTGTACATATGGATGGATTGACCTAAGATTTTTTTTTCAAGCCTGGGAAGTTTTATCCTTGATTTTGTTCTCCCCCCTGAGTACCTACTGTTAGGTGTATTACAATTTCTCACGTGTTTTTAACCTGGCATTTATATTTTTATCCATGTTGAATTCTGGATATTATTTCTTTAGATTCACATTCTAGTCATCAAATTTACTCCTTTCTCCAAATCTGAGCTACAAGCTTCTTGCAAATACAAACTGTGGAAAGGGCAAAGACTAAAGGGTGTGGCCAGATGAAATGTACTCATGTACATGAGTGTACTCATGTACTATCCAGATGTGCTCACACACCCTTTGAATCCCTGCACCTTCCTGCTGAGGACCACCTGCCCCCACTCAGTTGTCCTGATTTCAGTTACCATGAACTTGAAAATGTACTTTTTTTTTTTCTCCTCACATTGTGTTCTTGAGAGCCGTCTAATATTGCACTAAAACTTTGTTTGTTATCCCTTTATAAGTGGGACTGGCAAACTGTGGCCTATTAGCCAATTCCAGCCTGTTACATATTTTTATATAGCGACCTTAATTGGGACAGTGCCAAAGCCAGTTTCTGCATTTATTACCGTGAACCATCAGACCCACAAAGCCTAAAGTATTTACTTTCTGGCTGCTAGAGGGAGCTTCATTTGCTCCACACCAACAGTATACATTATAAACACTTCACCTCTTTTGCATTTTTTATGAACATTTGACTTGTTTTCCGTATTGAACTGTTACAAATTAAATTGCTATAATGCTCTTTCTTTTTTAAAATAAATGAATTTACTTTATTTCAATTATGCATATATGTGTATATTTGCTGGGTTTCACAAAGGTAAGTGCAGGTACCTGCGGACGCTGGAGATGCTGGGATCGCCCTGGAGCTGGAGGTCCAGTAGGTACTGGGAACTGGGCGGGGTGGCCCGTGAAAGAGCACTGTTTGCTCTTAACTGCTGAGGTATATCTCCATCCCCAGATGTTTTTCAAACTCATTAGTGGAAATATGTCTCTTAGGTACAGATTGAATGTCCCTAATCTTAAAACCTAGTCTTTTTGAATCTTCGAAGCTTTTGGGCAGCAATATGCCACAAGTGGAAAATTCCACACCTTTCCTTAATTGATAAGTTTCAGTCAAATGCAAGTGAATAAAAGTAGTATACAGCTATGCTTTCCAGATAGATGCATCAAGCATATATAACACCTAGCTAGGGGGCTGTACAACATACATAACACCTAGCTAGGGGGCTGTACAACTCAGTACATTCTTACCTAGCACCCCTGAGGCTCAGGGTTCAATACCCAGCACTACAAATAAGGAAGTAAATAAACAAATAAAGTGCATTTTATGTGCAGACTTAGGTCCATTTCAAAAATATCTTATGCATATTATGACTTTTAAAAATACCAAATGATAAGGGACATACAATCTGCACAGCCCGAGAGGTTGAATTTATTGCCTTTATATAGGTCTCTTGCGTTATCATATTTATAATGAGTGGCATTTGTTTTTTTGTGAGACAGGTCATACTGGGTAGTGCTTGCTGGCCTATAAGTATGGATTTCAGTTTAAACTCCCACCTCTGGGACATCACAAATTCTCTGTGAAGAAGTACCTGTTTATAAATATTGCCAATTTTAAAATTTTGTTCATTTTAATTCCCAATAGAGTCTGGAAGGGGAGACTCACCAGGTACATGATTACAAATTGTTTTCTTTTTTCTTGAGACAAGGTCTCCCTGTGTAGGTCTGGGATGCTGCCAGCTCCTCATGTAAATTAGGGTGGTCTTGAACTTGTGGAGGTTCACCTGCCTCTGCCTCCAGAGTGCTAAGATTAAAGGTTTGTGCCATATGGCCTCTCTATAAATATTTGTTTGCTTCTGAAATTTAGCTTGTCATTTGCCTCACACTCCCTCATATTCCCCCCCATCTGTGTGTATGTGTGTGTGCACATGTGTGTGTGTATGTGTGTGTGTATGTGTGTGTGTGTGTATGTGTGTGTGTATGTGTGTGTGCGCCTTTGTGTTAAAGCTTGAGTCTAGGACCTAGCACAGGATAGGGAATTATTTTGTCACTGAGTTACACACCCAGCCTAATTTAATGGTACCTTTTGATAATCAGTATTACTTCTATGAAGTGCAATTTATCAGGGTGTTTTGGGGGTGAGGAACGGGGCAATAGTGCTTCTTGAGTTTTGCCTAAATATGATTTCACAATCTCATTTGCCTGTGGCTTCTATGAGAAGGTCTGTATTTTTTTTAGCCCTAAAGGGGACTTGTGATTATTGCTATTTGATCCTGGTGTATGTGTTAGGTCGGAATCAAGATATCTTCTTCCATGTGGGCAAACAACTACTGTTTAAAATAATTGAAAACAATCCATTTTTCATTAAATGATAGGATCTTTGTAGAAAAACCAAAGATCATGTAATTGGATATATTTCTGAATCTGTTCTCTTCCACTTAGATTGCTTTTTGATTCTCAAGTTAGTATCAGGCTATCTTAACATGGTTTACAGTGAGTCTTTTGTTTTTGTTTTTTTTCTTATGCTAGGTATTTAAAAAGGGGCCTCGTGCTCACCAGACAAGCATTCTACTACTAGGCTACATTTCTAGACCTAAAGCCCTTGGCAAGGTCTTGTAGCCTCTCTAATCCCCCCTTCCCGTGTGTGTGTGTGTGTGTGTGTGTGTGTGTGTGTGTGTGTGTGTGTGTTTTACATGTGCAGGTACACTTCCTTATATGGGCAAATATGAAGGTCAGAGGTCAACATGTGTCTCCATCGTGGGGTTTGAGATAGGATCAGTGAACCCTTTTGCTAGACTGACTGCCAGCAAGCCCCACCCATTGGCCTGTCTCTCCTTCCACAGTACTGAGGTACCAAGCCTCACTTTTTATATGGGTGTTGGGGATCTAAAGTCTGCATGTTTGCACTGCAAACGCTTTACCCACTGGGCTGTCTCTCTACCCTTGGATTTTTTTTTATAACTTTCAATGAAATTCTTTGCATTTGTGTATAAACTTTAGAGTGAGCTTATAGATGGCCATTTTAAGGATCTTTCAGAGTTGTTGTTTTTTTTTTGGTTTTCCGAGACAGGGTTTCTCTGTGTACCCCTGGCTGTCCTGGAACTCACTCTGTAGACCAGGCTGGCCTCGAACTCAGAAATCCACCTGTCTCTGCTTCCCAAGTGCTGGGATTAAAGGCATGTGCCACCACTGCCCGGCCTTTCAGAGTTTTATTTATGACTATTGTACTGGCTTTACAAAATAATCTTTTGGAAATTGTCCATTGACATATCCACTGACATGATAATGGAAAATTGCTATTTATAAACATAGCATACCTTCTTCCATTTTATAAATTCTTTAATTATTCTCATTGTTATTTTGTAGATTACTATGTAGAGGACTTATACACCATTAAGTCTCATTATGTATATAAGAGTTTTGCCTATAATCTTCTCCCAGTTTTATTTCCCCTTTATCTTGTTCAGTATAAAAACAGTGGATTTTTGTGCCTTGATCTTGTATTTTGTTATCTTGCCAAATTCACTCATTATTTGAGTAGCATATATCTTTGGAAGGCTTTCCTAAATGCACAATTATTCCACATGTAAAGAGAAAAATAATTTTAGAAAGGGTGTCTAGCCTTAAAATGTCTGTTAAATGAGTATTGGAGCTGCTTGCCTTTATGATAAGGTAAGAAAAAGGAAACAGATTGAAAAAGTGAATTTCAACATTAAATTAAAAAATTACAGAATTATATAAAATTATAAAACTTTTAGATTTGCCAAGATAGCAGAGTATTCCTATATAGTCTCCACCTCCTTGCCCGTGTTAATGTCTTACAGAACCACTCTCCATTTACAAAAATAAGTTAACATTGGCTTTAAGCCATTGGTCCTCCACCTTCCTAATGCTGCAAGCCTTTGAACAGTTCACATGGTATAAGTCCTCTACATACATAGTGTAAAATTATTCCAATTGTCACTTCACAGCTGCAACTTCGCTACTGGTATGAATGCCTTTTAGTTTAGATTTGTGTATTTTCAAAGTTATGTAGATGGTCTAGATTTGGGTGTCGAATATCACAAATTATTTACCCTTCCAATTTGTATCTTTTCTGGGGTCACATGGTATCCACATTAACTAGTGATGTTTACCCAACCACGGAGTGATGGGTTAGACAGAAACCATGGTTTCTCATCATTTCTCCATTATCCATTCTTGTTGTTAAAAGAAAGTCTAAATTCAAGAGATGGGAAGAATTTCAAATAATCCATGGATATATGTTAAAGCTACCGTAGTAGTTGATATTTTGAGAGAAGTATATTGAGGTGATACATTCTGGTGCTTTGATAATGCTGTGACTCATAAATATGTCCCTCTCCCACCTTAGAACTGACTGTGTTTTCAAGTCCTGATTCTGTTCACTTGAAGACAGGGTTTAGAAGCCAATATCTTGGTACTAGGAATCCTCCCATTGACTGACCTCTCACTGTTTCTAGACCTGCCCAGTGGTGATTCTAAAGATGTATACCCAACTTCAAACTTATCCAGTGCTTTCTGTATCTACTGATGTCATCACATTTGCTTTTCTTGGTGTGATGAGGTGATGAATTTTATATAAATTCCACAAGAATTTTAGTGTCAGTTCTCCATTTCTTTTTTAATAGAAATAGCTTTGAACTTATAGGTTAATTTTAAAAGAATGGATGTATTTGTAACATCTAGTCAATCCATTCACCCCACTTGACTTTAAAAAATGTCCCTGACTGGTCCTTTAAAAAGGATGTGGTTAGGTACCATAATCCTTACACTGTATGTTTTCCTTTGTTTCTATGTTTCTAAAAGTAGCTAAATAATCCTGATCATTCTCAGAAATGGCACTTATGCATTATTTTTCCTAATGGGCATGTGCTATTCTGTTGTCTTTGTGTTCTTTCATTGGCCAGGGCAACAAGCGTTAGCCATAATGGCTCTGGATGTTCTTATCTTGTTTCTGAATTAAATGGGAGTGCTGTGTCTCACCAGTGCTCCGTGCTGTGGACTCACGAATGATACTGATTTTATTAAGCCTACTCTCAAATCTATTAGATCTCAGAGCCCAGTTGCTTTCCTAGTTCGATCCCTGGGTGGTGCATTTAAATCTTGACAAATTGTTTAGCTTCTCAGAATCTTAATTTTCCCATCCATAAAATAGAGAAAACGGGGATCTCGCCTGTGAGGTTAGTGAGAACCCCGCTGAGGGTTAGGAAGTTTTCCTACCTTCTAAGACACATTTAATTGATTTTCTCCTTTGCTTTCTTAGCATCTAATAGATTATTTTGTCTTAATTATTGCTTAGTCATCAAATCAGCTCATGCTAATTAAACCTTGGGCCTATACCTATGATTGGGATTTAATATACTTTCCAGTGTGATTCTTGTGAGTCATAAGGCAACTGTTTTTTGACTATAGCAAAGAACACAATGAATGATAGATTCCTAAAAAAGTATTGCACAAGAGCTTAGCAACTGGCATGGCAACTTTCCAGACATTCTGGAGCGATTTTGATCTGAGTCTTTGATAAGATAGAGATAGAGCTAGCTTTTGCATGCACAAATTCAGCGCTTGCCTATATCTTGACAAATCCCCGCTACAGAAAGGGAAAGTGTATCTAGCTTGTATTACATTATTTGAGATTTCTTAATTCCACGTTTACAATTTCCACCATATATTCATTCACCAACGATATTTTGCGCACCTTCATGCCAGGCATGGTATTTTGCTTGTTTGAATACATCCATGTTCTTGAGGACTTAGAGGTCAGTCAGGGTTATATTGAAGAGTGGAAGATGGGCCTGCCTATACCAATCTGTGAAGACTCATTCATCTTTTTAATTGATAAAATTAAGCTTCGTGACTCCTTCCTAGATTTTGCATTCCCATAAGCCCCACAGCTTTAGGCCCTTGTTGTCCTCTGTAATTTCCCTTGCTGTACAGTTTCCCACCCTTCACATCTCGAGGGATGACCACTTGTCTAAGACATTCTTGCATCCCAGTCCTTGTGAAAAGAGGCTCTTTGTTCCTAGCCTGGCAGCGGCCCCTCCTTGCTCACCCCCAGCCTTCTTTGCTGGCCTCCCCTTATCTGCTGCTTCTTAGACTGAGTCCCCTGGTCAGGTGGTCGTCACTTCTCACCAGTTCCAGAACATTTGCTCTACTGGGCCAATGGATGCGTTCTTTCTTCCCTTTGCCATTTCCCTTACCCTTCTCCTCCAGTAATTTGCAACCTAAACTTTCTAAGTCCTGTTCTGAGGCTCTGTGATAATCCTTCTAGCTAGATCAGAATCCTATTATTGTGATCTATGGTGCTTCTTAAATTGTTAAGTTTCATCACCCTTTTTTTTTCTTTTAAATCTAAATGTCATTTCCAGCTGGTCAGGTTCTTAGAGATTCTGTTCAAATGCCCTGCATGGTACTTAACATACAAAACACGATTGCCAAGTAGCTCCCACTATTAAATACCCATGATAATTGTGCTTGGTTTTGCAAGGTAAGTAGAATTATCTGTTTTCAATTGTGAAGAAACTCAGCAAAGAGATCAAGAAACTTGCCCAACACGGTATAGTTAGTAAGTTGCAAGACTGGTTTGTCTGATTGGAAAGCTTTTGCTTGTAATGGCTGTATTGCCTTGGTGCTAAAAATAAATGAAATTACTGAGTAGAAATATCTACAGTAAAGCAAGCATAGAGGTACCTCTGTCTTCATTGCCAGTGTGCTGCTTGGACTCTGACCTTTGAGACAATGCTAATCGTGTGGACTAACCAGTTCAGGCTTCCTTTAGAGTTCCATTCTAAGTTTTATTGTTACTAATGAATGAGCTTTAAATATTCTTCACTGGGCTCAGACAAACAAGGGAAACCACACTTTACTTGATATTTCATTGTTTCATTTTTTTATCTGTTTTTGTAGTGCTGGGATTCAAACCCATGGCCTTGAAAATGCTAAGCAGGTACTCTACCACACATAACACCTTTAGCCCATCCCCCCCCCCTTTTGGGGTTTTTCTATCTTTACCTTGCTGACTTTTAACAAATATTTGAGCTCTTTTTTTTTTTTTTTTAACTTTTTGTGTGTGGTTTCTGCTAATATCTCAATATTTGTCACTTGATTTGGAATTGTGACATGCAGCTGCCTAGCCACCAGAAGCATCACCTGGGGCTAGTAGATTAAAAGCAAATGAGGGGCTGCTCAGGTGGTTCTTTGGGAACCGTATAAAGGGTCACAGCATTAGGAAGGATGGGAGCCACTAAAATAGGGCCCCACCGTTCTGGCCCCATCTAACCGAAATTACTCTGGACCAATGGGGTCTCTAGATGCAGTCTCTCACCTGGGGTTGTACTTTGACGTAGGGATGTGATGGACTCGTTCCATTTGTACCTGAGTCATCCACAGGCAGAAAACATTGAAATGGAGACAAGCCGCTTTTGTGTTTATGATGCTGTCTCTCATTCCCCGTCATGTATCTTAATAGGCATAATGTCCATTATTTTTTTTTTTTACAACGCCATTACTGTGGCTCCTAGTTGAGATCTTGAGAGCTTGTGTAGAGAGCTGATCATTTGGCCAGCCTTCTGTGAAGAATGCCTGCCTCACATGCTTTTAGTGTGATACCTTGTTGTGCTCTAAAGAGACATTTCAAGCTGCAATCTAGAGAATTGCTTTTTAAAAGCCCAGGGAAGATGCTTATAGCCCTAGAGGATGCCTTGTAGAACATAGGGATGCGCCATTCAGCTTGAGGCTTTGAAATCCGAGATGTACAGGGAAAGGAAAATTAGGGACTCCTGACATCTCTTTGGAATTATAAAAATAATATAGATCCAAACCTAGTCTGATATATATATATATATATATATATATATATATATATATATTCACATTCGAAAGTGTCATTGATTGAAGTGGAGCAAGTTTGAGACAGGATACCCCAAAGGAAGCAAAAATGTTTCTTCCTGGGCCCCAAGTCTGTCTGGTCATTGTTTTGAGCATCTTCCTGTTCTCAGTCACAGGTGTGGGGGGAGTTAGAGAAATTGCCTCACTTGGGGGACTAATTTTTTGTTTTTTAACTCACTTCCTACAAGTGGAAATGCAAAGGCCCAAGGGTCATTTTAACACTTCAACCTGAGAGGCCTTTGTCTGTAGCAGCACAATAGCCTTCCAAACTTGGACTGCTTCTTAGGTATTTATTTATATATTGTGTTGTCAGGCAGTCATGTGTGCAAAGAAACATACCCTTCATTTCTATCTTCTTTCCCTCTTGAGGTATGGTCTTCAGATGGGTGCCATGGGTTTATCGTCTCATTTCTGAAAGCTTAGTCTTTATTTAGTCCTTCCTCTATCATGCGTCTCCTGGCAATTTAATTTAGCAACATTTTCATGAACTTACGTTCTTCATAATTTCCTAGACATTCTTTGTTAACTGGGTCTCACCACATAGTGAAGGCTAGCCTTGGACTAGCGATGGTCTTGCCTCCCCGCCCCCATGCCTGAGAGATAGAATCCATTGTTTTATGAACCTGACACTCATGTGGTTGAGAGTAGGTGGGATCTTCCATAGATCCTGGGACTTCACTCTTCAGTGAGATTGTGTATCTAGAGAAGGTCCAGCAAGAAGAATGGATCAGAGGCAAGGTCAGAATCACCTAGGCCTTACAGCAGTTCTGAGGAAGCACAGTTGCCTTTGTGCCTGGAAAAATGAGGGTAGAAGGTGGGGTGACCTAGAGACCAGTGCCAAACTCTAATGCTAAGTCATCTTTGAGCTAGCACCAGGGGAGCTAAATTCTTTGATCACCTGAATTGAGGCTCTTATCTTGACAATGTAAATTGTCACAGTCCTGTTGTGATAGATAAATCAGTTTTTCCAGGCATTGTAATGAATTTACATCAACTCTAAATTCTCTTATCTCTTGGAGGTGATGGGACTGGGTCATTTAACTCAGAATGACACCCTTATCATATCACCATCTGATGGAAACAACTAAGAGAACAAATGGAGCCATTACAAAGCACAGGTCCCTGAATCCAGGTGATCAAGGTCAAGTGCTTGCTCTACTAAGGTGATGCTGGGAAAGAGTTTTGTTCCCTTTCAGCCATGATTGACTTTTATCAAGGAAATAGAGCCACCAATTCTTCTCACAGCCTTATCATCTCTCTTAATTGGCAACCTCCTGACTTTAAAAATGAGGGTAAGAATTCCTTGATGGCATTAATAATTATCATTTGGTAAAGTGTTTCGAAGAAGGGTCAGCTTGGGAAGTTAGTAAGAAGCAAGGCAATGAGGGCCTTCCAGAAGTTTCTCTGAGAAAGGGTAGAAGTTGAGCAGAGCTATAGGGCGCTGTTAGGTCAAGAAGTGTTTGCTTTTTAAGTTGGGATATACCAGAGCATGTTGAATAGTGGGGATATGTGCCTTAGTGGAAAGGGAGGCTGTGAAAATGTAGAAGAGAGTCTAGCGAGGAGGTGGGGAATGGTTTCTGCTTCTAGGAACATGTCGTCCCGTGGCTGGGGGGACGTCTGTATATTTAGAGTTGGAAAGGTAAGATGCCTTATCCAATAGCTTTTGTTTTCTAAGTGAACCGTGAGGCAAGGGTGTTACTGGACGTGTGTGCAAGCATTAGGAGTAGGAAGGGCAGCTGGAAGAGAGGAGACGTGTGGATCGACCACAGTCTGGGGAGGCATTATGAAGCTGGGCAGTCTCCAGAGTCTTGGTGAGAGCAAGTTGTCAGCGTTAACAGCGTCCAGTGTGTATACTTGTTCCCACAGTGAAGAAAGTGCATTTGGGTAACTGAGAGATACTATGAAGTTTAGTTAAAATACCTGAACTAATTATGGCTTCTAGAAATGGAATAAAATATAAGCATTAATTCACATTTAGATTAAAATGTGAATGTGGTAGGGTTGACTCCATCCCTTCAAATGAGGAATGAGAATAGGTAGCTTCATATGGAAGTAAAACTCACTCCACTCCCTTGCTTTTATGCATAACAGCCACCTATGCTGGTAATGAGTCTGCCTCCCTTGGCCACCTCCTGACCCTAGACCATTAAGGGGACATCTGTAAACAAAGCATACCCTGAGTATATGGAACAGGCTATCAGTGGCTTGTTGGCTACTTACCGCTTAAGTATTCTTGAGTCTGCAAACCTACCACAGTTACGCATAAATATGTTGCTTTGTTTTGCAAGAGAAAATAGCTACTATTCTTCAGTAATAATGCTGTATCATTAAGATAATAAAACCTACAGAAATTTTGTCCTGATAAGTATTCTACTAAATTATTATCATTATTTGGATGTTACCTTTAGACGCTTAGATGTATCTGTTGACTAAAGAGTCTAATTTTGAAGCTTTTTGTCTGTGATTGAAAATTCTGCTTCTCATTTTCCCCTTTGCTAGATGAATGGGCTTTTTTCAAGGGTCAGCACGGCTATATGAATGGTTTGTTGTTCTAATTAGGGTCTTCTTGCCGTGTGCTCCGTCCTCCGGGTTTTTTTGTGTGTGTGGTTTTTTTTGGACAATTTTCTATCATTTTGTGTTTGAATACAGAACAATTTTCATTTTGTAAATTACCATTCGGGTCTGGTTAATGTGCTGCATATACTTGGGAGTCTAAAACAACATAATTGAGAATTCCAGGCCAGTTTGGGCTTTAGAATGTGAGTTTGTCTCACAAAAACAAGAACAGAACACTCGTATCATTGTTCAGGGACATTTTTCCTATTCCATTTCTCTCTATTAAGGTGAAGTCTAGCAATAAATAATTAGGGGCTTTGTGGTGATAGCACAACATACTTTGATGTCTTTAATATTGATTATCTTGAGGAACAGTTGAGCCTAGACGTCAATGACCTGGTCCCAAACACTGCTAGTGTAATTATTATATAACTTATTCAGACTTGCAGTGTCTCAGTTTCCTCTTGGGCCACTCAGGGGTGATAGTGGTGTATGTGTACTAGTTAAATTAACATGTAAAAGACCTACATGGCCCTATGGCAAATATCCAAAAGTTTCTTGTTAGAGCTTTGTTGGGAATATGGAATGAGAATTCAGAGATCATGTCCACTTTAACAGTTTGGGGTTTTAAATAAGTTGTTTATCCTGAAATAGCCATGGAGAAGAAAGGAAATTTGTTTCTGAATTAAAATTTATCCCAATGCATAAAAAGAGAATTCCTTAATCACGATTTAATATGCAGTTTGATACTAGTCTCTTAAGTATGAGATATATCTTCTTTTTATTAATAAGTAGATACATGTTCAATGTTGAAATAGGCATGAGCTTGAAGGTGATAGTTATGATTGAGACCTGGAAGGGCCGTGTGGGGCCCCTGGTGGTGGTGCACCTGCTCTGTATATTGACTGTGGTGGTGATGTGAGCCTGTGGTAAATGTATACAAGTAAGTGTACACATCTAATAAAACTGGGGAAATCTCAAAAGACTCTGAGTTGCAGTGTTTTTATGAAATCTTAATGCTGGAGGAAATTAAGTCAAGGCTGTCTTCAAAGTGAACTCAAATCTCCAGCAGTCTCAAAATTACCACCAACCAAGGTACACACTCAACTGCCATGTGATAGTCAACGAATACTCTTTGTTTGCTTTCAGGTTGTTCCTGCTTCATTGGTACACAGTGCCATTGGCTTCGTAAGTTCATATTTCTTTCTTTCTTTTTCTTTCATTTCTCAAATGCATATTGCCTTTCCTCATCACAGGGGAATATCTTTGTAAATGACCTGAGGCAAAATATTTTCATTATTTGGTTCATAGATTGGTATTTTCAGGTCCTTTTCACTTGATCCCCAATGCTAATAGATGAATTATTTTGAGGATAGTAATATGACTGCTTATTCAATGTAGTTGGGGAGAGAGGGCTTCAGTGGGTAATTATATCCATAGGACGAGTGTCTGCGTATAATGCGAGCAGCGTGAGACCGAGGGACTGAACATTTGGAGTTTCCATCCTGCTGCTATATGACAGTGGCAAGTCTCTTCACTAGAGCCCATTTTCTCCTCTCTGAGAAACACAGTCAGTTGTGAGGAAGATCAAATTGTAATATCTCAGTTCTTTGCAAATGCTTCTGAAAGATAGGCAAATGAACCGACGGGTATGTTTGACCCTTGCCACAGGCTTTCTTTAAGTAGTAAATTTCAGGAGTACTTCTGAAAAACAGTTTGATTTAGAGGAACTTAATGAGTTTCCAGAGAACCTCCGTTGAGTCAGAGTGACCTGCAATTATGTGAAGCTGTTCATAAGATCAGCTTCCTATAATGAAGCAAGCTTCAGAGGCATGTTAATTTCGCAGTACCTTGTAATGAAGTTCTTGACAGATATTTCTGTCTCCATTTCAGAAGACTAGGAAAACAGAGATGTTAGTGTAACCCCTTAACCTAAAGTGCGTCAGTGGCCAGATTTAGCTCTTAACATTCTTGTTAAAACAAGCTTCCTAGCCCCCTCCCCATCTTTATAGTCTTCTTCCCTTCCTCTTTTGTCTCTTTTTTTCCTTCTTTAGTTTTCTGAGACAGGGTCTCATTATAGAGCCTAGGTTGACCTTGAACTCGTGACCCACCAGCATGAGCATCTGAGTGTCATGCTGAGATTGCCAGCCTGTGCTATCACAATTGATGCTTTGGCTTTTTTAAAGCTCATTCCTGTCCAACCTTGAAAATAAGTGGAAGCTTTCATGGAGGGTTGTTGACTACCCTCTGTGGTACCTCTGCAGTAGTTAAAGATAGACAAGAATCAGTGAATTCAGGGCTCAGGAAATCTGTGGTGAGCTCCAGGACAGTACTGAAGCTTGGAACTGGGTATGTGGGTAGGGTGTGTTCTGCATCAAGAAGTGGGTTTTCCATACCTTTAGTCCCAATGTCGTTTATTTTCTCTTCGGTTTAGGAATTTTGAAAGGTAACCCATCTCTCCTCCTGTTTACTCAGGATGAGTGACAGACATGAACACATTTCATTACAGGGTTTGGTGAAGGTCGAGTCAAAGGAGCAGTTCTGAATTCAAGGGCAAATTTAGAAACCCTTTTAATTATGTTTGTTCAATAGAGGTAACCCCCCTTAGGAAAACACATTTTCTTTCAGACTCGTTGGTTCACCCTGCCCCTGGCTAGCCCTCTCTACTCCCACAAATGGGCAAACACTCCTTCACACAGAGACCACTATTTAGGACTTGGTTACCCAGCTAGATTCCCCAAGTCAAAGGAAAAAAGCTAACAGTTTCGCCTGTTCCTATTTCTGTCTAGCAAACAGAATTTATACAGACAATACTCTTCTTTGAGCTGTGTGGCCTTCCCTGGGGATGGTGCTTTTGGGAACACCTAGAAGTTAGAAATTACACTTTACAGTTGGAGTGACCAGGAGCTTGTACGGTCTAGTGGCTTTGCTGGAACACAGGAATGGATTGATAAGGGGCTGCACAGGGGACGTTCCACCACACCCATACAACTGTTAAGTTGGGAATAAAGTTTCCAGAGAGTTTGGGCTCAGTGGCATGAAAGAAATTTCAGACCGTTAAGTGGATCGTCACTCCTAAAGATGGAGAAAGGGAGAGTGGGAAGAAGTTTATTTATGGAATGTCAGAGGGCCATTGAGGCTCAGCAGGCCCTAGAAGCCTAGGACTTCCCTCCATGCCTGTTCTCTCCTTCTGACCTTGGATGAACTAGTGAGCAGTATATTATGCCAGACGATTGTGTCTGTGTCGTTTTGTCATGGTTAGCAGTCTGGACTGTCACTGGAATGTAGGAAACAGATGAATTTGAATTGAACCAAGAGGTGGTCTGTCGGGCCCTCTCCTGGTCTCAAGGAGACTTTTCGAAGTTTGTCTGGGCTGGGCCTAATGAAAGCTTTGGAGGGAGAGAGAGGTGGGCCTTTGATCTCTTTGTTCCAGCTGCACCCTGGGAACTGGCTGAAATCAATGCGCTGTTTTCCTGAAGGAGTGAATGGCTCTGCCTAACTAGCTTTGTAAAGCTGTGGGGAATTCACTGCCTCTGTTTATTGACAGCTGAAAGGGAGGACATGGGGGTGGAATGGACCTTCTTGTGAAAACCAGGCACAGGAAAAATTAGACCTCAATTTAACACAGAGGAATTTGGAAATTCACCCCAAAGGAGCTGGGAGTTTCTCATGCTTACATTAGAATGACTCAAGTTTGGGGCTAGTGTGCAATGAACAATGGAGGTTTTGTCACAACTATGCTATAAGTAGGAATATGGTATGCATAATGAATGACGGCAAGTAGACGTCTATTCAGCTCTCCTTCTCCTTTAAAACACAGACATAAAGACAAATGTGAACCATGATATAATCAGGTGATCCCTTCTTTTCTTTACATTAAGAAGAAGCATTAACAGCATGTCTGGCTTCTCCAAAGTTTGTTGTTCATTTGTTTGTTTCAAAACATCTTTGAACTTGAGATCTAAGTTCATGCCAGGGACCCATTCCATATTGTGATTATTTTGGGAACACAATGATTACACATCACGAAGTTTTTCTAGTCTTAGGATTGCTGAAAATGTCAGAGTGTGTCGGAAGCAAATGAAACGGATAGTGGACAGAGATAGCTCCTGGAGTAACAATGGTTTGTAAATCTTACAATGAACTACCCTCCTTTACAGAACATAGTAAAGAAAGACCTCTAGTTTTATCACAAGGAAATACCCCCACCCCTTCTTAGCTGGCTTCCCTTACTGGCTTGATGCTTGACTTCCCAGAAAGAATTTATGACTCCTTCCTTTGGCCCCAACCCTTTGTGCATACCTCGACATTACCACTTAACACATCCCCCAAAGCTCTTTGTTTAGGTGTATTCTCTTAGCTGGAAGTAAAGCAGCTCAGTGGTATTCATTTTTATATCTTCGAGCTCAGCAAAGTTCTTGGCTCAGTAAATGTGGCTGGATGAATGGGGATTGATGGCTCCCTGTACATTCCTGTGACTGTAATGACTTAACCAGGCTTCAACAGCAAATACTAAATGTTAGGAAAAACCTGGTTGGTCTATTGAACCTGATCAATGCTGTTGCTTTAAGAAGCATTATCAAACACTTTTTTTTTCTTTTTTTTTTTTCTTTTTTTCCTTCCGTAAGTTTGTGGGGCTCCATCAGTTCTTCTAGAGGAGGTGTTTAAAAGCACAGGACAATGGGGCCAGCCTCTGATTTCATTCCTTTCTAAAAGATTCTTAGTGTCATGTGTAGATATTTTCACTAAGAAGATGAAAAGGCTTTTAATTAAGAGTTCTGTAGACTTTCACTTGACTAAATTTAGTGATTGAGACAGATAAAGCTTGCACTTGAGATGATTTAATTCTATGATACACTGATAATATAGAATAAAACCTCCCCTTAGCAGTGTGTCTAATTCACTTTGCTGCCATTGTAGATTATGAATTCTTTGCTAAAGGAAGAAAAAAAAATCCACCCCCATGTGAAAAATGAGGAAGAGTCCTATCCACTTTGATTTCATAGGACCCTAAACCACACCCAATAGCTGAATTCTTCTCACACCAACTCTCTGCCAAGGGGCTTGCCTCTAACTAGGTGGATCATTGTCGCTATTTCACAGCCCAGGAAGCCTGGGTAGAGGGGGATTAAGCAGAATACAGGAAGCATTGGGATCTGATCCCACAACTGTTCTTCACTGTGCTGCTTATTGCCTCTCTAAACCTGAGAACACTTCAGGACTGACCCCTGGCTGGGATGTGACAGGGTGACATATGACAGAGGCATTCCTGACATCCCTGAGCTCATGTGTTCCTTACCTACCCACACATAGCATTTCAGTTCCCTGGCAGTGCCTTTTCTGGCTTTTTAATTACGTATCCCTCTAAAGTTGCTGTCACTCCTGACGTGGCCCCTGTCTTCAATGTCATCTGAGTCTCCTCTGTCTTCTGCACAGTAAACATGCCTTCACTAAGCTGTCTACCCACTCAGCTCTCCCTAGTCAGTCTTGAGTCTGTCCTTGTTTTCTGAGTTGAGACCCACACTAAAGCTGTCTACTTCTTACACAGTAGATGGAGTTGTCTTAACATTCAGTGTGTCCTTTGAGTGGCCTGGTGACAAGTGTAAGACCATTTCATTCCAAGCTCATTTGTAATTGGTCTCAGTCACTAAATATGATACTGCATTAAAACACTAAAGAACGTCTTTAAAATTACTTGCTGGGGCTAGTAAGATGGCTCAGAAGTAATGAATGCTTACCGTTTGTCCAGAGGTGCAGGGTTCAGTTCCCAGCACCCATACGGCAGCTTACAACCACCGTAACTCCTGTTCCAGTACATCTGACACTGTTTTCTGTGGGTACTAGGCTCACATATGCTCCATTTCATATACATTTCAAGCAAACCCTCATACACATTACAAATAAATAAATCTTTAAAACTACTTCTCTTCCCCATTAACAGTAAAAGCAAGAGAGAAGGAAGTGGATATCCATGGAGAAGAATGTTGAATATTATTAAAATTAGCCAATGTAGCTAATTTCCCCGTCAGTATTTAAAACAATACTGGAAATGATGTGTGTTTACACCATAACAAACGTACTATCTTGCGAGAATAACATAATTGACCCATTATGCATTTTACCTAGGTAGCATTTACCTAGGTAAAATTCCCCTCTTTTGTCTCAGTAGCGGGAATTAAAAGTGATTCACAAAGCGCACACACAGTCACCATGTAAACTGGCACCACGGTAAGATCCCAGCCATTTTAGGAAGCATTTTCTTTCAATGCTTCTCATTTGGCTTGTCTATTCAGTTCACAGTGTGTAGGTGAGCTGCGGGCTGTGGTTCAGAGGAGATCAGAGGCTCTGTAAACGGTGTTATAGAGGAGCTGCAGAAAGACTCCGTTAATTTCTCTGTGGGCAGTTTTTCAGTGGTGGTGGTATCTTTCCCTCCCCCACCACCCATGGGAATTACTGCTTACCTATTGGAATGTATAGCAATGATGAATCCTCAGAAGAAGTAGTCAGTGCCTGCTGTGTGTGGTCTCTTTCTGTAACACAAGCCTGAACACACTGCTTTCTTGATTAAGGACCTTCAGTGGTTATGATTAGACAGGTCTGTTAGTTGCAATTGACAGAAACTTATAAAGAGACCATTGAGGGATTCCAAACAGGCAGGCAACAGGAATGGATGCATTAGCACATTAGAAAGGACATCACTGACAGGGCCATTGTAATTTAGAAGGAAGGGGAGCCTGGTCAAGAACACAGAGACCAGTGTGGACCTCAGACACCAGCATGTGGAATGACCCTTCCACAGCCCTGATGCCTTGCTTCTTGTTCACCAGGCTGGTTGACATTTCAGGGAAGCCATGGGAAAGTTCTGTATGGACCAAATTAGTGGCCTGGCCCTTTCTTTAGCATTCTTCCCATCCCCTCCCCCCCCCTCCCCCCCCCCCCCCCCCCCCCCCCCAGGTTTTCCGTACCACAGATAGGAAGGTAGTATCCTGTAGGTGGCTACACATCAGGATCATCTTAGCCAACTCTGCTCTGAACGGTCACTGTTTCATAAACCTGCTCTAGAGGTCTCAGACATCCAGCCACAGATTGAACTGGAATTTGCTTGGAGAATATGACTGGACTCAAAACAGTATCCCCTTCCCCCAGACCCAGATATTGATAGTATCTCAAGTACCTATCACTACTTCGGTGAATCAACACATCTTGATACGAGTTATTTATTTTCTTTGTGGTAAGGATAGAATCACCTCTCTCCCAAAGTACCTTAGGGCTCCTCATTTTCATTTTAGGGAAATCAGCTGGCCAATCCCTGTCTCGGCTTGTTGACTGGGAGGCCTACCTAGGTTAGGAAATATGGTTTCCTAGATTCTGGCTGGCAACTGCTCTGGCCTACTTCTTACCTCTTCCAAGTAGGCTTTCTTTTCCATTTTGTTTGTTTGGTTTTGGCGATTTAGAGCTTAAGATAAAGGCTTAAAATAACAATGTATGCCTTTCCCTCCCTAGGTATTTGCATAGGAATCAGAAGAGTTAATCCTGTGAGTATATCCTAACAATACCAACTGCCTCTCTCCCATCTTCCTGCTCTGTCCGCTCTGCTCCAGGGCACTAAAACATGGAACAGCCCCAGGTCACCAACACCTTCAATGTCTAAGCTTCCCCCTCAAACCCAGGTGGCCTTTGTTGTTTGTTTTGGACAGATTGGTTTCAGTCCCAGAGATCCTAGCTAGGGTAGAGGAGAGGTACACTTCTAAGGAAGAGTTTTGGCTCCTTACTGAGGCTGTACCCATAAATCTGAATCTCACTGTCCAAGGTCAGAGAGACTGTTACTCCCCGTAGCCACCATCCTTGTCTACAGCCCCCAGGAGGGCAGCTGAAGGAATGCCCTCTAGACTAGTTTTAGGTGCTTTGCTTATACTGGCAGAGTGTTTTCTTGAACCTAGAGATTTTCATGGCGCCTGAAAGGTGAGGAACTGACTCTCTGCCCTCCATATATCACATTATGACTTGAAGCTTTGCAGCTGTCTGCCTGGGCACAGGGCTGGGAGTGGGGGCTGGAGACCTAGCTGAGGTTGGCTTCCCTCCCTTGAAGAGATGCTCCCACACAGCTGTCTGGTCAGGGAATCCTACCCCAGCCCTGCCAGGCGGGGCCCCCTTGCTGTACTGACAGATTGCCTTTTCCTTTCTAATCTGAGTGTGGGGTCACATGGAGTAGGAGGAAAGAGGTTTGTTTTTATTTTTTAAATCCTCCTATCTGTCCTCTCTTCCTGAGTTACTCCAAGTCCTGCCGAGTTTCTGTGGTAGGTTTAAATGTTAACAAAGAGACTTTAGGTCTTGTCTGCCTTCAGCTGGGAGAAAATATGAAAGATTAGAACCCTCCCACCTGTTGCCCACCATGCTGATTTTGAGCTGTTAAGAAAGGCACTTGAACAATAGGCAACTGTGAAAGAAGAAAACAGATTTGAGAGACAGACAGCACTTGATCTATGCAGCATGATCAGGTGGGGGGGGAAAAAATCTAAAGTCAGGACAGAATTTCTGACTCTGTAGAGATCAGGAGGTTAGAGTGTAAGGACTCCCTGTCAGACCACACACCCAGGATTTAAACCCAGTTCAGCTGCTTGCTGGTTACAGGGCCAGGCAAGTTAGCCTACATGCAAGCCTTCATTTGTCAATAAGTAAAGCAACAGGAACATGGGCCACTCCTGTGATTGTCCAGGACTTAATATTGCCATGGCCTGGTGAGCATCTGAGAGTTGGTATTTGTGACTACACAGTGGTGTTACAGTGCTGGACAGGACCCACCAGGAGGATTGAAGGGGAAACCTGTGTTTTAGAAGATATCCGAGCCATGGGGGGAACAGCAGGGAGGAAGGAATTTTTGCCCAAGATTTTAAGAAAGTTCAGGGTTGAAGATAGTGATTTGGGAGGCGTTCGAACTCAGGAACTATTTGAAACCTTAAGTTTCGTGATTGGGGAATGTAAAGATTATCTTAAATAAGAGTGTAGAGGTCAGAAATGAGGCCCCCAAATCTACTAAAATTTCACGTGTCCCTTGGTCAGCCTGCCTCTTTTTAAAATAACATCCTTTGGAAGAGAATATTGTCTCTCCTAGGTCTCTTCGAAGATAGAATCTCATGGTTTATGATCCATCTCTGTGAGAAGATTTGTCTGTAAGTTTCCAAATCAATGGGCCCCGTTGCATATGATGAGGTCGTCGTTTTCAAACAATAAAAACTTGCCTGAGAGACTTTCGCAAGCAATCCCCATACATCTTTAAGCAAGAGGAATCTTTACTAAAAGTTAGAACATTTTACTGTATCTGGCACTGTCTAGTTCATTCCCATGCAGATTCTTAGAATAAAGGTTTCAAGCACTTGCTTAGATCAAACCAGGAGTATCTCAAAGTGGGCGAGCTGAAACAGAAGAAATCTCTTTGTTCAACTTGAGTTTCCGTGAATGTTCAGTCAGTAGCAAACCCAGTTCATTAACTAGGCAAAAGGCACACTGAAAACTGTAAACACACTTCAGAGGCAGAGGGGCATTCTAGAAATCATACACTCTAGGTTGGTGAAGCTTCCGTTTTTGTTGTCCATGAATGGCATTAAAAATCCATTTAAACTAATTAATGTGATTCTATTTACCGCATGCCAAACTCCCTTCTTAGAAAAATGTGATTTTTCTTGCTCTTCTGGAACTCTGAGACACCGCCTGAGCATAGTTTAATTTCACAGGGTCATTTTGATCTCCTCCTCCTCCTCCTCCTCCTCCTCCTCCTCCTCCTCCTCCTCTTCCTCCTTCTCCTCCTCTTCCTCCTCCTCCTCCTTCCATTTGAAAACCATTTTTTTCTCAGCTTTTGAAATCTAAGGCCTGAAAAGCAGTCTGCAAGTGACATCCTGTCAAAGTGAGATAGATGACTTTTTTTTTCTTGTTGGTCTCATCTCTGCTATGTTACACTGTTGCATGAAGCATGGGATTGTCCCCTGGGCCCTGTCTGGCCGGCTCCAGGTTCTCCCCAGCATTGTTGAAACTTGTGTATGTGAGGCAATGCTGGGTGGGCAGGTGGGAAAGGCTGAGGAGCTTGATCCCCTCCCTGCTAGGGCAACCCCCTTTCACGGCCCTTCACACAGCGCAATAGAGGAATAAAGCTGCATGAGTCAGCTGCTGCCAAGTATTGTTGGAGGCAGAAAAGAATGGCTTTATCTTAGCGATGATTTGAATATTTTGACAATGAAGCCAAGCTACTCTACTGCCTGGCTTGCAAACCTCATGTTCTGTAAGCCCCTTCCTGGGCAGCAGACGTGAGCCCCCTCCTCTCTGAATATATAAGTTGGTATTGTCCACTAGGGAGATGGGCAGACTCAGTGCAGAGAATGAAGAATCATTCAGACTAATTTTACCCTTTCGCTTTCATGTGTTTTAAATCTCTTGGGGAAAAAAAAAAAGGTTAATACCGGCCTCTGGGGACCACCCAATTAAATGACCATAGTACATGTGCAACATTTTGAGATGAGGTGAACCATGCACATGGTCTGTTTACACATGCAGAACAAGGACCAGATGGAAAACAAACATGGTCGCCTCCAGATTTTTTTTTTTTTCTGGATGGTATTCAATTGTTTTTTAAACTTGTCTAAAAAGAAAGCTGCATTTTTTTTCCCCATCTTCAATTTAAAAGGATATTTCTGTACTAAATAAATGGACGCAGCCTTTTTTAATCAAATTAAGGGAACAGGCGGTCACGTGTCCAAACCATTAGATGAGATAGAATTGGCTCTGGAAATCAGCTGTCTTTATACCTGCTTAAGAAAATCCCGAGTCATCCTCCCTACCCACAAGAAAATCAGCTTGGTAGGATAGTCTTGAGTTGGAAGAGGCCAAGTGGGAGAATGAATTGGACAGGGATATGGTAGGTTTCTAAATGTGTGTCAGCGGTCAGTGGTCCACAGTTGCTATGAGGTCCAGGCACTTGTGGACTAAGGTAAAACAATTTTCTGGGCTCCCGTCATGCTGTTTCTGTCTGTGCTGATTTGTGAGGTGGCCTTGGAATCTGCTATTAAAAACAAAACAAAACAACGACAACAAAAAACCTTTCCCGATAATTCTAATGCATAGTCAGGTTTAGTACCCACTTATCTGCATATTCAATTTAGAGACGTCTGCCTTTCTGCACTGCAAATTTGCTGAATCTATATGCCTACATAAAACTGTCGAAAATGCATGCCATACAGTTGCTGCTTTCTTTCGATTCATAATTTTGTTTCAGGTTCTGTTACTGCCTAGCTTTGCATACTTGTTTTACGGCATTTTAATATTGTTGTTTTAAAAGAAACACCATTTCCTCTGAGTGCTGTTTTGAATATCTTATGTAAGCAAGTTCATTTTTTTTTTCCCCCCACTGTTAGAAAGCAGAGGGAACCTTCAGAGTTCTAATCCAGTTGCATGCAGGACAAAGGCTATACTTTAAATAAAGACCATCTATTGAGATGCTTGAGAAAGCAATAGGGAACCCCTTTTATACCACACCAGGGGGGCATGTGCTTGCAAAAGAAGGTTTGGGAGGTAGACTCATGGGAGAATATTCTAGCTACATTCTCTGACGATGTCCAAGGTCTCTTCTCACAGGTTTGAGTCTTCACACTTCTACAGGACTCCGTCCCTATCTGCCTCACAGCTGATTTTCCTGCTTATGCAGAAGGTATGAAAGTTTTAAAATTATTCTTATCTGGACATGTTTGATAAGAGTTGCTTGGGCCATTCATTGTGGTGGTGCCCAAGTGTTTAATCCCAGCACTTGGGAGGCAGAGTGCAGGAGTACAAAGCCTACCTATGGTTTATATAAGGAGTTGCAAGCCAGCCAGGGATACACAGCCTCAAAAGACAAAGGTACTTGGAAGAACAGGCAAACTCAGAAATGCAGGGATGTGATGGAGATCCAAGGAACTTCAAGAGAGTTTCAGTGGAATACACATCTGTTCCCCACCCCAAACCTCCACCCCCCACCCCAATTTCCCTCTTAAACTGTACAATACTTTAGGATTCTTTTGTCTTGTAAAAGCATCAGTATACTCGACATCTTAGGGACTCTGACGATGCAATTAGCAACCGTTCAGCTCCTCTACCCTGTCTGCAGCCCCAGCCACACCTAGTGGGTCTGTGGCATTTTCTCCTGTCAATTCATAGTGATTCAAAAACCTGTAGGCTGCCTCTGATGTCAGACCTTTGCAGTAAAGATGTGTCAAGTTGCTCTTCCCTCGTGGAAGAAGATGAGCTATAAACCCACAGAGGCCACCATTCAGGTGAAACACTCAGCTTCACCAGAGAGCCCACTGCCCATTTTGGGGATTAATCTAGAAACACTAGTAAAAACTATTGCTGAAGGGCTCTGTGCACCCAGACAGCCTTGGTAGAAATGAAAAAGCACACAGCTTAGCTCTGGACAACTAGAGCTCATCAGTATCATTCCGCTCAACTATGTACTAGGCACTTTCTTAGCACACTATCCCATTAATAAGAACAGTGAGATTTAGTTTGTTGACTATCCAATGCCCCTCCAGCCGTATGGTAGGAATATGTATAGGAATTGTGTTCTGTGAGAAGGCTTTATGTAAGCTCAACGGAAATCCTATAGTATTGTTTTAAATGTTATTTTGATTCAGACGGAAAGACAACTGTTCCTAAAAGCTGTCTTGATTCATTAACTAAGAAATTGAAATTCATACCAAGAGTGTCAGCCATTATCTGTCAAGAATGGACAAAGGCCCAGAGGAGTTGTGATCTTTGGGGAGGCTAGAGAAGAGGAAGCTTTGACTTGTGTCTTCTGTTTAAGGTGCACATGACTTCAGAGGACAGAGCGTTCCATAACAGGGAGATCTGGAATGTGTCTGCCTAGCATTCAGACCAGAGCCCACAGGCTAAAGAAAGAAAAGGGCTCAGGAGACACCTGTCTTAAGGGGGTCAAAGGGGACAGGCCCAGCCAGGATGTGCACCAACCTGGGGAAGGCAGAGAAGCTTAGAAGGAGGCTCTAGGTTCCCGGGGAGGGGTTGCACATACGCATCCGTGGGAAGTTGGGGTTATTGTAAGCCGGCTGCCTGCCCTGTAGGAGGCTCGGAGCTCAGAAGGATGGATGGGGCCCCACGGTGTTGGGGGAGGGACCACACATGTGGATTGCCAGGACAGCTACTTAGAGAGTTCACATTCCTCTGCCATTGAACCGAGTATGATTGTAATGGTCTGTTACACAAACAAAGGACCTAAAGCTCTGAATGGGGGAGAGAAAAAGACATAAGGGGGAGAGAGAGAGAGAGAGAGAGAGAGTCCGAGTCCTGCCTCGTTAGTGTTCTTTTCCTTTTAAATGTTCTCCCCCGTTCCCTAAAATTCCTTTCCCATGTGGAAGCTTAGAACTGTCACCTTCTTTCTTTGCGTAACAGTAAAGAAAGACAAGCAGAAACCCAATAAAAAATGTTTCCTAGTGTTTAAAAAAAGAATCAGACAAGGAGAACTGTAAAGGTGCAATATTTAAATACTTTTGCATTTCACATTCATTTTTCTATATCAACAGTTTGCCTTGCAGATCACTTTTTCAAATCACAGATTCTAAGTTCTGGATAACCATCCACTGATAGAGCTTTTTTAAAAAAAAAAAAATAATAATAATAACAACAACAACAACAACAACATGCACATTGTCATTTTTAAACTGCCTGTCAAATGTGTGTCTGTGGTGACTTTAGTCCTGGACTCAGTGACTGTGTGGAAAGACTCACTGCTTCTTTCAGACAGTCCAGTAAGAGGGAGCCATGACTGATGGCCTGTTAGGCAGTCTGCTGCTGCCAGGCCCTGACCGCCACAGACTATGGCTCCCTAAGTCTACTTTCTCTAGTCTACTCTGTACCTTCCCTGACCCCATGCCTCCAGGCAGGCTGAAACCTGGGCTCCATGACACCATTCTCTGTCTGTCTCTCTGCTGTTCTGTTTCCTCCTCTATCCGCAGCACACAGCCCCTCCATTTTGTCTACCTAGTGTATAAACAGCCTACTCAGAAGCTAGCAGAACTCAGGCTGTGTGGATTCTCAGCAAGAACATCAAAAATTAGACCCTCAGATTATCCAGACCATCTGACAGACATGTAGGGGTCCATACTCTTGGTCTTTTCCTGTTTATCTAGAGAAATCACTGCGTGAGGCTGCCCAACCCACTCAAGTCTTAAGAATCCCCTCTGGACAGTATAGATTATAAGTCTCTTCCTGCTTGTCTTAACTCATGGATCTAACTTCCCCTCCTCATTGTAACCCAGATGGCTTTTGTTTTTCTCAGCATTAACCTGTACCCCCTCACTTCCTCGAAAGGACCCAGGCTTTCTTTTCTGTCCCCAAAGGATGATTTTATTGGGACAAAAGGCCATGCTGCTAATTAGAGTTCTGGTTGGCCATGCCCTATTCTGAGAATCACAAGGGAAGAGATCTGCTATCAGCTATAGAAGGGTGATCCTACAGAGGTCTAAAGGCCAGCCTGCAGGGATTTATAGGGAGGGTGGAGTGGGGGATATGTTCTCTGTCACAAAGGAGCAGTCTCCACCCCTGACTTTGGTTTTAGAATATCTGCTCCTAACAGCAAAGGTTTTTGTCTGGCTTGTCAGGCTTACTCTCCCACTCACCTTACACAGGGCTACAAAACAAAGATGAAGCATCCCAGCCTCTGAGCCAATCCGGGACTCAACACTTGTGTTTCTGGGTGGACCTATCTGTTGGGCTCCCTTGAGCCAGTTGTTCTTTTCTTCTTGCATGTTCTATTTAAGAATCCAGTGTGTGATGCAGAGCGGAGGAGCAAGGGTCTGCAAAGATATGCAGAATGCCTGTCATGGGTTCTCTTCTCCTGTCTCTCTCAATCCTCAGAAGCCTATACGGCTGTCAGAATGGAGTCACCCCACTCCCACTATGTGGGAGGAGAAAGGGATTGGTGATGGCGTTGGGGGAAGGAATGCAGACCTGTGACAGAGGACACTTGTGATAGGCTCCCCAGCAGCCGCAGTGCCCGTGTGGTGTGGCTCGTGTGGTGTGGCTCCTTCCTCTGTGGCACTTTGAGGTTCCTATACTTCCCATTCCAGCTGAGGTGGTTTTGCCAGCCTTCTCTAGCTATTGTTCCCTCGTCCTCCTTTCTCCCTTCCTGTGTCTAAACTCTGTGATTAGTGGGCTGATAGGATCTTCAGCCCTCGAGATAAAAACTTTATGAGTTTGTAAAGGTAGCATATAAAGTTGTCATTGTGACGTTTTGGCGCACACTTTTGTTCTTACTAGTTAATGCTCCTTCCTCCCCCTCCTCCCTCCTCTTGCCACCCCACCCCACCCCACACATCCGGCAGCCCCTCCTGCATCTCCTGTCATGCAATTCCATTATATTCTCTTCTTTCTGCCCCCCCCCCCCCATCCCTTGTTTCCTCTCATGCCTTGCTTTCTGGTTTCTTTCTTCTTCTTTTTTTTTTTTTTTTTTTGGTTTTTCGAGACAGGGTTTCTCTGTGTAGCCCTGGCTATCCTGGAACTCACTCTGTAGACCAGGCGAACTCAGAAATCCGCCTGCCTCTGCCTCCCGAGTGCTGGGATTAAAGGCATGCGCCACCACTGTCCGGCCGCTTTCTGGTTTCTTAACTTGGGTGCACATGAACCCAGGTACGCATTTGTACAGATTCAAATCCCAGGATTAGCACATGAGAGTTGAACAAACCGTAACAAAAATAATCCCATCTGTAAAATGTTTACACTTTGCCAGTGGATGGGCCAACCAAAGATGGTTGGTTTTAAAGCTGTTTGGGTCTCCTTTATACTTCCGCCATGCACAAGTGACTTACGTACATTTTACTACATTTTTGTAAAATGAGACTTAATTCTCATTTGCTTATTTTTCTCGCTATTGCCTATCCCTGCAAAGTCACACGCAGGACAAAGCTGGGGAATTTATGGGAAGTGGCTCTGTATTTGGGGCTCTGGGAACTTCATGCTCCCACATGCTTGCTTCCTTCTCCCTCCACAACCCTAAATAGATAACTGAGGGGAAGGCTCAGTCTGGCTGTAGCCTGCCACAAAGAAAACAAACTTGTCTGGACCCCAGGGCTGATGAACTTCATCAATTTACCTTAGGGAAGAGAAACATTGATGAGCAGGTGTGCTCACATGATGATAGAACCCCAGACCACCCATGGAGTGTGTGTCCCCCTCTCTTCTGTAGTGTGGCAGGGGACACCAACAACTTAGTACTTCAGTCTCCTTGGTGTCCTGAGCACCATAAAAAAACAAAACAAAACAACCAAGACCTATTCTTTGCTGGGTTTTTCCTCTGGACCCTAGCCTTCCTTACTAACACCATATACTCTTTGTACTATTCTAGGTACTAATCTAAGTAGTCTGCTCACCCAGTGTCATCGATTCTCTCTTTAGAGACAGGGCAGAAACCTAAAGGGTCTATATATCTCTGGCTCCACCAATCACTTTCTCTTAGACTTTTATCATGAGTAGAGGTGAGTAGAGGTTCATACCAAAAGCAAAAGGCAAGGAATGGAAGCCTTGTATTCTTAAGGAGGGGATATCAACATGGGCCTCACTGTCCCATGACAATGTAACACAGTTGGACCCTTGTGGACTTGTCTTAGTAGAGTTTCAAGAGTGGCCAGAGTAATTTTCGTGAAGTCAGTCCCCATCTTGAATTTACCATAGTCTCATTGTTTGTGAATCGAAAACAGTTGTTCCTTTGAAAATGTATAGGCCTGATATGCACTTGGTGTCCTGAAGTACATACCAAGAACCGAGTGTTCAATCAGTTCTATTAATTCCTGCATACTTGAGATCAATTTGTATAGATTGTTTGCTGCTTGAATTCTCCAAGAAACATTGTCATAGAACCTTCCATGTTAATCTGTGAAGCATTGGCATATGGAATGTAAGCATTTAAGTGGAATGACAGCTCCCAGGATTTCTCTCTCATTTCTTACCTCAGGGATGACTTTAAACTTTTTTTTTTTTCTTTTTTTGTATTTAGAACCCCTTAAAAATGTGAGAGAGAAATTGTGGCTGAGAACCTTTTATATGCTAAATAGTAGC
>JADRCH010000061.1:5084470-5208367 GCA_019843965.1 Rhynchomys soricoides
TGAAGACTCTGTATTTCCTTTTTGAGACTGTATTCCCCAGCATATATATCTACGTACAATAAACGCTAAGCATCTAGCAATCTTTCTGTCTTTTCATTTAGCGACACCAGTGGCATCAACACGGGTTATGCTCCCATTGAGCTAGAAAACCTTCCTAGTTCCCTTACATGCCCTCCTGGTCATTTCTTCTTCTGAAAGTACTTTTCAGCACCCATGGGGGCTTTACCTTTTTTGAATAAATTATGACTTAAGGAAAACCTATACCCTCGGGTCACATTCTTAGTACTGAGTCTTATGTTTCATGATTTATTTCTGATGCATAGGTCTAGCCACCAGAGTTTGATCTATCCTGGACTACCATGATTCAGTTTCACAATAGTGTTTACAATTGATTTTTGACACCTTTTAGAAAATTTGTTCCCTATTGGGATTTCTTTAAAAAAAACATTATACCCTTTAGATAGGACAGGGTATTTTTTGTTGTTGTGTTGTTTTGTGTGTGTGTGTGTGTGTGTGTGTGTGTGTGTGTGTGTGTGTGTATGAGCTCTATATGAAGATGAGAGAGAATGGGAAGCCTTGAGTTCATTTGTATATTGAAGAAATCTTGTTACCAAGCCCAAGGTGGGGCTGGGTTGAAGCCAGGGACAGTAATGGAGAGCCTTATACTATGGTATCAGCTGTGAGACCAGGGCCTGTAATCCACAGTTGACCCAGAGTAGACAATGAGGCAGCGAGATAACCTCATGGGATCAAATTTACTGTTCTGAGATATCTTAGTTCCCACAGCCCCCCTCTTCCTCTGGGTGGGAAGGCAGTCTCCCCAAACAATAGTTAACCTCAGCCAAGGTCTGGTTACAGATGCTTCCACAAATACCTTTACATAGGCTACTTCAGTCTGTGGTCCGTTGCAAAAAATACTTGATTTTCCTGTATGTGAAACAATGGCGTTTGGTCCCCATGGTCCAGATCATTGGCATTTCAGTGTGCTGCACCGGCAGTGGGAGTAGCCTGGGATTCTTCTTGCTGACATGTTGACAGAGAACATGGCTTAGTTTTCCTAAAGTCCCCCAATTAAGAAAACGTTCTTGAATTAAAAAGTATGAACCAAGTATAAATGCCTACAAAAAAGATGTTTCCTGACCCTTCAGACTCCAAAAAGATGGAAGAGTTGACTCAACACCAAGCACAAGTCTGTAAACAAAGCAATGACAAAAAGGAGTCCAGGAGGCTTCAGGTTTAGCTATGACAGACGAATGTGGTACAAAGCTGCTCCCCACCTGTCTCAGGCGACCATGGGAAAATAGATATTTAAATTACAATTCATAACCGGCAAAATTACAGTTATAAAGTAGCAATGAAAATAATTTTATGGTTGGGGGTCACCACAACACAAGGGACTGTATTAATGGTTGCAGCGTTAGGAAGGTTGAGAACCACTGACAGCCTTTTTTCATAACAAGAGAATGTATCTTCAATCTTTCCCCTCCACTCTAAGAAATATAATTTGGGGCTGAACATGGTGGTATACATTTTCAGTCCCAGCCCTTGGGGGGGGGGGGCAGAGGCAGTCAGATCTACAATTTTGATTCCTGCCTACATACACAATGAGTATACACACACACATATGTACATACATATACACATACATATAAGGCCATACAGGCTGTTTGGTAGACTGACCTATCTCAGACCCTTCTATATGGTGTATACAGGAACATGTAAAGTAAGAATGAGGGTACCAGAGAGAAGCCCCAGTAGTTAAGAGCACTTGCTGCTCTTGGAGAGGATCCGGGTTTGGTTCCCAGCACCCAGATGACTGCTCACAAATGTCTGTAACTCCAGGAGATCTGATATTCTCTTCTGACTTCTGCAGGGCACTAGGCATGCAGTTGGTGCCTGTACACACTGCATATAATTTACACCCACATCACACACATTAAATAAACTAAAAAATCCATAGCATTAAAAATAAAGTATGAATAATTAACTAACCATAGTTTAATAGATGCACATATCAAAAAAAAGGGAGGGGGATGTCATGGTTTTTACATAGAATGAAGTGGGCTGAAAGTCGATGTTCCTATCAGACAACTAAGATTCTCTAATGACTAGTTCACAAAAGGATACAAATATAAAAAACACATTGTCATTCTTAAGGACACTTCAAGCAAATCTTCAATCTTTAAACCAGACATTATGATTTAAGCTGATAAATTTAATGACTTCTGAAAAATGTCAAAAGGGCAAATAAAGTTGAAAGTTAATATCACTTGTTCTGAATGACGCAAGACAAGAACAGACATTTCTGGCCTTCTGTGATGATGTTTCTGGGTGACAATGCATGAGCTGCAGAGCTCCAGGAAGCCATTCTGAAGATAGAAAGAGAAAGAACATGCACATTGCCTCGGTTTCCACATGGAAAATGTTAGGTAACCTGGGCCTTTGAAGTTCTGGGAAACAGGATGCTTGCTTAGTCTCTGGGCCAACCTTCAGACCACTGTCGACTTAAATCACAATGGGCTCCTTAGGTGTACCCAGCAGAGCTATCCAGGATGAAGATGTATGAGTCTATACATGTGAGCACAGGATATCTTTTTAAGGGGAAATATATTTGTTAAAAAAAATGGCAGACTCAGTGGCTTCCAGGTCAAAGGGAAGGAGTATCCCCTTTCCTATACAGTCAAGACATAAACAAGACTATAGAAATAGCTCTGTGAACTGCTTGATTCACAAGCATGAGGATATAATTTTAATCTTCAGAACCTATTCTTTAAAAAAAAAAAAAAGCCAAGAATGGTGAAGTGTGTTTATAATCCCAGAGCTAGGGTGACAGAAATAGGTGGTTCCCTGGTGTTCAATAGCCACCTAGCCTGGTTACTTGCATTCCAGGCCAGTGAGAAACATTACTTCAAAAGAAAGAGTCAGCTGGTACCCGAAGAACAAGACCTGGGCCTGTCCTTTGGCTTCCACATGCACAGACACACTTCACACATATGCACCTGTATACACACTTTAATACACACGTACAAAAGAAAATCTAGGTGTCCTTACAAACCACAGGCTCAGCAAACAGCTTCAAAGGAACACGTTGTCAGGCCCTCTCAGGGCTTGCTTGCTCTAGGCCCCTTCTCTCAGAGGTTCCCTCACTGGACCCTGGACACATGACCAGCTGCACTGGGGTACGTGTATGTGTCTTTGTGCTTACCTGGCTTCTAGGAGTTAATCTGTTTTAGAAGATTTATTAAATCCTCGTCTGAGTTTTCCTCCAGAAGCAGGATCCGTGACTGATCCTTTGCAAACATAAACAGATTTGTTATTATGTCAAAAGGGAACATTCCCAAGGAGGGGGGAAGTGAGGCACAATTGTGAAACCCTCACACTAAATTCCAAACTCCCCATTCCTGTTTTCTTTTTTGTATCTGTAGACGCAAACCCACCTGCTCTCGAACTTGGGGCACCTAATAAATAAATAAATAAGAACAGACAGACAACGGGGGCCATTTTAGTTGGTTTGGCTACCACCTTATAGCCTGTGGTCCATTTGGGAATTAAAAAAACCAACTTTTTATTGATTCTTTGTGAGTTTCACATCATCTACCCAGTCCGACTCATCTCCCCTTTGTGTCTGTCCTCCGCCCTGGCAACACCCCCCCCCCCAAGAAAACAAAAAACAAACAAAAACAAAACATAAAAATGTTTTCTTGTGAAAGCTCTAATGGGTCGTGCATGGTATGTCACACAGTATATTCTTTGTCCACATCTTTCCTTGCAAATGTTCACTTCCATGAATCATTGGTCTGGTTCTGAGGCCTCTGGCTTCTGCTATGCTATCGACACCAGATCCTCATGAGGACTCCTCTCAGACTTCCTGTTGTTGCCCTGTGACATGGCCAACTCAAAGCCCTGGATCCAGGCCTGGTGGCAGCTGAGTTGGTCAGCAATCCAGCTCTCCCACACCCACACCTCCAGGGTGAGCTCTCCATCACTGCCCAGGCTAGCTCACCCCCCAAAGCTTCAGCTGGCAAGGAGCAGAGCCAGCTAGCTCTACTGTGCTGCTTTGAGGTGGTGTAGGTATGGCGGAGATCCTTTCCACCTCCTTGCCTTTTGCCATCTGCTATTGCATGGCCATGAACCTAGACATGGTTGGGACATCATCATAACCTAAGGTGGCAGGCAGGACAGGCTGTTCACAACAGGCTATTCCTCTTCAGTTGCACTTCTCTTCATGATGCTCAAACTATTCTGATTCTCTTCCATCTGTCCACCACATATTTGCTCATCACTTTCCGACGTGGTGTGGCTGCAGGCAAGCCTCTGGGTGTCTTCACCTGTCTACCCTGTGTGGCAGTGAGTTGGTATTTTAAACTGCCACCTCCAAGGACCAACCACTTATATAACATGACTCAGCACCCTTCTGTAACAGGGTTCCAACTTTTAAAAATGCATCCCACTGTTTCTTGTCTTGATGGGGGTTTGTTTTTTTGTTTTTGTTGATTTTATTTGTTTTGTTTTTTGTTTCTTTTTGGCAACTCTCTTCCAGAAATGGTTTGATAAGCCTTCTGGAAGCATAAAAAGACCGCCCCACCTCCTCACCCCGATCCGGTATTATTGTCTCAGTGGGTTTCTCAGAGCTCTCAGCAGAACTGCCGGCATGGAGACTGCAGAGTCTAAGGGTGTTAGCATACCACACTAAGGTCTTGACCATATGATCTGAAACAGGATTCATTCTTTTAAGGATTGCGTTCCCTCTGTCCTAGAGGTCTCCTTCCTAGCCATTCAATGTTTGATGAAGATCAGGCAGTAAGATCATTGTGGACCAGAGGATACAGGAATAAAATGAGGCTTTGGGGTTAGTTTTGTCCAAAAATATACAGTCTTTCCGTCTGCCAAAGAACTAACAACTGCCACTCTGCCTGTCACCATGTTTGCTGAACAATCCAGTTAGGGAAGGAGGAAGAAGCCGGTCCTGGTAAGATGCTTAGCTTGCTAACTAACCACTGGTAGCTCCAGGGATTAAAAGCAGAGCCCACAGGATGAGGGCTATAGAATGCTACTTACTAGCTACATGAAACAGCATCAGCCTGTACCCTGCCACTACATTTTCACGGTGATTTTAGTCCCTGCATGGAGGGGCAGGGGAACTAATCTACTGGGGCACCTCCTCTGGACAGTTACTGTTCTTACTCAAAGCTTCACGGAAGTAGCTACTAGTTACTACTTGTTAAAACATAAACTCATTTTCCATTTGAACATCAGATTCTTTGTGGGAAAGCAAAAAGAGCCCTATTTTTTTCTGGAATAATCTCCCAATGTAACCTTGATATTTACATTTTTTAAACCCAGTTTTTGCAAGGACACTAAGTTTTGGGAAAAGTTCTACTGCTTTTTATTAGTTATTTCTTGTTCTGTTCATTGTGTGCGACATTGCTCTTTTGTCTGAGCTGCCTAATCTTTCTTGTAACCTGCTTATCTGTAAAACATCGACGTGAGTCTATATTGTCATCTTTGTACTATTGTAAGGATCAAATGAGATTTTGTCCCCAACGTGCTTAGAAGAATGCACAATATAAACTGGGGGAGAGGGTGATCTTGTCCATCAACAAGAAAGCTTTTTTTTTTTTTTTGAGACAGTCTCTCTATATAGCCTTGACTGTCCTTGAACTCAAAGCTCTATGGGATCTGCCTTCATCGTGCTAGGTCTAAAGGTGTGTGCCACAGCAATTGGCAAATTTATTTAACACAAAAGAAAAAGGAGCAACCGACCTGCTCAATATCAGGAAAATTGGCAAACAGGCCATGTGTTCCTGATACAATACTGTGCTTTCAAATGAACTCTTCTACAGTAGGGTAGCATTTGAATTGTGTTAGGTTGGAAAAGTCAGGTAGGAGCAGAAACAAAATGGGGGTGAAAATGTCAGCCGTGCCAATGGTTGGCATGTTAAGATTCAGAACAATCTTTCTCACTTTATACCTTTCCCTCTGTTTCCCAATGTCTTTTACAGTAAGCATACATCTCTTGCAAAATTTTCAAAATTGCTATTTCTCAAATGGGAATTTTTTGGAAAGCTAACTTAAAGTGGCAAGAAACAAAAGTCCCCAGGGCATTATAAGTGCTGGCTCACACAGTTATGCTTGACAAGCGGAGGGCAGAGGATTCATTGTGGCACCAATGACACAGCCTGGGTGCCTTGCCTGGCACTCTCTGCCTTCTTTGCTCTGGTACCAGCCTTCCACTCCAACTGTAACTTCCCTTTAACACTCTAACTTGTCCTTGTGCTTTGGCCACGGGAACTATGTGCTTCCAGACCACATCCCTGATGTTCTAAGGTTCTTGTCTTTGTTCGTCAGCAGCATGTTTAGCTCATCGTAAATGAGTTTCCTTCCTCAAAGTTTCCTGTCTCTCTGTCACTTCAGCCATCAAGCTCCAGTGACAAAGCTGGTCTCTTTCCTTCATTCCCTGCAGACTTTGCTGCCCAGTGTTAAATATAGATACAATGATTGGCTGTTCTTCTGGTTGTAACAGTCCTAGGAAACAACCATATATAGTAACTGAATGTTGAATAGTGGGCTCCTCTTGAGCCTCCATGAGGGTTTGGCTACTTCACATAACATCACAAGCTCTCCAGGGTTAGGGGCAGTCCTGTGTGTGCTGTGATTTCTTGTGACTCTAGGAGAAGAAAGACTGATACACTCCTGTGTCTGTGCTGTTGTGAATTTAGAGGAACGTTACCCATGGGTGGTCTTATGTGCATCTTTATTAATGAGAGTTGGTCAGTAAGAGCCTTAGTTTGGGGAAGTTGCTATAGATCAGAAAGGTTTGGGTCTGTTCCCAAAAGCTCCTGTGGTAGAAGCTTAGTCCCTAGTGTGATGATGTCAAGAAAGAGAGGACTTTAAAAAATGTGGAGAGGCCATTAGTGGAATTACTCTAGGAAGAAGTGAAGCAGTTCTCTCCCAGAATCCCCCCCCCACGCACACACACACACACATACACACACACACACACACACTTACACACACACACACACCTGCCACTATGAATATAATTCATGTTTAGCCTATACCTAAGACCTCCAGTCTATAAAACTGTAACAAATCTATTGTAAACAAACCTAGTTTTCCTCAGAGTATCTAGTCTCACGTTCTCATTATAGTAACTGAAAACGGACTAATACAAAAGTTAACTACTGGATAGATGAAGGACACTATAGAAGATCATGACTTTTAATAAAGAGACTAAGACCAATTAGCCTCAGCTACTAATAGCAAAGCCAGAGGACAGCTTGTGAAAGTAGATTCCCTCTTCCCACCACTTGGGTCCCAGGGTCCAAACTCATGTCTTCAGGCTTGGTGGCAAGCACATATCTCATATATATATATCTTGACACAGTTGAACTGGGGAATTAAGCTTCCAAAGCATGGACTTTGGTGGACATATTCTTACCATAGCTTTCTGCCTTAGCAGGTCCAAATTCATGTCCTCTTATGCAAAATAAATCCATTCTATTTCAACAGCACTGGTCTTAACTCATTTTTTAAAAAAAATCCATGTCATAATTCACTCATCAGGCAAATTTCCCCTTGATGTGAATCTGTGGAATTAAATGTCGCTTGCTTCTAAACGAGACAACCAGACAGACTTAGGATAGAGATTCTCATCTTAATAGGAAAAACGGGTTCACTGCTTCTTCTTAATCAGTCCAAAGAGGGGAAAGTTACAAGAGGGGAAATATCATTAAATCTTAAGACCCCAGAATAAGTTCTTTTGATGCCGTGCCTCACATTCTGGACACACTGCAATAGTGAGTTAGCCCCCAAGCTTTGAGGCAGTCTTACTCATCGGGCTCTGCTATGCTATGCTTGCTCTACCCAGCATCTCTCATGGCTTGGTACTTCTCCCCTGAAGACTTCCTAGACCTGAGTTATGTGCTTATATATAAGGCTGCAGTGGTTAAGCGTCACAGTCCATTTGACCGGATATAGACTGACCTAGAGACTCACTTCTGGGTGAGTCTGAGAGGACATTGCTACAGAGTTTTAATTGAGGAGGAAGGATCTACCTTGAATGTATGCAGCAGGATCCCATAAGCTAAGGGTCCCAGTCTGATTAAAAAAGAAAAGAGAATGAGTGAGTCCTGTAGGTGAAATGGGACCAGTTGTATCGTGTCCCTGCTATGATAGCTAGAGCCGCTCTGGCCACCATACTGCCTTCATTGCCAAGATGGTTTATGCCCTCAAACTGTCAGTCTAAATAGGCTTTTTATCCCTTACGTTGCCTTTGTCTTATCGCCTAGCAACAAGAACAGTGTAAACATGTGTTCCTCATTCCCGTGGTCTCAGGGTTACCCTGCCCCCACAGGTCCGCTAAGTACTGCCTTAGGCTGAAGTCCTCTGCAGTGCTTACTCTTTGGGCAGGTTTCTGCCTGGATCCCCAAGCTGTCAATGACATCATTTGAAGTCTAGGTAGGCCACCATGGCACCAGTGATTTTATAACCACAAAGGTGAATACTGCCAGAGCTCTGGAAGCTTGTGCCTTCCAGAGCAGTGGGTGGAGTCACTTGCTCCCCCTAGATCCCCTACCTCGAACGCTAGGACTGCTGAGGGATGCTGTCAGAATTCAGAAAGCAGAGTTCTGAGGTACAGGGCAGCGAATGCCGAAGTCCTGTGGGCACATCTCTGGAAATACTACACTCGGCGTCTTAGCTTGCCTGGAAATTTTCTGAAATACCTTCAGGGTCTTTTGCTGACTTGAGGATTAGAAGCTGTCTTCTTTGTATCCATTAATCTCTTGAGCAAACAGTTGCCGGGCCACACCCTTTCCAGTTTCTCCCAAACACCGATCTTTTATTCTATACAAGGCCAGGCTAAGAGGTTTCCAAATCCTCCCTTTCTGCATCCCTTTTAATTATGAACTCCACAGTTAAATCATTTCTGTTTTCTTTCTTTACTGTATGTGGCCAAACTCAGCTGTGTGGTGCCTTGAGTTCGTTATGGCTTAGATATTCTTTCTGCCAGGCATCTTAGTCTATTGCTCTGAAAACCTGCCCAACACAAATTCTAGCATGCAGACAAGCCCTGCTAAGCTCTGTGCAATTGCATACAAACTCCAATTTCCAATGCCTCTTTCTCTCATTTCCCTCTGGAACCTTGGTGGAATGGCTGTCTGTTATCTGTATTTCTGCATTTTGAGCACAAGTATTTAAGTATAGGCAAGTGGTCACATGCCACTTCACAATGGAGACACATTTCCAGGAGTGTGTGGCTCTGTAGTTTTGCTGAGCTAATAGCACAGGAAGCACTTACACAAATCTAAACCTATCCAGGGTATAGTCAGTCACTTAGTGTCCTCTAGGTGAACTGGAGACTGGTACCTGGCCCAGCCTGTAGTGGTCAGAGACTAGCGAACAAGCGATGTATGAAGCCGTTGCCAGAATCACACAGCTGCTTTACAAGACAAGAATTTTTACAGAGGAACACACTCTGAAATAATGCTAAACAGTATGCTATAGACACATAAATCGGCAACCTAGTCACTTGCTGCCATTAGGAAGCACTTTGTGCTAAACACTCTGCACGTGCTGTGCTTTTCTACAGTTGTCAGGCAATGAGTTGGCTTAAAGTCAGCATCACTGCCAACACAGCAGCAGCAGGTTACGTTACAGTCCTATGGAAGCCATGCCATCATTAGCTGATACTCATATTCAAGGTACTGGAAACGTATGAGACCATCATTCTGTTCACAGTCTACTCTTGACCAGCATCTAGAAAGATGCGGTGGCCCAGGACAGTCATTCCTAAGGTTATTTAGGACTTGCCTGGTGTTCTTGTCTTCTTAGCCACAGTCAGAATTAGTCCTTACTCCATTAACGACAATCTAGACTGTTTCTAGCTTGAGTCTCCAAATCACCTCTGCCCCTGCCCACTGCCCAGCTCTAAAACTGCACGTGTGCCTTCACAAACATGTCTTTGATGAATTTCTCTGTTATAGCAATAACCACACTTCTCAGTGCCAATTTCTGGTTTAGTTTTTTGTTTGTTTGTTTGGTTGGTTGGTTGGTTGATTTTTGGTGCCTCTATAACAGGATATCTGAGACCAGATTTATCTAGACTGAGGCTTAGAAGGCTAGAAAGTCCAAGGTGAACTGTCTGCCCTTCTTGCTGCAGTGCCCATAGTAGGAGGGTGAGTATGTGTTCATGTGATCAAAAGAGTCCCTTCCTTCTACATGGAACACGTTGCAATAACCTGCCTATTCTTGTACCAACAGTGTTAACCTATTCACTCGGGCGGAGCTCTGATGGCTACATCACATCTTCAAGGTCCCACTGCTTACCAGCTTTGCCAGCTCACATGCTGCCACGATAAAGAAACTCATTTTAATAATAAATCTTACATTTTCCCCCTTTTTCTGTTTTTCTCTTTCCAAGTTCACTAGATTAGAGATCAAGGGTCCCAGACATCAAGTGCTGAAGTCAGACTCAACTTTGTACACTGTCAACATCATCTAACCCTGATGAATTAAGAAATATTCCCTGTTGGCTAATGTGTATTGACCTCAATATTCACAGAGAGATTTTTAGTTTTTAAAGCATTATCATAGACTCTCTAAAGAAAGAGAGATTTTTTAAAAAACCAAACAAACCAACCATACAACATGAGTCATTACACTTTAGAGCAAAGTTTTAATAGTAATGAAATACATATGGCCTGAATAATTTTTTTCTCAGTTAAAAGCAAAAATCTACCTTACAATATTATTTCATAGCTCAGGAAAAAAGTCAAACTTTGCGAGACTTCTGGGGAGAAGGAAAGTGGGAAGCACTGCCTCCCCATCTCGACTCCATTGTAAGAGCACAGTCTGCCTTGATGGAACTGCTTTAGAGCTCTAGAGACCAAAAGCTTGCCGTTTCTAGGAGAAGGTTTGATCTGCAAAGTGCAGATAATTTTGTCAACTTCAACTCTTTTTTAAAAAGAATTATTTATTTTATGTAAATAAAATAAGACAACTGTCGTTTGTCTTCAGACACACCAGAAGAGGGCATCGGATGGCATTTCAGATGGTTGTGAGCCACCATGTGGTTGCTGGGAATTGAACTCAGGACCTTTGGAAGAGCAGTCGGTGCTCTTAACCGCTGAGCCACCTCTCCCACCCCCTCAACTTCAGTTCATAGCACAGTCACTATTTTACTTTTTCTCCCCTAGCTCAATCTGCATGTGACCTGTGGGATCCGAGGTGGGCAGTAAGGCTCCTGTTCTCTAGTCATCTGGAGTCTGTGCTCTGACCACTGCACTGGTTGGCGTTTCTAATCAAAAGAGTACAGGCAAAAAGGGAAGTGGCCTATGGCATCGCGCCTTATCCCACTGATGGCCCAGGGTGGCTTGATCTCCTATGTTGGCTCTAGGGGATTTTAAAAAGTGAATCCTTTGTTTTTATCTTTTATCTTTTTGTGCAAATTCTGGAATCATGACATTTCAAAGATACTACGTATCCAGGAAAACTGAGAAAGAAGCACACATTCCTAGAGCAAGGCCCAAGATCTGGAAAGACCTTAGAGCAGTGGTTCTCAACCTTCCTAATGCTGTGACCTTTTAATACAGTTCCTCAGGTTGCAGTGACCTTCAGTCATAAAATTACTTTTATTGCTACTCCATAACTGTAATTTTGCTACCGTTATAAATCACAATGTAAATATCCGATAGGCAGAGGTTTTAAGTGACCCCTGTGAAAGAGCGTTTTGACCCCAAGGAGGTTGCTATGCACAGGTTGAGGGCCACTACCTTAGAGGATCTACTTGTGCTGATCAAGGGCTCAAAGGCAGTCCCACGTTTCAAAGCTCAGCAAACCCCAGGGAAGGAGGCGAATCCAGTTTCCAGAGCCATTACACTATTTGATTTGGATGCCTAGTTGAAAACAAAGCAGCAACAACAGCTTCTTTTGAGATTTATTTAATGTGTATGAGTGTTTGGCCTGCATGTATGTACATGTACCATTTGAATGTCAGTGTCCACAGAGTTCAAAAGAAGGCATTGACTCCACTGGAACTGAAGTTATGGGCGGTTGTGAGCCACCATGTGGGTACTGGCAACCAAACCTGGGTCCTCTTAAGCACGGAGCCATTGCTTTAGCCTCTGTACACCTAGTTTTCCACAAGAAAACCACAAGGCATGCAATGAAGTAATGTAACGTGGCTCAGAAGGAAAAATAAAGTAATTGTCCCTGGAAAGGATCTGGTGACAGGCCTAGACAGATCTAGTAGACAAAACTTCAATAACTGTTTTAACACCCACAAAGAACCAAAGGAAACACTGGAAACAGTCAAGAACATGAGAATGGGGAGAAGAGAAACAGCCACAAAGAGAAATTCCTAACAGAAACCAAAAATAAATTCTGTAACTGAAAAACAGAACTTAAAAAGGAAAACTTTCCTAGAAGGTTTCTGGAGCACAGTTGATCAGGGAGAAGAAAGACTTTGAAAATAGGAGAATAGAAATGATCAATCTGGAAAAATCAGGCAATTAAAATGATTCAAGGGATTATGAGAAATGTCTCAGTTGGTGAAGGTCTGTCTTGCAAGCATGGGCAACTGAATTCATCCCGCTTAAACGCTGGGTACTGTTGCATTCACTTTTTTGGCCCAGTGCTGACAAAGCACTGGAATCAGACAGGTGTCTGAGGCTTGCTGGACAGCCAACCACCCCAACTGGGGACCCAGACCAGTGCAAACCCCTATCTCAAACAAACAAACAAACAAACAAACCAAAGAACAAAACCAAACCAAACAAAAACGAAAATAAAAAAAAAAACAACAAAAAACAAGGCTGACTATCCTCTTAGCAACACACACACACACACACACACACACACGCACGAATATAAACATACAAAGAAGGAAGAAAATGACATGGTGCTTAAGGGACCCGAGGAAGTGCATCAAGTCAGCTGTATTAGTGATGTGCTTTGGCAAAACACCTGACTGAAGAAACTAAAGAAGAAGTTTATTTTGGCTTCCCAGGTCTTAGAGATACATACAGTCCATTATGGCAGGGAAGCTGTAGTAACCCGAGCGTGAGCCTGTTAGTGATGACTCCATGAAAAGGTGCTGAGAGCTGAATATTGGTTGTTGCTCCTTATTCATTTTTACTCAGTGTGGGACACAAGCCTAGGGGATGATGGGACCCACATTAAGGGAGGGTCTCCCTATTGCTCTCTCAAATCTTTATGAAAATGCTTTTGTAGATGTCCCCAGAGGTGTGCTTCCCTGGTGATTCTAAATACAGACAAGTTGATGATGAAGATTAATCATCACGCCAATGAATATATGCATCGTGGGAGGAAACATTCATTCTGGATTAAAAGAAAAGAGCAGGGAGGATTAACAACAGTAATGCCTGAAAAAATTCCCCAATTTAATGAAAGTCATAGTTAAAAACACCCAAGAAGTGCAACAAATCCCAATCTAGATGAGCTCTAAACTCAGAAAATCAAACTTCTAAAAGACAAGGCATCTTGAAAGCAGCCAGAGGGAAATGGTATGCCACATACAAGGATCTCCCCAGTAAGACCACCTGCAGTTTTCATAGAAACTTCCACAGGCAGAAGACAGTATGTTCAAAGTGTCTTAAAAATAGCCAACTAAATAAACAAGGAAACATCGGCCAAGAATCCAATGTCCTTTAAAAGTAAGAGAGAAGTGAAAAAATTCCTAGCTAAAAGAATTTGTTGTGCTCATCTTATAAGAATGCTCAAGGGAACTCTTCAGAGTGAATTAAAGGCCCCTTAGCAGTAACTCAAAAATGAAGAAATAAGGATGTAATAGAGGTAACTAGGTGGATAGTGATAAAAGTTGGTATTTATACAACTTTAGCTTGTAAGATTTTTTTCCCACTATAACTTAAGAGAATGATTAGTTTCTGTTTGTGGGTGCAAAGTGTCTATAAAAAGCATAGTTCTGTGATATCAAAAAGAAAAAGGGGCATGGTGTTGTCACTCGAGTCTCAGTTCCTAGGAGGCAAAAGCAGGTAGAGCTCTGTGAGTTTGAAGCCAGCCTTGATTACCTAAGGAGTACACATTACAATCTTGTCTTGACAAACAAGAAAAAGAGGCCCGGCAGCGGGCCAACAAGATGTCTTAGTGGGTAAAGTAGTTGCAGCCATGCTTGATGACCTGTGTTCGGTTTCTGGAACCTATATATACTGAATAAATAAATAAATAAATAGTCCTGTAAACAGCTATTAAAGGAACAGAAGTCTTTGTACATTACAGAAGATGCTACAAATTCAAATTAGAGTGTTCTGACTTTAGCAAGTTGAATGTAATTCTTATGGTAATCACAAAGCTCACAGCTATAAAATGTATATAAAAGAAAATAAGAAAGGAACTTAAATACTCCACTATAAAATTCATCAAAAGGCAAATTAAAAAAGCAATACAGGAAATTAAAAAAAACAAAAACAAAAACAAAGACAAATTGCAAATGAATAGCAAAATGTAGCCGATTCCTTGGCGATTAGTTTACATGTGAATAGAGTAAATGTCCCAACCAAGATCTAGAGATTTTAGAGTAGACAAGACATGATCCAGCCAGATGATACCTATCAGGGATTCATTTTAGACCTAATTAAACAAATAGGTTTGAAAAATCAAAGGACAGAAAAGAATGTATCTGGACAAAGACATTTAAAAAGAGCAAGAATTGTCATACGAATGTCACGTGAAATTGACTTTAAATCAAAAAGTTTTCAAGTAACAAGGAATGATACTATACATTAATAAAAAGTTCAACAAATGAAAGAGACCTAACAATTATTAACCTAATATTGGATCCTTCAAAACATAGGGGAAAAAAACCTAAAAGAATTAAAAGGAAAAAATAAGCCGATGAGCTGAAGGCACAACCTCCCAAGGCCTATAAAATGCAGCAAAGGCAGAGGTAACGAGAAATTTCGAGCTATAAAGGTTTATGTTAAAATAAACCAAAAATGAAGCCAGATGTACCTACCGCCTTCCACTTGCAATCCCAGCAGGAGGAGGCAGAGGTGAGAGGATCCATTTCAGGTTCAAGGCCAGTTAGGTCTGCGTACAAAGTTCTAGCCAAGTTTACATAGCAAGCTCTTGTCGTAGAAAGCCCCTAAATTAAAAAGAAATCAAATTGACAACCTAATTTTGGAACCTACCCGAAGCAGGACAAACCCTTGCTACTAATTTGCTTTAGCCAGGTTATTTTTATTACAGCAACAGAAAAGAGTATAAGACAAAGTGTTAATTTTGATTGTTAACTTGGATGCATTTAGAATGACTTAGAGGTGGTCCAACACACTTGATGGGTCCGCGTTTGAGGGCATTTGCTGATGGTTACACTAGGGCTAAAGACCCACCCTGAATGTAGGAAGCACCATCTACTCAGGCCAAGGGTTCAGATAATAAAAGGGACAACAGGAGAAAACTAGCTCAGTACATGAGTGCCTTCCATGCACAGCTTCGTCTGCTTCCTGGCCACTATGATGAGAGCTTATCTATGCCTTGTCCTCAAGTGTATGTCTTGATACCTCTAAACCATGAGCCAAAAAAAAAAAAAAAATTCCTTCCTCCCTTAATTTGTTTCTGTTGGGCATTTGTTCTTCACAGAAGAAAAATTAAATTAAATTAAAAATGGGAGTGACTTGAGAAGACATTTCTCCAAAGTCGATATGTTAATGGTCAATAAGCACTTGAAAAGTTTTTTTTTTAAAGCATCATAAATCATTAAACAAATACACATCAAAATAACAGTGATATATCACTTTACATGTTAGGTCTGCCCCCTCCCCTCCAATTTGGTGGAGAGGGGAAAAATGGGCCTCTTTCTTGAACAATGTTAGTAGGTAGAAATGTAAAATTGTACAGCTGGCATAGAAAACAATCTCCGTGGTCTCTCAAAAATGTAGAAACAGAGCTAGTATATGACCCAGAAATTTTGCTGCTGAGTATCTACCTCAGGAGTTGAAAATTCAGATCTTAAGGAACCCACTGCACACAGATGGGTGAGTAGATAAACAAAATATCATGCACACACAGGTATGCATGCACACACACACACACACACACACACACACACACACACTGAAATGTTAAGCCTTAAAAAGGAAGGTAATTCTAACATATGCTGCAACATGGCTGGACCTTGAGAATATTAGACTAAGTGGAATAATCTAGTCACAAAGATAGAAATGCTGTGTGGTTGTGTGTGTAACTGGAGTAGACAAGACTATAGAGACAGTGGCTGCCAGAGACCAGGAGAGGAGATAATGCAAAGTTAATGTTTAATGAGAATACACTTTCAGTTTCACAGAATGAAAGAGCCATAGACCCAGCTACTGGGGAGGCTGAGGCAGGAGGATCCCAAATTGGAGGATCACATGGGTCATGGGTTATACAGAATGAGTTCAAGCCTAGCCCGGGCCAGTGAGTGTGTGTCTCAAAAGAAAAAAGGCAAAAATAAGGCTAGCAAGATGGTGTGTCAAGTGAAGGTGCTTGCTGTTTGATCCCTGGGGCCCACATGGTAAAAGGGGAGAACTGACTCTTGCAAGTTGTCCTCTGACTCCCAGAGGAATGTCATTGGCATGTGCACATACACATAGTCTAAATACATGCCATTTAAAAGAAAAAAGAGGGATGGAGATATAGCTCAGTGGTAGAACACTGGCTCAGAGTGAGCAAGGATCTAGGTTTCATTCTCAGGACTGGGCAGGAAACAGCAACAGAGGTAGATAGAACTCTTGTGCGACATGATGAATGCATTTAATACCACTGAGCTATGTATTGAAACGGTTAAGATGGTAAATGTATGTAAAAATTGGGAAAAATGAAAAAAATAATAAAAAAAATGCAAACAGTAATATGGCCAAAACAAAACTCTAACTAGGGTGTGTAAGGCTGTGCAGATAGCTTTGAAATATCAACTCTGGTTTTTGTTGTTGTTGTTTGTTTGTTTTCCGTGTGTGTGGTGAATATGTATGGCATTTTGTGTGTGGTGTATGTGCACATTTACATGTGTGGGTTCATGCACCCGTGCTTACATGTCTATGGAGATCGGGGGATGGTATCAGTGTCTCTCTGTCTTATTGCCTTGAGACAGGGTTTCTCACTGAACCTGGATCTAGACTGGCATCCAGAAAGCTCCACCAGTCCTCAATCACTTTCTCCCACGGCTCCAGGGTTATGTGCCTGGTCACGTCCAGCTTTTTACTGGGAACTGGAATGCTTAGGCATGCACAGCAAGCCCTCTTACCCACTGAGCCATTTCCCAGGACCCTCTATTCAGTTTTTAATCCAGTGATAAGCCACTTAAAATAAACAGCAAAACTTCTTGGTATTACCACTGGGGCTGAGACTGGTTAGTACCTCCTAAACATGTCTACTGTCCGGAAGTAATGTGGTAATTGCTAAACAACACATTCTGTCCAAATAGTGCGTGTTAGCAAGTGATATCAAACTACCGGGAATGGAGGGAACACGAGAACAGGGACCAGGGAAATGTGGGAACGGGGAAGAGGGGAGGGAGGGGGAGGACATCAACCAAAACAAAGTATGTATGCAAATACCATAGGGCAATTTGTTCTTTTGTAAAAATGCATGTTGGGCATGTTTGTTGTGCAACTTACTTGGGGTCCAGAGCACAGCAAATATCTAATCTAGCCTACTGGTTACCAGCCGTGTGCCTTAGAGAGGTCACGTGTCCCCTTTGAGCCTCAGTTTCCCTCTCTGTAGGTGGCAATGCAAACTATGCAGAGGCTCAGTGGGAGGCACAAGGCCAGTAGCATGATGGTGGCTTATGCTTGCTGCCATGCTGATTATTTGTTTGTACACCCCTACATGTGAATTTTCAATCTCAGTCTTTTCTGTTTTAGCAGACTGCAGAGCAAAAGCCATGGATTCTTGCTGCTATATTTAGACAGAACTTCCCACTTGGTCAGAGTGGCACAATCAGGATAAGAAATATTCTCTCTTGACAAATAAGTTTCAACCTCAAACAAACACATAGTTTTCTGTATAGTTTTTACGGGATGTCATTTTCACATTTACTGACCACCAGCAGATCATCTTGGCAGGGTGGAGGTTCTGCTCCCGTGACTTGACGACACAAGTGCACGGTGCCTGCTCTGACTTACTTCAACTAGCCATGCTGTCATTCTTGGTTTCCACAGTCCGGCTTTGCTGCAGGGCGCCCACAGTACTTGTAACAGTTGATTATTTTTTGGGACTTGCCTGGGCCTTACCCTACAAATAGAAGAGAAACAACATTGTAACCCTGGGTACCATGAAGTAAACTTGTATTCACCCAACTAGCAGAAGGTTAGAGTCATCATGCGGACTCTTTCACCCTGAGGGAGGGGACACATACTTTGCACTTCAGTTAGGCTAGACCCTGGTCTTCTGCTGGTGCCTAAAGGCACAGTTTGGCTTGGAAGCATTCATTCTTTAAGCAAGCCCTTGGGGTTGATGGTGGTCTGGTTATCTTATAAAATCAGTTGTGTGAGGACAGAATAAATCTTTTAATGTCAGTAAGGATATGGTTGTGGAATATTTTATTTTTCTTTACACTTGAAGACGGCGTTGTTTTCTAAAGAGAATAGAAGAACGGAGATTGACAGGCAGCATATGTTTTAGGCATAGAATTCCAATATCTCCAGACCCTTGCTAGTCCCACAGAGCAGCTGCAGACTGCACAGATGGAAAGAAGACAAAGACAAAAGCCTTCTGAGGAGCCCCTGTTAGCCTGCCATGGCTCTCCCTCCAGGCCTATGGGAAATAAGGCACAAAGATGAACTCCTCACCACTTTGAGGATTACTGTGATAATACAGCAGGCAGATCATCTGTCCTCAGCCAGCTAAAATATTAGCATTTTTTTTGTTATTATTATGTTGTGTGTAGAGGGTGTATGTATACACATTCAAGTTGGTGTTAGCATCTGCCCAAGCATGTGGAGATCAGAGGAGGATGTGGGCTATCTTTTTCTATTGTATTCCACCTTTCTTTTTGAGACAGGGTCTTTCATTGAACTGGAAGCTCGCTGGTTTGGCTATTTGGCTGTCTTTGCTCCCAGTGCTGGGATTATAGACATGTGTGGCTATAATTGGTTTTTATGTGCTGGTGATTTGAATTCAGGTCCCTTCCTTTCACAGCCAGTGTTCCAATTGAGTCAGTTCTCTAGCCCCCAATGGTTTATTTTTAGAGGCTCATATTGGTCTCCTCCGGTTAAGGGCATGACAGAGTTTTTAAGTTGATTCTGTTTGAAATAGAAACAAGTTCTGGCCCGGCCACCAGCAGTCCTACAAGCCCCAAACAAACCCTCCCTTCTTGTTCCAGTTCTGAACAAGCTTCACTATTAGGCAAGGTCCCAGAGTGGTGGCGTTGGCACTCGGGAGAGCAAACACTGCCATTCAGACAGCAAGCAATGGAATTCAGGGAGCAAGCAATCTCCGCTCTGTGCTTCCAGTCACCACTAAGCTCTGGAAAACAGGGAGAGGAATGGGGCCAAGTCACTGGTTACATTCAGGATAGCCAGCTGGCCTTTTTCACAAATAAAAACCACTTCTGTTTGCTGGTTCCCTTCACTCTCTTTGGCCCCTAATACTAATACTGGCAAGCTCCTCGAAGTGGATAGAACCATCTGTGATAATAGCAGTTGCTGTTCAGGGTGGAAGACGAGCTGAAGATACAGACTTCTCCACACTTAGGTTGAATTTAAGCCTAAAGCTTCCATAGTCCTTCAAATTTGTGATTTCCAAGACAAGCAAGAGGAAAGGGCTTTTGGAAAGGGAAAGGGGAGACAAGGGACCTTCTGGGCCAGCCCCTTATCCCCAAAACTCCTCTAGTTATGGGGGATTGATGTTATTTACAGGCGAAAGTAAATCTCAAAGACTCTCTTACAAATAAGCAACCACACGATGACAATGGGAAATCCAGCCCTCTCCACTGACCACCGAGTCTCTGCTGTCTTGAACATACACCTTTCCCAAACTATCTCAGCTTGGAAGACTGTCGCTAGCCTGCATTCACCACCTGCCCAGCACACACACATCCTCCTTCCCGTGTTCCTTCAGGTTTAGAACACTTCTAACCCAAAGACGTGTCATCCGAAACACTCCAAAATCAGAAGCATTTTGACCACCAGCATGTCACAAATTACAAATTTCCGCACATGGCCTCACGTGGTGTATTGCAGTCAAAACACTGGTGCACAGAAAGCTTTGTATAAATTACCCCCAAGGTATGTGTCTTAAGCGTAGATGTACATACCAATTTTGATAAATATATGAAATATTTCTGGTCCCAATCATTTTAGATATGGGATTTTCAGCCTGTACTATTATCTGCTTAGACTCTAATACCCAGTTTTATTTTAGCGCCAATCATTTTCTCAGCTTCATGCCATTCTCCTATTAGTCCCCTCCACCCAAGAGCCCTTATTAGTCTGTCACTGTGTATTCTTTCTGGTCTCCCTCCGTTCACCTTGCACAGTGACTGCAAAAAGTCCACTGCACACCACTCTGTTTTCCCCTACTGAATTCATGTCTACCCTGCCTAGGATGACACATGAAGCTACTAATAGAAAATGCAACAGAAAAGCCAATACTGCCGAGCATGGTGGCACAGGTCTTTAATCCCAGTACTTGGGAAGCAGAGGCAGGCCGATTTCTGAGTTTGAAGACAGCCAGCCTGGTTTACAGAGGAAGTTTCAAGACTGCTAGAGCGACACAGAGAGACACTCTCATTTAAAAAAAAAAAAAAAAGCCAGAAGCCGTGGGAAACGGGTAGATAGAAGGTGGGGAACACAGATGCCTGGCTTCCCAGAAACTTTCCTGTTGCTGCTCCCAGGCTCTCAGGCTTGGCTGTTCCCAGATTTCCCAGCATCTGTATAATCGATTCCTTTCATCCTCCAATCTTAACTGGTTTGAACCCATAACCTCTCTACATCTGTTGCCTTTGTTGCTCCATCTTGTCAATCCCCATCAGAGACTGTTTCTGGTTAATGTCTCAGGCCATAAACTAGACACATTGTATATGTATATCTCATCCTTCCCCCTTCACTTCTATACAGCGGAACTCAACCCTCAAGGCATCTTCTTGGCAACATTGTTCCCACCCAGACCAGTCTCACTGAGTCATAGGTCTTTGCTGGGTGGGTTAGGCCGATAAACACCACTGGATAAGCCCGGTAATTAGCATAATGCCATACTGAAGTCTTCATCCTGAGAGGCTTTAAACACTTCAAAAAAAAAAAAATCTATCTATATATATTGCAACACCCAAAGGTGCTTCAAGCCAGAAGTAGACAATTCCCATGGAGACGAATAATAGTGATCAGCTTTCTGATCCTCATGCTTCTGAGGATGGACAGCTGAGCTCTCAGGCAGATCCTACCTATTTGCTCCAGGCAGGCAAGGACACAAAGCCCAAATCAGGAGAAGAGAGATATTTACCTGAGCTCTGGATGCCAGTCTGGCTGCCGTTTGGGCTGGATCAAAGACACGTCGAGAGGTCTGATTTTTGCAGAAATTAATATGTCGCTGAGCAGCGGTTTCGTTAAATCTCCTCATACAGTAAGGGCATTGAATATAATCTGGATGTGAACAGACCAACAAACCATGATTAACACTGCAAAAACAACTGTGGAATGAAACTATCTGAAATGAATTCATAGGCTATAAACTACTGTAACGTTGAAGAACAAGGTCCCAGACTGTAGTTTGAGACAGCCTAATCCAAAAGAGGAAGCCTAAACAAAGTTTGGTGGGGGGGGGAGCACTCTCTAGGTATTTATTTCAACTAAGAATATCCCTTTAAAATGTTTGCATAATATCTTTTTTAGGTAATAGATTGATTATATTTAGGAACTTCAAAATTACAGCTGTGTGTAGAAGCTGACATCACAGCAGGCTAGCTTTAGTGGTAAGATTGTTCGTGGATGACACACAAGAAGCCCAGGGATGGTACTAGTTGAGACAGAAGGTTGTTCAGAGTTATAGAGTTACAGAGATTTATTATTTAGTTTCAAAATGTGGGTTTTCAGGGGATAAGGTTGGGTTCCAATATCATAGTCATTAGCGACAAGAATGTCTTTTTGCAGGGGCTAGATTTTTTTTTTTCACTTATGTGAGGGAGCAGATGCCGTACTCAGGAAGGGAACATGTATAAAGGGAGTGGGAGAAGAGCTGATATAGGGGTTAAAAGTTAAAGAACAAGCAGGGAAGGCTGGTGGGAAAGTAGCATTAGAAACAGCTTCAGTTTCCCAGGCAGCTTCTAGTGACCCTAGCTCATCTGTGGTTCTGTATAGCACCTTGTCAAATTTTCTTTCACGTTGTATTATCAGATATAACTGGCTAGTGAAAGACATGGGAATTGAGAAAGATCTAAGGTCGTCTTGTAACATGGAGATTCTCATAAGCAAACTTGGGTCACTGCCTATCTTCTCTAAGCACGCAGGGATTAGGGGCAGCTTTGTTTCTGACTGAGAAATCTTTAGGGGGATGGTCGAGGGGATGTGAGTGACGTCAAGAGTTTCTTCCCAGAAAGGGTCTGAGCCGCATCACCCTTACACTTTAGGATGGAAGTTTACATTATTGAATAGTCAAAATTCCTACGCGTACCAGCCACGTCTTGAGAGAGAAGTTCTTTTATTTTTTTTAAGCCCTAGCATTAAGCAGTTTGCTGAGTTTTCTATTTGAACAAATTTCTTCCTAAAAGATATACTCCTCCAATGTAAAAATTATAAACATTTAGAGATGATCCAGTAGCCATTATTTTTATTTCCCATTCTGGAAACCAGTACAAATCATTCATTCAATGCCTACTATAGGCCACACATTGATTTTTACATGAATATGCAATGTCTCTGCAGTCAAGGAATAAGTATTTGGATGCAGAAACAAAAAATGAAAAATTCACACCGTGATAAATGGCTTTAAAAACCCAACCACTGGACAACATTAAGAAATAGTGATGAGCTTAGTTCTAGGGCCTGTCTGACTGGTTTGGAGCCCAAGTTCTTCGACTGCCACGCGTATGAACTTGGAACTAGTTCCTCGACTTACAGAGGCCCCATCTCCTCAGCACAACCTATCACCCATTTCATCATGGTTTTGGGAACGTTCATAGAAAATCCACACAAGGGCTTGGCCCCGCGGGAAGGGTGGGACATAGGAGAGTGCTATAAATGCTGGCTCTTGCTGTATGGAAACAGGTCCAGAAAGCATATGCTTCCAACTCCTAAACAAGAGGGCAACTGCCTAGAAACTAGCATGAGCCAAGCCAATTCAGAACTCACCGTGCTATAGAAAAACTATCTAGAAATGGACATTCAGCACGGCAGCCATTTCTCGCCTTTTCCAAGTGGGAAGTTGAGTCTTAGAGCAGACACACTAATCCTATAAAACCTACTCAGGTCAGTGGAAGACAGTGATTAAGCATTGGAGCTGAATTCCATTAGTTCTTCTATTCATTGCTGCCCTTCTGTGTGTTTCTAATTGCATACCACCACGGAGACAACAAGGTTCAAATATATTTTCCTGCCAACCAGTCTCTGAGATAATGAGGCAAACATACTTTCCAATTAGTAAGGAAGCACTAGATCCCCTGGGACCCCTAGGAAGAACAAGAAGCCTGGGTACGGGAGCATAGTACAGAGTAGGAGAAGATCCTGTAGCTGAGACTGGGGTTGTTGGAATTTACATGGGGTCGTTTGAACACGGTGTGTCACAGCTACACAGTTTCTCCTAGTCTCAAACCGAATAATCTTCTTCCTTTATTAATTGTGAACTCACAAAACTTACTATGTCCTATTTATTTCTACTGAAAATAATTTCGAAGCCTAGAGTACCAAGTATTGCATCACTGAGGGTAAGTTCAAAAGTTGGACCACAAAGGGATTCTGATAGGAAAGATGGTTGCCAGAGCTCCTGTAAAATTAAGGTAGAGGAATAAAAAAGTATTTCCAACACAAAAATTGCCCTGAGGTTCTTCTGCAGCCTATGAAATGCTGACCACCACTCCAGGTATCACAGAATGATCCCAATCCTAAGTAATATATGTCATTGCTCCTATAAAACGTAGCAATGATACGGAGATGTGAATCTGTAACAGACTTGGTTAAGCCAGTAAGAACTAGAATAAACATATATAGGTCATGAAATTTGGGTGCTAGAAATGGGGAATCATCTTGATAAGAAAAAGGAAACTGCTCACAAACTCATGCATATTAGGTCAATATTATATATAAAACTCTCCTTGTATATAATATCAATTCTCTAGTACATGAGCCTATGAATTCAGGTTAACATAAAGTCCTCTCAAAAAGAACATAATCAAATTGCAATGAAAATATGCACTGTGACGTATTGTTTAGTTATCATTGCTAGTAAGGAATTTAATTAAAAATTTGTATTTTAGCATAAAAATCCAAAAGGAAGAAAATGAATCAGGCATGCGATGAGTCCTGCGAGGGGAATTTTTTTTAGGAGTAATAATAATCCTGTAATTTTAGAGACTGCTGAGTAAGGAAAGGGAATCACGAAGCACATCGGACATGGTTTTACTTCATTAAATAACTGTGAGATGACCAGCCATCAACGTGCAGCTTCTGATGCTAAAACAAAGCTGTTTCTCATAAGAGGTGTGTTTTGTTCTGTGGTGACTCACACGGCAAAACAGTTACCTTGCAAGTACAATGAACTGAGGTTGATGCCCCAAACCACATAAAAGTGTAGTGTGTGGTGGCACGTGCTAGTAATCCCAACACTGCCTGTGGGTGTGCAGAAAGGAGGGTCCCTGCGGCTCCCTGGCTGCAGGTCTCATCTAACCAGTGAGCTCCTTGCCAATGAAAGACTATCTCAAAAGAGGTGGATGGTGTTCCCAGGGCCACAGATGAGTTTGTTCTCTGACTACCACACTCACACGCACGTCCACACGCATGTCCATGTCCACACCAACACAAACACATATGCGCACACAAGGTATGTTTTCTCTGATACTTCGTAACCGGGTAGACATAGATCTTTGTATTAAGTGTATTAAAATGATACATTATTTTAAGGTATGCTTTTGTTCCTATGCAGCAAAATAAAGCAGTTATTAAGATTATTTTCTGGGATAGCAGATGATTTAAGTTCTACGAGGTATTTACCATGTACTTCCGTTGTGGCTTGTTTTTAGACTTTTGAAGTGAACTCTTTGGAAGATTAATTTGCATGATAAAATGCGTTTGTTTAAGTGGGCAGTTCTGTGCATCTTGACAAATGAGTGCATTTTCGTGACCTCCCCAGTGAAAGTGTAGAGCATTTATCCCCGATATTTTTCCTCGTGCTACATTTCAGACACAACTCTCCAATCTTTTCATCAGCAGTACGTGTGACGCTAGGTGCCACACATTCCAACCAAAGGTCATATTGTTGGGGCTCAATTTTAGGCATACACGTGAGTGTTGTGCTGTCAACCTGACACAAACCAGGAACATCTGAGAAGAGGAATTTCTTCAATTGAGAAAATGCCAATATCAGATTGCCCTGTGGGCAAGACTGTGGGTCTGTTTCACGATCGAAGTGGGAGGACTCTGCTCACGATGGGCGATGCCATTTCTATATAGGTGGTCCTGGGTTATATATATATATATATATCTCAAAAAAACAAATCAACCAACTAAACAAACAAAACAACCTGCATCATCCATGGGGCTTAGCATTTTTCTGTGGTTCTGATTCAGTTCCTGCCTCGGTCCCTGTCTTGAGTTCCTGCCCTGACTTGATTCAACATTGATGGACTGTAATTGGAATGTATAAGCCAAATAAGCCCTTTCCTTCATAAGCTGGTCCTGGTCAGTATTGTTTTCAGCAATAGAACAGAAATTGGTACAAGAGATGGGGCTGTTGCTATGACAGACCTAAAGGAGTTTAGAGCAGGACTGTGGGAATGTTTGGAACTTTGAGCTGGAAAAGTCCATTGAGTGTTTGAAGCTTAATGGGCTGTTCTGTGGGTGCTGGGAAGATAAGGGTGTTTGGAGAAATGCAGACAACGGAGGTCAGAGGGAAGCAAAGACCATCAGGGGTATAGATATGGGATGTTTGAATTAAGAATCTGGGGTTTCTGGTCCTCCAGGGCTAAAGAATAAGCTATGATTAGCAAGAGACCAGAACCACTTAAGTGATACAGGGGCAATTGATACTGAGACCAACATCATTTTCTGGGATGTATTTTCTCAGGGTCAGCACACAGAAGCTGTGGTCCAGAGGGGGTCAAAGTTGTATCTCAAGCTTGCAGCTGAACTCAGTAATGTGTAAGAGTCTCCTGCATGGCACTTTGTTTGGAGACTGCAGGGTTAAATAAGCTGTCATGGACTGAGGCTTGGCACTGAGAACCCAGGAAAGGTCATTGGTGAAGAAGGTACAACCTCAGTTACAGTGGATACCCCAACATATTGAAGATGGCAGGGCTATGAGATTCCCAAAAAAGACAGTGGTAGGTGTGGAGTGGAGCCTGTCTACCAAAACATAGTGTGTGTGCTGAGGATGGCAGAACTAGAAAAAGCAGAATTGCTCACACCCTTCGGAGCCCAAAAGATCAGGAGCAAGTTCTAGCTGTTGGGCATTGAAGTTTTACAGTTAGACTTGTTTTGCTTGGATCTGATTGTGATTCTGTCCTGGTTCTTCCCTCTTGGAATTGTAAAGTATATAACTTATTTGGGATTTTACAGGAATCCATAGTTGTGAGAATTTGGATATTTTTAGAAGACTGAACTTTTTAAGTTACATACTATGTTTTGTATTGTGACATAAACATGAGATCTTAGGAAAAGCAACAAAGTAAAGATTATGGCTTAATAATAATGTATTTGTGTGTCACATTGACAAGAGTAAATTTTGCTGTTCTTGTTTCTTTTTTTTCCAACTTGATATAAGCTAGGCAACATCAAGGAAGAGGAGAAACATAACTGTGAAAAAAAAAGTCTCTATCAGATTGGCCTGTAGGCAAATCTATGAGGGCATTTTCTTGATTGATGTGGGGTTAATATGGGAAAGCCCAGCCCACTGTGGGTGGACCCACCCCTATGTAGTCCTGGGTTGTACTTTTAAAAAGCAAGCTGAGTGAGCCATTGGGAACAGGCCAGTAAGCAGCATTTCTCTATGGCTTCTGTTTCAGCTCTTCCCTCTAGCTTCCTGCTTCAGCTCTGGCCCTGGCTTCCCTCAGCGATGAAATTTAACCTGTAAGATGTAATAATACCCTATCCTTCTCGAGTTTCCTTCATCATCATGTTTATCATGGCAACAGAAAGCAAACTAGAAGAATAAGTAGTGGCATTTCATTGTGGCCTTATTTTGGACAGTGAAAATGATGTTAAGCGTTTTTTCATGTGCTTGCCAGGTTGACGGTATATCTCAATACTTCTTTTGGACTTTTATGGTTAATTATAAGTGCTTTTTATACAGTCTTAAGGGGAACCCACTGAGAGGTAATGGGGTATGCCTTTAAGATAGGTTCTGACTTTGAAGCCTAGGCCTTAACTTGGAATCCACGTGCCTGAGTGCTGAGGTTGCATGCGACACCAAGCCCAATTTAACAAGGTCTTTCAGCTTTATTAATCTTTGTTGACTAAAGTTAACTTTTCCTCCAGTTTTAGTAGTTATCACACGTAGATCAATGCTCTATTTTGAATTAATTGTTATATGAAGTATAAGAGTTTTTTTCTTTTCAAACAGATACCCAAGTTTTCCCAGCAGTATTTGTTGATAAGATTGCTCTTTCCTCCAATTAATTTCCTCCAATTAACCTGGTACCTTGTCTTGGAGTTACTACTGCTGTGATAAAACACCACGACCAAAAAGTAAGTTGGGGAGGAAAGGATTTATCTGGCTTACACTTCCACATCAATGTTCATTATCAAAGGCAAGCAGGGCATGAACTCAAGAGGGTAGGATCTTGGAGGCAGGAGCTGATGCACAGGCCATGGAGGGGTGCTGCTTATTGGTTTGCTCCTCACACCTTGCTCAGCCTGCTTTCCTATAGAACCCAGAACTCCCAACTCAGGGGGTGACTCCACCACAGTAACTGACCTTCCCACACCAATACTTAATTAAGAAAATGCACTACAAGGTGAGCACAGTGACCACAGCTTTAATCTCAGCACTCGTGAGGCAGAGGCAGACAAGTATGAGGCCAGCCTAATGAGTTTCAGGACAGCTAAAGCTACATAGTGAGACCCTGTCTCAAGCATATACAAACAACAAAAACAACCTACAAGTTTGCCTATAGCCTAATCTTATGGAGACATTTTAGTCAATTGGCTTTCCTTTCTCTTGGGAGACTTTAGCTTATATTAAGTTTAGCCAGAATATGCCTTAAGAGAAACCAACCATGCTTAGGGGTGGTTCTATAACCAGAGTCTGTTTTCTATTCAACATCATATTGGTCTTCTGACTTCATATATTGCCACAACGAGTCTTGACACCAAGAGAACCTAAGTCCTCTGTTTTATAAGTTTTCCCCCAAACTGGCTTGCGTATTCCAGAGCCTTTCAATTTGCACATGCTTTTAGAGTCAGCTGGTCAGTGCCTACTTGGCAAAGAAGAGTTGCAGTTATTTTTATTGGAATTAAATTGAAACCATAGAGAAATATGGGTAGAGTTGACATCACAACACACTACCGAGTCTCTTCAGCCATGGAAGTGGTGAGTCTTTCTACTCATCTTGGTCCTCTCTAATTCCTCGAAGGAGTACACCGGTTTTTCATTTTACACTTCTGCACCATATTTTGCCAACTCTATCCCTAGTATTTAACATTTTCGTGTTACCGTAAATGTTATTTTTTTAAATTTCGTATTTAATTGCTTCTGCCTAGTCAACGGAAGTACAGAATGTACTGAATTCATTCTAATCCTAGCAGCGTCCTGGAGTTGTCTGTATGTCCTCCCTAGTGACTGCAGTGTGTGAGTCAGAGAGCACTACTTCAACATCTCAATCCTCAGGTGAGGTACATATGTGTGCACATTATATGATTATACGTTGATCTTTGTCTTATGGCACTGGGCACTGTTTCTATCATGTATAACAGAAGGGGACAGAATAGACATTCTTGCTCCCCCTCACCAGCTTAGTAGGAAAGATTTTGGTTTGTCACCATTGGTTGTGATGAGAAATAGAGATGTTTCCAAAGATTCCCTTTCTGGGAAAAATTATCTATTTTCTCATTGCTGAGAGAATGCCTGCTTTGTTTTTAACATGTATAGTGTTGAGCTTTGTCAATCATTTTTACTCTTTTGAGATAATCAGATGCTTTTAAAATATCTTATTATAATAAATTGCATTTTAAATTTTTCTTGTATTTAATTTGAGTTTAGTTTGCTCTTCTTTTAACTTTAAAGGCAAAACTTTTTCACCAGAGAAGCAGAGCCCCTGTAAGTTGGATGTTTCCCTTATCATTCTCTTAAAATATTTTCTAATTCAATGTGCAATTTGTTCTTAGAATTTACGGGCTATTTAGAAATCACTTGCTATTTCCAAATACTTGGACATTTTCCAGATATGTTTTTTCCATTAATTTCTAATTTAATTTTATTGTGGCCAGAAGGAAAATATATTTGGTATGATCCAATCCTTTCAAGACTCCTGAAGCCAACAGTCCGACAGTACTTCCCTGAATATAGTGTTCCTTGTGTACTTGAAAAGCAGTGCGTATCCTGCTATGCCTGTGAGTCCTCTGGCAGCTGTCCATGTCTGGGAGGTCAGATTGGCTGACACTGTTGCTCGGGTTTTCTGCAGTTCTACTGATTTTCCTGTGGGTCAGTCCATTAGTTATTACGGTAGGAGCGGCAGAGTGTCTGAATACAATAGAAGTGTGAATTTATCTCCTTCCAGTTTAACTGGGTTTTGTTTCACATTCTTGGAAGCACTAAGTCCACACACATAGATCTTAATGAGCATGTCTTTTGAGTCACCATCCCTGTTAACACTTGCCCTGAAGTGTGCTTTGCCCAGTCTTAAGCAGATATGGTAGTTCAATGACAATGGTTTACATCTTTCCCCATGCTTTTAGTTTTTGTCCTTAAGGTATGTTTCTTGTGAAAAGCATATTGTTGGCCCTTGCCTTATCACCCAGCTTGACAGTGTCTGTCTTTCATCTGGAGTAGTAGGCCATTTATATGCAATTGTTCAACCAGAATCTTGCTATGTATCTCTATTCCACTTTTTCACACCTGACAGGGGTCTTACCAGGTGTGGTGGTTTGAATATGCTTGGCCCATGGGAAGTGACACTATTAGGAGGTGTGGCCTTGTTGGAGTAGGTGTGGCATTAATGAAGGAAGTGCGTCATTGTGGAGGTGGGCTTTGAGGTACTATGCTCAAGCTTTGCCCAGTGTGGAAGGGCGCCTCTTCCTAGCTGCCTGCAGAAGATAATCCCCTTCTGACCGCCTTCAGATCAAGATGTAGAACTCTCAGCTTCTTCTCCAGCACCATATCTACCTGCACACTGCCATGCTTCCCACCATGATGATAATGGATTAAACTTCTGAAACTGCAAGTCAGCCTCAATTAAATGGTTTATGTATAAGAGTTGGCTTGATCATGGTGTCTCTTCACAGTGATGGAAACACTAAGACATTAGGTATGCCTCAATAGTTTTGAATGGTCCTGTAGCAACCACCAATGTATTTTCACATGATATTATTACATCTATTATTGTGTAAAAACCTGAAAAATAAATTCGTTCTCCTCATTCAACCTTGTGCCATGTTTCCTACTCCTCATTTCACATGTCAAAACCTACCAAGAATGCCATTATTTTCACGTGAAACAGTGACATAGAAACACAGTGGTGGCACCATACTCAATAGAGACAAGGTAAGGATACCCGCTTTTGCTTCCTGTATTTAACAAGTACTGAAAGTACTAGTCAGAATTTAGGCCTACAAGGAAAAATAAAAGACTTACAAGCAGAGAGGGGAGAGTAACATTATCTGTTTACAGATGCCCTATATACAGAATGCTAATGATTCCACAGAAGCCATGCTAGAGCTAATGAATAAATCCAGCAAAGTTACAGTGTATATACTTGAAATACCAAAACTAAGCTGCATTTTTATATGCAAACAATGAATAGTGAATAAAGCTAAAAATGTCCATTTTCTATATAGTCAAAAACAATAAAAACACAAATAAATTTAAATGAGAAAATAAAATATTTATACATAGAAAAATGGTAAAAGAAATGGAAGAAAATGTGGATAAATATAAAGCCAATTTTGTGTGTGTGTGTGTGTGTGAGTGTGTGTGTGTGTGTGTGTGTGTGTTCATGTACTGGAAAACAATATTGTTAAAACAGTAACACTAACCAAAGTCGTCATCTATAGTTTAGTAAATTCCCTTTTAAAATTCCAAAGTAGGATTCAAAAGTTATTTGTTTATTTTTTTGTGTTTGCATGTGTGCTTGTGTGTGTGTGTGTGTGTGTGTGTGTGTGTGTGTGTGTTGGTTTAAGTAAGAATGGCCCCTATAGACTCAGATATTTGAATGCATGGTTTCCTGTTGATGGAACTGTTTGGGAAGGATTAGGAAGTGTGGCCTTGTTAGAGGAGGTGTGTCACTTGGGGGTGGGCTGCAAGGTTTCAAAAGCTCTTGCAGTTCTAAATTAGCTTCCTTTGCCTCAGGGCTGTGGGTTAAGATGTAAGCTCTCAGCTATTATTCCAGTGCCATGACTGCTTAATTACTACTGCCCTTCTCGCTCCCTGATTGGAATTCATGGACTCTAACACTGAAACTGTAAGCACCAATAAACTCTTTCTTCCTGAAATTGCCTTGGTCTTGTCTTATTGCAGCAATGGAAAAGTAACAAAGCCAGCCTTCTTGTCTGTATGTGCACCATGTGAGTGCAGGAGCTTGAGGAAGTTAGAAGAAGGTATCTGGAATTGGAGTTAGAGAGGGTCGTGAGCCACTGTGTGGGTACTAGATACTGAGCCTGGGTCCTCTGTAAGAACAATAAGACTCTTTTCTGATGATCCATCTCTCCAGTCCCCAAAGTGATTTTTGTAGAAATAGAAGAAACAAACAAAAAAGAACCCTAAAACTCATATGGACTGTCAGAGGGCCCCCAAACAGCCAAAACAGCCCTTTATATCTGGGGCTTTTACAATTTTTGATTTCAAAACTTTCTTTAATACTGTTGTAGTCAGAACAGAGCTGAGCTGGTGTAAGGACAGATATAGATGAGTCAGGGAGAATAGAGAGATTAAACTTTCAGGTGTGCAGTTATTGGATTTATTTGTGTGTGTGTGTGTGCGTGTGCGTGTGTGTATGTAGGAGCATGTGAGAGTCTCCTCCCACCATGTGAGTCCTAGAGATGGAACAAAGTTTGTCAAGCTCAGTGGGAAGCACCTTTACCCACTGAGCCATTTTGCTGGGCCCTAAGTAACTTTAGTAGACTACTGATACTGTTCAAGAAGGAGTAATGGCCCTTTAAAGTATTTATTTTTGTTGTTGTTGTATATTCATTATACAAAGTGTTGGGTTTCATGGTAACATTTCTGACCAATCATACCTCAGTGGTTCTCAACCTTCCTAATGTCGTGACCCCCAACCATATAATTCTTTTTGTCCCTACTTCATAACTGTAATTTTGCAACTATTTTGAATTGTAATGCAAATATCTGCGATGCAGGTATCTGCTATGCTACCCCCCAAAGGGCTACGACCCACAGGTTGAGAACCACTGATGTACATACCTCATATGTGTTTCCCACGTTTAGTTCTCAGTACCCTAGTGGATGGTCTTTTCAACAAACAGAGCTCAGAAAACTGGCGATCACCGTGCAAAAGAGTAAACCGGAAGACTTACCTTGCATTCTACACACATGTTAACTCCGAATAGACCAAGCACCTACAAATAAATCCTAGAACTTTAGACTAAGTAACACAGAGAGATAGGCAGTGTGGTGCACACCAGTCACCCTAGCATGTGGGAGGTGAAGGGAGGCAGATCAGGAACTTGGAGTCATCCTTGACTATACAGGAAGGTTGAAGTCTGTCTGAGCTATATGAGGCCCTTTTCCCAAAACCAAAAACTCTTTAAGGGTAAGTGCTGGCATTATATTTGGCAGTGATATTTTGGGCCATAACATGAAAAATACAAACAACAAAAGAAAAAGTAGTTCAAACTTTAAATTATTGGTTTTAACTAAAGGGCATTATTAATACAGCCCTAAGGCAATACACAACAGGCAAAAAATATTTTCCAATGTCACGTTTGACAAGAGATTAAAATGAATCTAACTAAGCCTCTAGTCCTAACCTCCAATTTATAGGAAGTTGTGACAATTAAACTTTAATCTGGCAAAATAAGCAGACAAACGCAGAACAGCGTCCTCAAAGTTAAATGTTTGGGCAAAGGTGTAGCAGACAACTGGAAAACATCTGAAAAGAGAGCAGAAAGCAATGTTTGAATCCTGACTAGATTCTGGATTCTGGCTGGGTTAGGATGTGAGAGGAGCCTTAAAAAACACGCTTCAAGTAACTTGGAAAACACGAGTCTGTGTTTCACTTAAGAGATGAATTACTGATACAGGCAAGGATAAAGTATTGCTATCTAAAACTTCACTTTTAAAGATTTCTTCCAGGGTCATCAAGGTGGCTCAGTGGGTAAAGGTGCCTGCCACCAAGCCTGGCAACCTGGTTTGATCTCTAGGACCCATAAGAGTAGAAAGAAAGAAATGACTTCTAAAAGTTGTCCTCTGATCTTCGTGTGTGTGTGTGTGTGTGTGTGTGTGTGTGTATGAGTGTATGTTAATATAACCCAAGATAACACACACAGAGACAGACAGAGAGATAGTCAAAGACAGAGATAGAAACACAAAGAGAAACAGAGGGACAGAGACAGAAACAGAAACAGAGAGACAGAGACAGAGATAGCACAGACAGACAGACAGACAGTGACAGAGAAAGCATGTAAATAATTAAATATAATATCTTCTCTCTTTCTTATAGATTTGAAACTTTCAAAAATACTGTGAAACCACTTAAACTATAGAACTTCGAATGCTTTGCTTTCTGAGACTAGCACTTGCGAAGCAGGATCTGCAGGTTGCTGACCATAAGAACCAGTGTAGAACTGTGTACAGTTTTGTTCCTCAGTCACAGTGCGAATGATGTGCCCTTTAGGTATGTACTGACCCTACCAGGTGTGATGATGTCTCATGGTGGGGCAGACAGGAGGGGATGTATGAGCTCTGTGGAGTGTAAGAAAGAGGTCAAGTGTGCTGTACATATTTACTTGCATAATGGATAGACTTACCTCAAGTTCACTGTTACTGCCATTCTGTCACTGATTTTAAAAGTCAAAAAGCAACCTAAATGTCCACACACCTGGGTTGATGGTTGGAGGGGGTGGAGGTGGGAGGGGCTGGCCCGTTTTAATGGCTAGAGAGCATTGTTTTGCCAATCGGATGGTATTGATGAAATCCTCATGTTGCTGTCTCCAGTTAGATTTCCTCACGGGCTGAACCTGTGAAAAACAAAGCCAGAGCAACATCTCCTACCCTCAACTACATATGGATCAATTGTGGGTTTTGTTGTTGTTGTTTTGAATAGCTAGGTTTTGAATTTAGAGTAAGAGGGGATGAGTAATTTGGAAATAAAGGAAAAAAAATTCCCCCAAAGAAACGTTTTTAAAAATTTGGAAATGACAGTGACAACATTTGCAAGTTACAACAGCGACAAAAAAACACCAAACAAAAATCAGAGCAATACGAGACCCTAAAACTTCAGAGAAAGACAGATGCAGGATTAAAGGTGGCCTTCTTAAAATTTTGTTTGAAAATTACATTTTTATTGGTTTATTTGTGTGTGTGGCTGTGTATATACCTCAGCACATGTGAGATATCAGAAGACAAACTTCAGAGGTCAGTTCTCTCCTTCCACCATGTGGTTCCCTGGAGACTCAGGGGAGCAGGTATCTTGCTGGTCCCAGCGGTAACTTTCTTACTAGTTTGGGTGCACACTTGCAATCTCACTACTGAGGAAGTTGAGGCAGGAGGATCATGAACTTCAAGCTAGTTGGGCTCTGTAGTCAGCTCAAGGCCAAGCTTAGCTATCTAGTAAAACCTTATCTCAGAGAGGGGGAAAAAAATAACTTACTTCCCAGGCCCCTTTCTAGACTGAAAGGCATTCTAATGAAAATGTAAACAGGATTCTTTTTACTACATCTGGAAAGTATCTACAATTTATTTGGAAATCTAAGTAAGACTATACAGAAAACAGTAAAGGTGGATTATATTGAAATGCCATTATACTGCCTTATCAAGCAAAAATGAAAACAGCGAGCCAAGAAACCAGCTTCAATGTACTGCTTATAATGAGAAGGAAAGAAATTGTTGGCATACCTTGGGCTGAGGAGATTTACTCACAGTGGGAATGTCAGTTCCCTGTAATCTTTGCTTTAAGGAGTTGAAGGGTTTGCGTTTTTTGTTGAATACTTTTTTACATATCGGTCCATGTCTTTCCTAGAAAAGAAAGGATAGGGATTTGATTTGGAAAACGTACTATCAGCAAATTTCAATGGCTACATACTTGGTCCCCAGGACACTGACTGGCCAGTGTCTGCACAATCTAGTCTGTTCTTTGACTCTAGACCACAGTGGAGCAGATCTGTTAGCACTCTCCAGCCATGTCAGACAGCTCAATTCCATATTAAGGGAAGGAAAGACAAGGGGTGCTTCACAGGTTTCTGTATATGCGGGACCTTCCCGAGGTGAGGTCTGAACTGGAAACGGAGCTGGAGGTTTCACTTTTGGAACTAGGGAAGCCCAGGGAGTAGGGTTGTGAGCCCAAGGATACATAAAAGAGACCCTGTCTCAAAAACAGAACGGCAAAACAGACAAGTTCTCACTGGAAGGATTTTTGGTCACCAGTGGTACACCTTGACAAGGGAATGAGACTCTAGGCTCCTTTCTTCTAATTTTCTGCTGACTGCCTATGAATGGAAAAGTTTTGTTTTTATTGTGACAACCACAGGACTAAAGCAATAGGGCTAACTGCTCATAAAATGGCACCTCTAAAACCGAGACAAAAGGAATCTTTTCTGTTTATAATGTGACTGACTACCTCAGGTGTAGGCAGAAAGTTAACACACTAGCTAAAGAGTTTTACTTTAAACTTGATTTTACACCTCAGACTCAAGTATGTAGGCTATATGTTCTTTATTCCAGCCAGTAATCTTTTAAACACTCAACATTTCTAACAGAAAAAAAAAATAGAGGAACAAAACATAGAGGTCTGCTTGGTATCACCGTCATAAAGCTATGGGATGCTCCTTTGAATAAGAAATGTCACCCCATAGACTTATGTATTTGAAGACTTGATCCTCACTTGGGGGCACTGTGTGAGGAACTCATGGAAACCTTAGGGAGCAGGGCCTTGCAGAAAGTCTATTACCAAGACTGGCCTGTTTCCTGTTCATTTAGTCCACTTCCTCTGTGTTGATAAAATGTGATTACCAGCTTCCTGCTCCTATTGCTGTGCCTTCCCTACCATGCCATGTCTTTTGGCCATGATGGGCTCTATCTGTCTGGAACCATAAGCCAAAGAAAACCTTTCTTCCTTAAATTGCTTTCAGTCAGAGTGTTTCAGTTCGGCACAGTGATAGAAGGTGAACTAAATGCAGTTGCTTCCTGTGCCTTTATGACATAATATACACCTTTGCCCTCTTCCATAGTAGCGACCATTTGCAAAGTTGCTTTGTTTCAATCCCCCAAATGCAGGTTCTAGCAAAATCTGTACTGCTAGTCATCCATGAGAGGTTATCAGATCTCCCAATCAAGTGCCCTGAAGAGCCTACAGACAGGCTTAAGAGTGAGACTCGGGACTATGCAAAGCATATTTGACATTTACTTATCAAAAGGCCCGCCTAGGTCTCAATATCTCTTCCGGGTGTAGCTCCTAGCTAGCAGTGTGCTGGAAGATACTGGTAGACACTGGACTGCAACAGGCCTGGATGGCTGGTAGCTTCAGCAGCTCCTACACCTAGGTTATCTGGAAGAACAGATTGTTTCTAAAATTTCCCAGAAAAACAATCCCTACAACCTCATTTTGGAGACCCCTTACCTTTTAAACCCTAAATCCTGCAACCTCAATATATACCATTCCCATGATCTAAAACAGCCAAATGATCACATTATCATTATCAAGAGTTTCTTTTAAAAAATTCATCTTTCTTGGTCACCTCTTTACATTATTAGGGTGTACGATCTGTTTCAACCCCCTCCCATCCGACATGTTTGAAATAATCCAAATTTTTATTCAACTTTAAAGCCTGGGAACCTGACATGCCGTTAGTTTTTATCTGAGAAATTAGATCTTGGAGCAGGCTTGTATCCATGCATTATTTGTACAAATGGTATAAAACCTCCTTGAAATCAGAGTTCTGTGTACGTGGCAAGGCAGAAAACAGCAAGGTTACAGGACTTGTCAGAATTAGTGACAAATTTGCAGCTATGAGCCAAGTTTCCAGATGCCTGAAATTCAATGCTCATTCCTCTCGACCAGCTAATTTCCCTGGTGTTTTGGCCTTGAAATTTGAATTTTTGATGCTTAAAGAAAAGGCGGAAGAGCCAAAATCTCTCAAGGGAAAATTGTCTGTGCCAAGACCATTCCGTCTGGCATGTTTTCAGGGAGACCGTGGTTAATAGGGTCACTTTTGAATGTGGCATTATCAGCCTGCCTCAGTGTCCTCCCAGCCTGGCAAGCCATAAGCTATGGAAATCTCCTCCTACCCCCTCCACATCTGTCTTTAATCTTGGCACCGTTGCCTCCTCACTGACTTGACAGTTCATTTAACTCCAACGAAACACATCTACAAAACGTCTTTATGTTTACCAGAACATCTGTTGCAAAGCATCTCCCACAGACTTCACAAGGAAATAACTTCTGATTGCCATCTGCAGGAGATTCAAGAACACATTATGTTAAGTTTCACAGAACTGCTTGGCTGAGGAGAGACGAGTGACTGCAGGTGACCTCAGTCGCCTGACAACCTCACAGTTGTCCGTCCCCACCACCTGCTTTCTCCTCCTCCTTTGCAATCCCACAAATTCTCTTTTCCTAGTATAAACATCTCACCTAACCAAACAAGTAAATGACACAAACTTGAGGCAAGCAGAGTGTAATTATTTGCTTTAGTAGGTAAATGAGGTGCGGAGAGCATTAGATATAAGGACAGAGTTAATATATTAGCATACAGTCACAAATTATCTGATGGAAACATCTTTGGGATTCTGGTTAGCTGAAGATAGACTGTCAGTGATGACTCCAGGAAAACTGGTCCATGCCTTCTCTAGACAAAGGAAACTGCTCTATAAGGGGCTGGAGCAGTGGCTCAGTGGGTGTTGTTGCTTGCTGTGTGAGAATCTGAGTGTGGATTCCCAGCACTTAGATAAATGCTGGCATGGTGGCCTACATATGCATGCAACTCCAGCACTAGAGGGGAGTTAGATAGACAGATCCCGGGTTCTCACTGACCAGATAGCCTAGCCAATCAGTGAGATCCAGCTTCAAGTGAGAGAGGTTGTCTCAAAAAATAACATGAAGAACAATTAAGAAAGACACTTGACTCCCCACCACATGCATGAGCAAGTGTGTGTGTGCATGTGCACGCGCACACACGCATACATGTAATCACACACTTTAAAAATAAGGAAAAATTAAGTACTGCTTGAAGATATAAGTCAAACAAAAAGTTGAATTTCTACCATAAGACTAAAAGTCTTGTAAGCAATAATTAAACATACTGGAAAGAACTCATACATGGGTCCAATGTAGAAAAATGGCAGCAAATGGGAAGATATGTTACTAAGTTAGAAGACACATTATTCTAAAAGAAGTTAGAGAAAACCAAAACATTGCAGACGTCTAAGACTTCCTATTTTACCATTTCTTTCTGCCTTGTTGGAATTTGTATATATAAAGATTTTTTTTTTTTTTCAGTTTTAAGTCCAAGCCTAGGGGTTTCATACTGGAATAAAAATATGGCTTTAACTCCACAAAGGGAGCCACCAGAGACATGCAGGTCCTCAAGGGACCCTGCACAGAGCTATGGAGGACTCACATGACATACGTGACAATGGACAGGGATATGTTAGTGGATGGAGACTTAAACAAGGAAGGAGAAAAGCAGACTCTCCAAAGTGACTAGAATTTTTTTTTTGGCGAGGATGGGGAAGAGAGAGCAACTTGAATGTTTGGGGACCATGTAAAGTTTTTAGGCAGGAGGCCTGAGAAGACCGTGGGACTGTGGCTAGCACTAGGGAGTTGGAACAAAAATCCATCTTAGGAAGAAAAATGACCCCACTCTTGGAAATCCTGAGTTCACCAGAGTTGTCCAGCCAGCAGGATGGAAATGAGGGAGGCCAGGGTGAGGGACGCAGATGTAGGTTCTGGGGAATGAGGTAAAGCCAGGCACCGCCAGGGAAGAAGTCGTGGAAAAAGCAGTGGAGAGAGGATCCTTAGGGAAACTTCTACTGAAGGCCAAGAAAATGATGGTGATAAGCCAGGAGAAGCAGAGCACAGGGCCGTGGAAGCCAACGGGGGAACCAAGTGAAAAAAAGGGAGGTCTGCTTAACAGGAAGCAGGTGGCGGGCTGTACAGACGTTGTTGATGTAAACGATTTCTTCACAGGTCTGTTAATTGGTGTTGTGTTCTCAGCATAGGTCATTCCACCTCAGCTCACAGAGATACTCTCCCTCCTGTCCTTTTGGCTGTCAGCAAAACTGTGTCTTAAAAATAAGATTTTCAGCAGTTACACCCCCCCCCCACCACCACTCCCCACAGTCTTGTTAATAAATACTACTTGATTTTTAAAACTCATTTTTCTCCAACAGTACTGAAGGTAATGGTGTTATTCATGTTATAGTCATATTGATTTGGTTCTCTCTCTTTCTCTTGATGTCTTTTCTAGGTTATTTCATGGGCTCTTCACAATAACTTTGTAAGACAGGGCTGGGGTCATTTCAACAGAGAAAATGGAGGTTGAAAGCTAAGTGACTTCTCTTAGTCCACAGATTACAAGTGGTAACTCTGAGATTTGAACCAAGTCCCTGTCTCTACAAGGATTAAGACAAAGTTTCAACTGTAGGCTTATGGTGTCCTTGCTGATCTGCAAACTGCCAGAAGACCAAAGATCTTTGGTCTAAATAAGTGAGTTTTAATGAATTCAAGGAATTAAAAAATAACAGCTATGATCCAATTAAAAGCTTGGATATGGATGGACCACTCCACTCTGAACGAGATTCAAGCTGGAAGCTTGTCTATGAGGAATGAAGAGAGTCTCTTCCTTAACAGCCGAGTCACATATAAAGGTCAAGGTCTATAGTGTCAGCCACTCTGTACTGCCTCGAACATAAGATTTGACTTCTATAATCTTAAAAGAACACTTTAAAACAAGCAAAACACCCTTCACTGGGTAAAAGACGTCCCATTCCTCGGAACACCATATAGCAACAGAAGGGAGTACCATTGATCCATGCACCAGCCTAAAAGGATCTCAATGCTCAATGACATAAAGCCAAGTTACATGCTACATGACTCCATTTGTAGAGCATGCTAAATGTCAAAATGTCAAGAGATGGATGTCAGAGATGGACTACACTAGATTCTCAAGCTGAAGGACTGGTTGGTGGGTGAGGAAGCTGGATATGAGGTGGCAGGAGGAGAGCAACTCCCTCTGTGTGGAGGACAGAGCTAAAACCACAGTCTACTGATGGCACTAACTGGTTTGGAGGTTGCAGTACTGCAGTTCAAGCAGAAACTTGGAGGAGAGCAGGGTTAAGGGTGAGAGGACCTTTTGGCTAAACTGCTACTTTCTGCAAAACTGTATATTTTGACAAAAGGAAATGTTTAAAAAAAATAGAAAAGAGCAAGCGGTGGTCTGTGACCCACACCCGAGACTGCATGGTTTTAAAAACCAAGTGACAAGGGATCTATCCCCCTAGTCATGTACTTGAACCTAGTGTTGTTTCAATACATCTGCAGTTGTGCAGTTGTGAGGACACATGACCAGGAGAGCAGACTACGTGGCCCTTCACAGATAGCGTTTACTGACTGATGAATGAGATTTAATTTAACATACCTATTAAAAATAATGTATGAAGCTGGGTGCTACGGCTCGTGTTTGTAACATCCACACTTAGGAGGAAGGACTGTCTTGAGTCCAACTTTAACCTGAACTACAGACACTCAAAAGAGCATAAGCAGCCAAGTGTGGTGGTACATACCTTTAACCCCAGCACTGAAGAGGCAGAGGGAGGAGTTCAAAGCCACCCTGGTTTACAGAGCAAGTTCTAGGACAGTCAGGGATAAACAGAGAAACCCTGTCTAGAAAAATAACACTAAACAAAAAAATTCTACAAACCAAAACAACAAAATCCCCCCAAAACCCTGAAACCAACCAATCAACCAACCAAAAAGATTTGTGAATAACATCTTGTTAGATTTTATTTACTTACGAAAAGAATGGTAAGAATAAAATCAATAAGCATGTTAGGTTCCTGCGTTTTCTTTCCTCCTTTCCTTCTGTCTTTATAAACATGTTATCACTATTTTAAAAATCAGAGCCACTTCAGGCAAACGCTTTAGTTCTGTGGTGACACAGAGGTGGAGGTAGGTCTTGGTGAGCTCAGAGACAGAAATACAAGCCAAGCATGCAGCTTGTAAGCAGGAATCCTCAAATACCCAGTGAGGGCTTCCAGGAGTCACTCAGCACCTTGCTCGCTGACATTTGCACACAGGTGCACACACTCTGGAAGCTGAAGTCACACCAAGGGCTTGTTTAGGTCATCTCTAAGACATCTCAACTAAGAGTTGCAAATGCTGCCTTCACAGAGGTAGGTTTACGTATGCCACTAGTTATTCAAGGAGGAGGAAGCTGTGTTTAGTGGTAGCATATAAATAAATGGTTTAAAGAAAAAGGGCTTAGTGTAATGGGCTGGGCAGTTTAGAAATGAGTAGGGGAAGGCAAATTTAGAATTGATCCAGAGGCCACTTGTTTCTGCATTCTGTTATTTGCACAATAGACATGTGTTTGCATATTACAGATTTCACAACTTCACAACTAACTTCCAAAGCACTGGAATCTTCATCTTCTGCCCTCTAACTAGGTCAAACAGGCATATTAAGGAATCCCTGTCAACACAAACAACACTGAATATGAGAACAGGGGCTGGGGATCCGAGCTGCTGTCAACTGATGGGAGGCCATGACATCACAATGCAGGTTGTGGATACTACCATAGCTATACAGTGCATCAAGACAGCATGTACAAATGGGACCAGCAGTGAAGACACACACACTTTCAACACTACCAAAGTATTAAATAAGAAAGCTTTGAAATCAATCCAGGAAAATGCTCAAACAAGACAAAAACATAATAGGCAGAGCCAGTAACATGGCTCAGCAAGTAAAAGTGCTTATTCAGGGCTGGAGAGATGGCTTAATGGTTCAGAATATTGGTTGTTTTTCCAGAGGACCCAGGTTCAATTCCCAGCACTCACATAGCAGCTCACAAGTGTCTGTAACTCCCATTCCAGGGATTCTGACACCCTCACACAGGCATAGATGCAGGCAAAACACTAAATGTACATAAATACAAATAAATAAATAAACAAATAAATAAAGCGCTTACTATAAAAGATCCACGACCTGACTTCAATTCCCAGAACCCACATGAAGGCGGAAGGAGAGAATTAACTCCACAAAGCAGTCCAGTGACTTCTACATGCATAGTGGCACATGCATCTATGCATCCAATAGTGATCAATAAAAAATTTCATGATGCCGACTTGGGATTCTTTCTCCTGGTGAACCTTTGTGACTCTATCACTGTACATCCTCAAGTTTAAGCCATCTTTTTCTGAAGTGTCTTAGCCTAGAGCATCTATATATGTAAGACTATTTGCCAAAATCTGTTAGCCCAGGCAGGAGGGTGAAGTGGTAAAGCAAAAATTTTGCCCTCCACCGTTTCTCTAGTCAGAGAAGCCTGAGAAACCGGCTGTCTTGTATGCCAGTGCTGCAGAGAACCCAACTCAGGGGAGGAGGAAGTGTTAGGGAGGCGGGCATGCATTTTAGACATATACTCTGAAGAATGTAAGAAGATGACAAGTGAGCCGACCTTGAGGAAGGCCTATCTGAAGACTTCAGGAGACAGGGCGTACCCAGGTCTTCCTCACAGATGGTGCTTAGCACAGCGACAGCATCAGCACAAATCTGTCTCCAACCAAGGACTTCTTGAAGGCAAAATCCCCCTTACCTCCATGAGCTCCTATTGTTCAGCACAGAGCTGATGTGTTTGGTTTTCTAGAGGCCTGAAAACAGAGTATTTGAGCGTGTGTGGGTTCAGGTCCGGCGTGTGAGGGAGAACAAAACATTAGGAAATTCATTCAAGTTACTACAAAATTGCTCTCCACAATAGAATTACGGTCTTTAGGCTAATCAGCCTCCAGAGCAGTAAGTTTCGAAAGTCTTGGGGCTCAGTTGTATTCTATTTGCAAAATAGACGGGTTTGAATAGGACCAGGGCATGGTGGCATCGTGTGCCTAGGACTCTCAATGCTTTGCAGACTCTTCTGTTGAGCCGGTCGACACGATAAATGACCCATCCATTTAGGATTTACATTCCCAGTATTCATATCAAACCGCAATTCTGCCTCTAGAGGTTGGCATTAAAAGACACTCAGATTCCTACACTTCCTTAATGACAAACTCTATGCAGTTTAATTTTTGGTTGTTATTAAGTGTTTACAGACAGAATTAAGCTATTGCTCTTCAGAACTCTAAAAGAAATACAATAATTTAGATTTAAATGAATAAAACTTAGAACAAGATAACACCTATCAGCTTTGGAAAAGACACACTAAACTAACAGGGGGTGACACTTCTAAATGGAGGCATGAAGTGTAGCTCACCTGCCACAAGCAGCTGCGCCTCGGCCATTCTGTCCCTTACTCTGATCAAGCAAGAGTCCACACTGGTCAGGGGCAAATGAGCAAAGGCCAGCTGGAAGTCACAGTTTACCAAATAATGAATATTATGATGGAGTTGCTGCCTAACCTTTGAATCAGTCTCTGGATGTGAAAATAAGAACAGCTCGTCAAAACCTGGGAACCTTTGAGTGTGTACTGTAATAAACAGTGGATGGCTCCAAACATTAGACAGTGTTGGAAAGAGTAACTTTCTAGGTTACAGTGAAGTAAGTATTCTTGATTGCTCCAGTTCTGCCGTTCCTAAATCCCAGAGGGAAATCCCAACCATGACAACTGCAGGCTCATCTCCACAGTCCTTTTGAAAGGGTCGTTTTATGGACACGGGAAAATCAGCCTCTTACCCGTGGAATCTTGTCAGGAACACTCTTCTCACCACTGAGAATAAGCCCAGCATTTCAAAACTGAGCTTAACCAGATCACTCCTCTGCAGACGGCAAATTAAACCATGTAATTCCCAGGAAGGCGTGGAGAGGTTTCAAAGAAATATCTGAGAACATCTGCAAATAACAACTCTGACAACCATATAAATAAATGAGCACACCAATTCCGTTCATGTTATGAAGACATTTTCCTTTAATTTATCCAAACATTTGACTTGTATGAAGTCATTTATTTCAGGGGAAATATAGGCGTATAATATTAAACTCACAACATTATAGTATTTACAAGATAGCTGAAAAGAGAACTCGCTTGTATAAAATACAAATACTCTTATTTTTCTCAGCTATTTGCAGATAACCAACAGGGATAAGCTCACCCCTCTTCAGACCTGGTTAAGAGCATAGCTAAGACCGCTGACTTGGAAATACAACTTATAAGCATGTCCCACACCTACAGCTTTAGACCTTCAAGGTTTTTCTTCAAGTTCAGAAGCTCCTTCTCTTGCCTTCTTTTCTCCAGTTTGAATGCCAGCTTGTTAGCTTTCTTTTCAACTCTTCGTTCCTGTACAAGAGGATTCTCAAGTTACTCACACGTTTATACAGAGAGACTATGTACACACACACACACACTCACACACACACTCTCTCACACACACTCTCTCACACACTCACACACACACACTCTCACGCACTCACTCACACCATTCCACTAGCTCTCCCAACAGCTCTCTGCAAGGCCCTCATGAGGGCGAGTTACCTTCCGCTCCTCTTTTATGGCTTGCTTTCTGGCTCTTTTATCCTCTTTGTTCTCAGTTTTGGAACGGGGCTGGGTGGACACCTTGGGTAGATCACTGCCGTTGATCATCTGCATCCTTTCAACCTGCTTTGCTGTGAGGCCTTTCTTAGGTAAGACATTGAGAGGTATTCCCGTCTTAGAAGATAGGTAGATTTGTTTGGGCTGAAACAAAGAGAACCCAGCACTAGTTATTTCCCGCTCCTGTTCAAAGAGTTCACTAATGACACACAGTTGATGCTTTTCCTACTAGCACAGCCAGCCACAAAGGGACAGTTACTGTGAGCAAGGGCGCTAACCATAAGCCTTTATTTGTTGTATGTGTATGTCTATGTGAGTGGATGCCATCTGAAGGGTGTCACAGAAGTCAGAAGGGCATCATATCCTCTTCAGCTGGAGTTAGCACAGATGTGTGTGCTGTGAACCAAACTGGGTCCTCTGAAAGGGCAGGAAGTGACCTTACCTCCTAGCTACCTCTTCAGCCCTGAACTTTGTAGCTCCAGGGTGTCAATACTTACCTTTGGTTCATATTTGATGAGCTGGGGATGGTTGTATAAATTGGAGTACGTACCTTGAAAAAGAAGATCATACGTCAGGTAAGGACCGTGCGCTCATCAAAGCGCCAACAGTTCACTCTATGTTCCCACTCCTGGTGTTTTCATAGTAAAAATCATATTTTGAGCCTCTCTGAAAGCCATTTTGAAATAACCTATAACTCACTTACAGGAGCGATCATATTCTTCTAAGTCTTTCTCAAAAATTCCCTCAAAGTTTAACTTCTACTAAAACATATCTACTTTTCCACAATCACTTTAAATTACTTTCATACTTCTGGCAGATGAGTGGACAATAAGATACTTACTGCAAATGGATTCACAGTCCCACTTCTCCTTGGCTTCCTCAAGAACTACAGTAATGGTCTCTTCCTTTTCAGACTCATCAAGCTCATTTGTTGGCAGATCTTGATCCTCAAAAGGCTCAAGAGTATTCAATTTTACACAACTTTTTGGGTACATTTTATGAAATGAAACAGGATAAAGTAAACATTAAATTCCATGTCAGTCAAACAGCTAGAGAGAGAACAGTAATTTTAATTATTAGTTCTGTGTCTGCCATGTTCCCTACATGTCTCTATACCTAGGCTGCTGTACCCTCCCAGTTCTGCACATTTGTTCTGCGGATAGGCACATCAAATCTAGCTGCATCTGTACAAGGTTACGAATTACACAAGATGGCAGATTCCCTAAGATGAATACCAGCTGCCTATCTATCTCTCTAAAGTATGCGCAGAATTCACTTAAAGCCCATGGCCCCTTTTGTGTTGTGGAAACTGCCTGCTGCAGTGTTTCACAGAACAAGACTTGTTAGCAGATTTTAATACCTCATCAGCTTCTCTCAGATAAGAGACCCTTTCATACAGATGCTGACTGAGCAAATACTTCACTGGTAAGCACTGGTAATCAACTGAAGAAAAGCTTATCTATTAGCCATAACTGTTCACTTCTTGGAACACCCACCATTTCAGAAAAAAGAAGAAAGCAAACATTTTTCAGCTCTGATTCCTCAGCCCGAGGCTAGAAGTATCACATTACTTTCCAACTCCAGCATCTCTTCATATTTTATTTCCCACCATGATCTCAGTTACTGTACCATGATCTTAAGTCAACTAGTGATAGACTGACTATGTGGACCTTGTCTACCAGTCACTGAGAGTAGGAAAACCAAGCAGCTACAGCAGAACAGCTGTCATACTTCTCTGCCTTCTCCTTGTAGTAGTCATTCAGAACCTCTTGCAGCCGATTGCTGTCCACTTGAATGGTGCCTTCCAATTCCGCATTATCCAGAGCTCCAATTTCAACATCATCATACTGTTCATAAAACTTGAATGTAAATAACAAAAAAGGTGCCGTGAAAAAACAAGTCATTATTTATGTTTTTTACTCCTACGCAATATTTCAGCACTACTAAAAGCTTGCAACTACCATTAATGTATCAGCAGAGAGGAAGCACCACAGGCAATGGCATGAAGACTTATTTTTATGTGTCTGAATGTATGTACATGTACCAGTGTGTTCAGAGACCAGAAGACAGCACAGTGTCCTCTGCAGCTGGGACCTAACAGATCCTTTGCAAAAGCAGCATGGACTCCTACCCCGAGCTACCTTTCTAGCCCCAAAGAAGACATTTTCAGGACTTCACAACTGGTCTGAAAACGAGCTTCTACTTAATATAAAAAGTGTTTATTCTACTCAGATCAGAAAATAACATGTTATGTAGAGATCTTTGCCTCAGAACACCTTAAAGATAATATCACATCCCTCAGTGATGCAGACCAAACTGTTGCTGTTGAACAAAGCCCAACGAATGTATACATATCATTCTTGTTCAGGTGACATTCAGTATTCAAATGCTGCTGACACTGTCATGTTTTATCTGAATACCTGTATCTCTTGATGAGTGTGTGTGCTTAACATATGGCCTCTTGACAGGAAAGAGGGAATCTAACACTTTTGTGATAGTGTAGCAAACCGAGAACTCATTATTTCATGGACCTTTGATGAAAAGCATTCCCTCATTTGCTCACTATTGACTGAAAGCTTCAAGTCCTACTGCACGCCAGGCACTACTACTACTTTAGGACTTTGGATGTACCTGAGAATCTCTGCCCCTAGAAAAATCATATCCTAACTCAATACAAACTTATATATTATAATTATAGATAATGTACATAAATAAGCACATTAGAAATGATGTCAGAAGGTAGTAAGAGCTACAGGACAGAATGAATGAAGAGATTCTGCATGAATAATCCACCAACCAGGAGCTGGCCTGTCATAGAAGAGTCAAATCTGGTATACTTCAACTTTTAAAAGTACCTCACATGCTACTTTGTTTTTAGTTATTAATTATACCTGAAGACCAAAAAAATAAAAAGTAAATGCAATTTTGTTTATGCTAAGTCAGCCAACTCCTAGGAAATTTTACAGATTATGGTCAGATGCAAAATCAGAACACCAAACCTTAGATGTCAGCATGTTAGACTCTTGAGACCTAACAGGTCTCTCCAGACCAGGGTATAGCTCTGATCTATGTTAATGTGACATGCAGTTTCTAATCCTGAAAGTTTTAACTTTGGCTCCACTGTCTCTCTTGCATGGGGAAAAAGTGCTCAGGGACATTTCTCAGGGGCCTCACCTTCTCAAACCTCTCATCGTGTAGAGTAAGCTGTTCATTTCTCCTCATGACTGAGGAGGTCATGGAGTACTCTGTGAAACGGCTTTTGGTTTCCTCTTCCCAAAACAGGTGCTTTTCCATGGCTTCCCGAGGTGAGCTGGGAGCAGATATGTCAGCCCTGTCAGACAGAGGGCCTGCAGAGCTATAGTCACCGCTCCCGTCCTCATCGTCCATGTCTTCCCACTCATTGCCATCGGCTCTCTCAGATTCCCTAAAGCCAACAAGTCATAAGTTACCTGTTAAGAGAACTTAAAAACCAACAGCATACAGCAACTTTACATAAAACCCGGAGCTACTTCTGGAAGGCTCCAGAGGGAATGGGACTTGAGGTGGTGCTAGACCGGCCTGGCATGGTGAGAAAAGCCATCAGCCACCAGATTTCTGGGATCTCAGCTTCACTGACTGATAGTATGCTCAAATCTAACTATTTTCCGCACTAATGCAGATGTCTTGGACTACATGTTCTCAAAAGTCTTCTTACTAGAGCCTGGTTCCTGCCCCCATAAGCCCCCATCCCCAACTTGGTAAGCTCTACACATACAGCATGTCCATCCCCTCTCCTCCTGTCAGCTTGTTGGCCTGAAGAATAAAGTCATCTTCAAGGAGGTTTTCTGGGTCATCAAAGTCAAAATCATCATCAAGAGCTGCAACAATGTCTGGATCAAAATCCAGGCGAGGTCCTAAAAGGAAAGGAGAAACAGCAAAACACGTATCTTCAATTCCAGCATCCAGGAGTTCAAGGTCAACCTTAGCTTCGCTGTGAGTTGGACTCTAGCCTGGGCCACACTACTGTAAAGAAAACCCAAATCTGTATCCCTCTGGGGGCAAGAAAGCCACTCCATTTACTGTATACAATCACATCTACTTAAATACTGCAGATAAGAGGAAGACTTACAAAATTAAGTCCAGTTTAGAAGGCTAGAATAAAAAAAGAATAATCGCCCTTCTTCAGTGTCTCCTAGTAAGAACATTTCTGTTATGAGTCTATATTATTAAGCTGTCTTTAAAGCAGAACTCCTAAATTTTCACCTGCAGAAAGAATCAGGCTTCAACTTCATTTATTAGGAGTAAATATTTGGTGACTTTTTACATGTTCACAATTCAGACTATATATGTTAATAAATCCCAGCTGTTTTCTTCAGCTATAAAAGTCTATTTAACGAAATGAACTCAGGAAAATGTTTCAAGTTCAAACTGTCCTTCGACATGGCTGCCAGTGAGGTCTGCAATGCCACCCCGCCTGCTCGCCCAGCCTTATTCACCCTTCCATGCTCGCCTGGTGTGCTCAAGTGTGTGCAGTGCCTTGTATTTACCTTCTCTTGGTTTTGCATGTGGTCAGTCTTCTGTCTGGAACATCTTATTTCCTAGCCCTCTCTACCTCCTCCTTCCACCTGCCTTCTACTTCAGAAAGCAACTGGGTTCAGGGGAGTAAGACACGTGGCCAGCAGGCTCAAAGCCTTGTTCCCACTCAGAGCCTTCCTGAACAACCACAAAGGCAACAAGTCAACTTGCTATTTATTCTCTTGAAAGCTTTGCCCAGCTTCCCAAGGCCAGGTCTGGTGCCCCTTACATCTATTCTCCTGAGCCACAACTATAACATTCCATTTAGTATCTTCCCAACAGACAACAATTCTCTCCGGTTAGGGACTATGCTTTACTTTGGTTTAACTGAAGACTCTACACTGGTCACTCTAGAATAAATTAATGAACAACATTACAAGGGCCAGTGCTGCTTAACTTAGGAAAAAATACTAAACACTGCTTCTGTGGAGCTTTGTTCTAAACTACTACAATGGTGGTACTCAGTCTTCTTTAAAGAAGCCTCAGTTTATCTTGAGTGAATCACAAATAGATTTCTTCCAAATACATACTATTGTTCAAAATTATAAGGAACTGTGATAACTACTGTTATCTTTATGAGAGCACATGAGCTTCCCTTTCTAGATTTCCACATTCTTCTCCAATTGAGACCTATGAAGACCTAAGAATCTGATGCATAATACCAAACCCTGCTGGCCACGCTCACTTCTTCCTGTTCTATTATCTGAATTCTAGACTTTTTTTTGGTTTTTCAAGACAGGGTTTCTCTGTGTAGCCCTGGCTGTCCTGGAACTCACTCTGTAGACCAGGCTGGCCTCGAACTCAGAAATCTGCCTGCCTCTGCCTCCCGAGTGCTGGGATTAACGGCTTGCGCCACCACTGCCTGGCTTGAATTTTAGACTTATCTCAACTGTTTCAACTCTTCATTGGATGGAAGAACCCTGTGTCATTGTGTTTCTTTTTGAATAACACAAATTTACTGAAATGAAAACTTAAGGAAGTAAAATTCTTTCTTTTTGGCTGTGAGCCTTAGCCTTTAACAGATGAGCCACTATGAACCACAGCCACAGCAATGACCAGCACAGCAAGATATACCCAAGAATATAGTAACTGTACATGTATTTTTAGGGTAACCAATAGCCACCCAATTAGATTTAAGATACACTTAAATAGGAGGGTACTGTAAACATAGCCAATTACCTACAGAAGGTATAGTGAGTGGTGAGTCATGGATCCTATGAGAACCCACTTCTACCACAGCCCTAAATCAGTGTCATTCCCAACTGTATTCTAAACACCCATTCTTATATCCATAGATAAGTATGGCTCCCACCCTTCATCAAAGAAGCCTCTCATCGAAGTACAAGAGATGAACACAGAAAGCTACAACTGGTCTAAATGCAGAAAAAACTGACCATGGTGTGCCAGACCCAACTGGGAGATCTAACCCAACCCCCACACTTAGGGCTAAGATCAAGGAAAGGAGTCTGGAAGATTTTAAGAGCCAGAGGTCCAACAACAGGAGCTGCACCTATGGAATCCTAACCATACTGTCACCTAAATAAGACCCATACAAAAAAAGAGCATCATTGACTTCCCAACATGGGTGGTGGATGGAGGAATTTCATAAGCCCCACCCCTAGATCAAGAGCTACAACTGACAGCTGCTGAGAGGAATAACCGGTCTTCTCCAAGGACAACCTTCCATAGGTTAGTTATCTGAGCCCAAACATATATACACATGGACAACATTAACTGGGCCCATATGCATATGTACAATAATAATTAAAGAACAAGCAGTCATGAAGTTGAGAGGCAGTAGGGGATGCAAGGGAAGGAAATGTGGGGGGTAGAAATCATGCAAATGTAGTACTCATGCATGAAATTTGCCAGTAATAAAATAAAATGTAAAAAAAAGTTAAACTCACCTGAAACTGGAGCTGCTTTGTTTAACAATCCAACATCTTCCTCGAACTCTGATGCAAACACTGATGAAGGCAACTTAATTCCAGTGCCCTTGAAAAGGTAATTACATAGCTGTTAGGCTTATTTAGAAAATACTGCTCAGCCACTGTACTAGACTGGAAAGTATGCTTTCAAAATTCATGTTTGGCCAGGCAGTCGCAGGCTGTGATCACACTTCAAATAGGCTTGCTATGGCTTACTCCAGAGGAAATACTGCAATTCACTCATCGCTAGGAAACATTAAGGCTGACACCAGGTAGACCACAACAGTTGATCAGTGCTCTGTCCTCATGTGACTAATGGAGTTAACAGGCTGAAAGTGGTCTGCCATGAAGGCCAGTGGGTATGTCTCTCACATACTCTATGTGACAACCTTTACTACTGTACCTAAGGTCTACTATCAGTAAGAAGAGCACAACCACATATATTCCCCTGATCTCAAACATGAGTTCAGTGGCTGGCTTGCCCTCACATAAAGGGGAGAGTGAGATGTAATGATGGAGGGAGACGGAGTGAACCCCCCTCATCTAGGGCTCTGCAGATAGACTGCTGGCAGGCTCTGGAAGCCAAGAGTCAAATGAGTGACAGAATCTGTTTGAGTCCTTAAGAAGAAACTGAGTCTGCCAAGAACTTGGTTTCAGACTTCTGGCCTCCAGACCTGACCTGAGAGAATCACTGTCTGGGGGGAGCTGTGTTACCCCCAGCTCAGGAAGCTGGTACCACTGAATCCTTGGATCTCTCATCTGTGTGCAGTGAATCTTCTCAACACGACATCACCTCTAACAGGACTCTTTCACACATTTCACAGCACCTCACACTCTACTCCACTTATCTCCAAGCTGTTAGGATTGGCATTTCAGTGAAAAAACAAAAGCTCAAAAATTGAAAAGTTACACACCTGAAATCAGTCACTAAGAAGATCCAGGATTTAACCCACACTTTACAACTCTACCTGCCTGGAGTCTCAAACACAATGCACTTCTCTCCTCTTACATTGGAGGTAACATCCCACAGGTTCAGCAATGGCACTGTTGACTTAACTCCAATGGAGGTCACAAAGTGCCTGTCACTATACCCCTCTGAACTCTCATGCACTGTGACTTCATTCCTTTCCTTCGGGCAACATCCTATGTATCGTTAACGAAGTCACTGCAAAGCTGCTCCATTAGTAATTCCTAACTCAATCTTATCTTTGCCAGATGTGACCTTCCTGCACTCTTAACAAGTCCTGATGTTTCAAGGCTCCTTAAGATCCAAGCCTACTCTAGGTATCCAAATGTCTGTTACTTGGCAAGAGACCACAGGAACCAAGCCTAATGTGTTGAATGTATGTCTGTAATGTCATAATTCAATACAATTTAGTGAGCACACATAAGCCTGTCACTGTGATCCAAAACAGCACCTTAAGTCTGTTCCTGACTGCAATGTTCTTCCACATAGTACCACATTTGGTGGTCAGCTCAGTTCCTGTTCTCCTGTAGAGAGCCATTCCTACAACTTTCTTTTGTGTAACCCGTCCCTCTTCATTCTTAATATGCAATCTACTTAATGCATACACTCTGACTGATTTGTTAGCTTTAATTTCCTCCCCTCCATCAACTAGTATGTGAGAGTGAACACAGATGCTGTGTCTCTGTGTGGCTCACAGCTCATCCACCCTGCCCTCAGTCCAGTAGCAGAGCACCAAGTCAGATGCTCACTGGCCCACAAACCGAGCACTGTAGCTGGGCAGGGGTGCAGGTCTGCATTTCCTGTGATACACACATATAGAGCCTGCCTGAAGAAAGATGAAAGAGGACTCTGGAAGCTTCCTTCTGAGACATCATGGCACAAAAGTTCCCAGCTGCAGTGCATACACAGTTACAGCTTCTAAAATGAGATTCCCAGTGCCATAAATATGAGGTAACAGGGTTTTTTTTTTTTAATTGTAAAGTCACTTCAAAACAAAAACAACAAAGTAAACAAACAAACAAAAAACCAAGGACTCATGTACCCTGAGCTGGCCTGGAACTCAGAGACCTGCCTGTCTCTGCCTCCTAAGTGCTAGGATTAATGGTATGCTCCACCATTCCTGGCTGAAATCAGAATATAAAAAAAAAAAAAAAAAACTTTATGAAGACATTATTCACATGCTATACAATTCACTTATTAACACAGACAACTCTGTGGACCCCTGTCTATTACTTTCCACCACATCATCACTGTGATCGTCACTGTGCAGTCTGTGTAGGTCAGGACAACTTTATGGAGTGAGTGCTCTTTCCACTTTTACATGGATTGAGTTTAGGCTATCAGTCTGACAAGAGCCCTAACCCACTGACCCTGCACTAGTAATTCTGTTAAGACTGTGATAACCAATCATGATGGTGCAAGTTTGTAATTCCTACACACAGGATGAAGAAGCAAGAAGAGCTATCTTTACATATTTACTTAAAGCAAGGTCTTCCTATGCATCCTTGCTGGCCAGGAACTTTGCACGTAGACCAGACTGGCCTCAACTCAGACACTCTCTTGCCTCTGTTTCCTGGATGCTCGGATTAAAGATATGCAACCATTTAGTATTTTTAAATCAAGTCTGAAGTGGGTTTTTCTGTTACTTAGAATGGAGAATAGCCAATATCTTGATCCAATCAACAACAACAAGAAAAATTTTTAAAAAGGATGGTTAAAACAATTAATATATATATATATATTTTTTAAAGATTACAGTTATTCTTCTTAATATTCTGAGACTAAGGAGGAGTTCAGTAAATTTACCTATGGGATTTTTTGATCAAGTCTTGAAAAGTAGTCACGTGATCAAATGAAGGACAATCCTAACACTGCTGTCTATTTTAGTAGCTGTAGTAATTCCCAACTCCCCTGAGATTTCAGTTCCCCTCCCCCAGCAGTAATGCTGTCATGAGAAAGGCAAGGCAGCCTCAAGCAGGCACATCTACACCACCACTTGCACTGCATTACGGTTCTTCCCTGTGCTGCACTCAATCCTTCTGACAAATTCAAATTTAAAAGGTACTTTAAGCCATACTGCTACAAAGCAAAATCAGTGCCACCTAAATCATTTCTTTCTAGGTTACCATATATTCGGTTCCAACATGGCACCTTCATGTATGTATATCAATCACACCTCTATTTTTAAATGATTTGGTCTATATAATTGTCTGTATAAACACATATGAAATTACCCACTTAGGTGCGTTATTTCATTAAGACAAAAAAAGTGATTCCTCTTACTCAAAATGAATTAAGGATTAAAAGCTAGCCTTTCTCTGTGTGGTAGAGAACACTGTTCATGAACATTGTTCATTGTGTTGAATAATGCTATGATTTTACTAAAACTTTTCTTTAGAAAAGAGAAATTGCCTGAGCAGGAGGCCCCTCTTCTCTTAGTGGAGCACAAAAAGGAAGGAGCGGGAAGCACCCTGCTAGAGACGGACAGGAGAAACTGGTCCTGTGGTAAAGATGCGTTGGTGCCAAGTAGGCCTTACATGGGAAATGAGCCGGTCAGCTGCAGGCACTGCCTCTTTCTTCAGGACACACCCAGAAACCTGACTCTTATTTCCGCAGCATCAGCTTTGCCCTGGAAAAGCTAAATCCTATCTTTCCTCAGAAGAGCTCTCTCCATCTCTCTTCTTTTGTGGAAAATCCCAATAAATGTCTTTTCCTTTTTTAAATGCCAGGCAATAAAATGTGAGGACAAAGTGGCACGCCAAAAGGGCATCTGCAACATAAGCAGGCACCAGTGGGACTTCCTGAGTAGCACTAGGCACAAGTGAAGGTGCCTGATTGTATTTAAAGGGCCTGCACTCCTGCTGAGGGGATTAAGTTACTTCATCACAACCTGTTCATGCCGCTCTCTCTATGGTTACCTAGCAGTTCACAAAAGTGTTAAAGGTCTAAACACTCCACACCCACAACAGTTTATGACCACAGAACACCACCAGGATACAGAACACCCTGTCTTTCTTCTATGGAAAACGCTGCCTGACACGACTCAAAGTTCTGAACCTAACTTACGGCTGTTAATATGACAGCAGCTCCCAGAGAAGGGGCCTACACCGATGGTGCAGATATGCACATGTCTATACAACATGAGGCAGAGACTCTATGTTCTTCACACTGACACTCTCTACTGCCCCAAAGTTACTGACTTACAAATGAGGTGTCTCCCCACTGTTGCATGGTTTCGCATTTAAAGGGCCGAGAAAGCTTACTGAAAAGGTCGAGGTGTCTTCTCCTTGGCCACAGGAGTCCGTGGTGCAGGCGGCGCTGGGAATGAGTTCTGCGGGCCCAGAGGGCTCCTTCAGGTGTTGCAAGTAGTCATAGTCATCATCAAAAAACACCCCGTACTTCCTCTGCTCGGCTCGCCTTGCTTCTTCCGTTACCTTGGACAACAACGTGGAATGAGCTGCCTGCTAATTCCAGGGCCCTTACAACTTTCAGGAAGCAAACAGCGCATGAATACTGGCTGACAGGAATCACTAATTCGTGACGAACACCAAAACTAGAGTCCAAACTAGAGAGCTACATAAAATTATAATGTCAGGACAACAAGCCAGGCTGAGGCGGGCCAGTAGAACCCACGAATATAAGACAGGCCTGAAAAATACAGACGGCCTTGTCTCAAAGACAAAGTAAAGCAGGCACGCACACACATAACAAGAGGAGAACAATTCTTTCAACTAGACAGTTCTGCATGACAACTCGAGGTAAGAAATATATGTAACACCCCCCCCCCCCAAAGTCACTGGAGGGCTGCAAGAAAACATTTGGAAACTTTAACAGTAAGTATAGTTTCTTGTATTTACACCCAAGGAAAGCGTTTCAGTGGTGTAAGGGAGTGGCTTCAAGGAAAAGCTAACTAAATGAAGAAGGCCAATGCCCCTCAATACTGAAAACAGTTTTTCCATTTTTAATGAGTGTTTGGACTACATGTGTATGTGTGGCTAGTACACACACAGGACAAAAGAGGGTATCAGATCCCCATGGAATAGTTGTTACAGATGGTTGTGACTCTGCAGATGGGTGCTTGAAACTGAACCTGGGTCCTCTGCAAGAGCAGCAAGTACTTAAACACTGAGCCATCTTTCCAGCATCCCCCCAAACCTTTACATTATCCATCTTCAACAAGTGTAATGCTAACACAAACCAACCTTTTCAAGGCCCCTTTAGGATTTCCAAAGCTAATTCATGAGTTCAGATGTTTTGTATTTCATGAGATGAGTGACTAGGGAGCAAATTTACAAATGGAAGACTATTGTAACATGGCAGAATCCCAAGAGAAAGCAGAGACTGCGAGTACCACCATAGCCTAAATAATACTGAGCAGAAGTAGGAGGTGCTCTGTTAGCATTCTGTCTAAACTCCACCCCACAGTTACTTAGCAACAGCCAGGTATGCTCCGCCCCACGGATGCCAGGCAACAACCAGGTGGGCTTGGTCCACTATAAAAGGGGCTGCTTGCCCCTCCCCTCTCTCTTATCTCTTGCTCCTCTCCCTGCATCTCTTATCTCTAACCTCTCCCCATTCCCTCCCCCATAGTAATATTACTATTATTATTATTAATATAGAATAGTAATATTCTGTAAGATCTCTTTAATAATCTCAAAGATGCTTTATCCTGTCAATCAAAACAAATACACATCAAACATCAGCACAGAGACTGGAAGCCTAGTCACAGCTCATTTTTTTAGAGGACCAACTTCTGAGTGTATCAGCTCATTATTAAAATCTGGGGGAATAGTTCAGGGTAGAGTGCTTACCAGGCATGCCTAAGTCCCCTGGGTTCCATTTTCAGGACTACAAAACTACTATTCATCTAAAATCTTAGTGGCTCCAGGACAGGACCTACCTTTTGTGTAGGCAACAGAACTCTCTGGGGTGCAGTTTCATCTGCTGCCAAAGGATCTCGCTGGCTCCGGTGGACCAGGTGAAAAGACACAGCTTTCTTCTTCTCTATAAAGGGCTTTTTCTTTCTGTGAGGCTACAAAATAACCAGGAAAGGTCAAGAAAACAGAACTCCCACCCAGTGGGCAATTCCATAGCCACAGGTACATTCAGTAAGTATGTGAAGGGTAAACAGTATTTCAAATTTGCACATCTAAGCCAGACAACAGTCCCTGTCTCCTGAAGGGTTTATACTTATGTTCTCCAACAAACATTGGCTAGGCACCTACTCTGAGACACTTGTTCAAAGGTGCTGGGAATATGGCAGTGAGACAGTCTGAGAAGCTCTCCATTCTTAGCAAGTAAATCAGTAAGAATAATGACCTTAGTGAAGGAAAATCAAACAGAGTGAAGTGCAAATGCCTGAAGTCTTTCATAATGGGTGCTCTGGAAAGGTCCCCTAAAAGTTTTATCTACAAGACAAGGAGCCTGTCACAAGAAAATGTAGAGACAGACAGTCTCTACATTTTATTTATTAATAAATAAAATTAGGGCACAGACAACTAAGGTTTAGTTTATTTATTCCTCGATACATTCTTATTTGCTCTTCAACTCTGGGTCTGTAAATCGAGATGCTAACCAGGTGGCCGAAGCGGACCCGGAAGCAGGGGGCGGAGCTTCTGTGTCACAGAGACTAAGTTACCCTAAGCCGTCAGGATAGTAAACTCCTGGGGTTTTGCAAAAGGGAAACCATCTTTCTCCTTCTGAAGTGCACCCGCGGTGACGAAAGTGACTGGTGCCGGGATAGTGAGTAGTCTCGGGGCACCAAGCCGCGCGGACAGTGGCCAAACAGACATAACCGGAACCCGCCGGCTCCCTCCAGGAGCACCGCGGTTTTCTCACCATGATGAGGCAGGGACTCCCTTTCCGGAACCGCGGCGGCCGAACCGGGGCTCACCGGTATCTCCCGGCAGCTTCCACACGTGGGTACACAGGTCTAGGAGAGCACGTCACACGATGGCGTGGCAATGAGCCAATCGCTGAGGAGCCGCTAGACTGCAGCCGGAAGTTGCGTGAGCCCGTGGTGACTGAACGTTCCCGTGAACTTCCGGGAGGTGGGGCTAGCAGGACTCTCTCTCAGTGGGCGGGGCTTTTCTGGCTGGAGTTGATGCAGGTCAGGTAGAACTAACCCAGAGTTCTACCTGAGGGCAAGTTTCCTGTCGCAAGCCTCCGCTGTTGAATGAAACGTTATCACTGAAGATATTCCTTACCTATTCTTAACTGAGAACAAACAAAACAAGAACAAACAAACAAAAACAAGACCAAGTCTGTGTAGTTCAAGGAAGGAAAGTGGTCTCTTCCCTGGCTTCTTAACCTAAGGGGAATCAGTTGCCTAGCAATGTTCAACCAAGTCTTAGTTCTAAAAGGCAGAGCCTAACATCTTCAGGGTCTTCATTTTACATATTTTGATGAACAACTCCCAACTGTACCTTTAGCATAGTCCCTAAGAGTATTGATTTTAGGGGCATTTGATGTAGTAAAATACATTTTGAAGCTCTGATGATTGCATATTTTTTTACGCTGAAAACTGATAAAAACCCAAGGTGGTTTTTTAGTTTTTGTTCTTGTTTTTTGTTTTTTTTTGAACACTGTTTCATGTAGCCCAGCCTCCTGTCCAACTCGGACTAAGGATCCTCCTACCTGCACCACGCTAGTGCTGGACATACTCGATTTCTGTCATGCCGAAGACTGAACCCAGCCAGGGCTTCCTGTGTGCTAGGAGAGCACCCTACCAGGTGGTCTATGAGTACGTCTTCATCCTCCAAGTTGTTGCTCACATATTTTGTGGTGCCTTAAGCAAATAAGATTTTAAGTGTAAATTTCTTATGACGATTTCCTTCAGATGCTGAAGAGTAATGAAATAATTCAACATTCTATCAGTAGACGTTCGCTTTCTCTTTCCCAGTTGCTAGTGTTGTTTTTGTTTTTTCAATGTCTGAGTGCTGTTGGAATGTCTCTATAATTATAGCCAAATATTATCGTTGTAAATGTTTGTGGGCTACTGTTCTTTTTCTACAAGAAAAATAAGGGAAATGGTTTAAGTCCGGACCACACGGTTTGTCAGGAGAAAATGCTTTGTAAAGCAGATATATCTTTTAACATATCTTTATGCTAATTAGCAACTATTATTTGTTATTTGAACGTACGATTCATGTGGGAAGCATCAGTTTCATTTCAATCTGTTTTATTTACTACTGGATCTAGTTCTTGGTACACACACCCAATAAACATTTGTTTATGTGAATTAATGATCTGGCATTCTACCTGAATAACCAATTTTCTTACTATGACTCTGTGAGAAAGGTGCTATTAGGTGCTGTTATGAGCATTTTTACTGTAAACCAAAATGCCCAGAAGAAAAAGCCATACTTGTGTTGAAGATTTTAAATGACTAATTAGAACTTCATGATTGTGGAAAGTTGGAGCGCTGCAGACCTAGAACCAAAATATCTTGGCCTATGGTCAGTGCCTGATGAGTAGCTAATTCATTGTCCTCCTCTGTGTTCTGTGTCTGACCTAGCAACCTTTTGGCTATTAGGTAAAACATATGACATGTATCCTTGCAGACCACTGTTTCCACTGACCTCAAAGCTAAGAATGTTATCAGCTAGCATCTGGAACCACATCAGAGTGGTCCCAGAGCTACTGTAGCCTGTGATACTCCAGTAATGCAATTGACAAATGCATTTATTTATGATTGTTTATGATTTTTTTCTGAGACAGGGTTTCCTCTGTGCAGCCCTGGCTGTCCTGGAACTCACTCTGTAGACCAGGTTGTCCTCAAACTCAGGGATCATCCTGCCTCTGCCTCCCGAGTGCTGGGATTAAAGGTGTGTGCCCAACATGCCTGGCTAAAGATCTTCCATTTCTTTACTTTTATTTTTTTGTCCTTTTTGAGACAGGGTCTCATAAATAGTTCTGGCTGTTTAGGAACTTATTATGTAAAAGAGGCTGGCCTTGAACTCCCAAAGATCAACCTGCCACTGCCTCTGGAGTGCTGGGGTTAGAGGTATAATTCTTTAAATAAAAATAATTAATAGAAGTTCACGTGTCCACTTTCGTAGTTAATCAGGGAAATTCGAATCCATTCCTGGATGTGGCATTTGGTATAAGGATGACCTCTTTTCTCCCTGAGATGAAAGATATGTTTTGTATCACCATTAGAAATGCTAAAAAACAAGGTATCAAATAAGAGACTTTTCATAGTAAACATAACAGGTAGAAATTTTGAGACATAACCTAGATTTCAAACCATATTGCTTTCTATTAACAACTAACAGTATGCATAATCTACCATTTATTGCTCTAAGGCAAACACTAACATAACACACAGCAAGGTACTTTCTACGTATTATGCCATTTAATTCCTTCCATGGGCCTGTGAAGCCCAATGAGATAATCCTGATATGTATGTCTGACATTCAGAGAACTGGAGTTCCTGACCCAAGGTAGCAGTGTGAGTGGAAAAGCATAGACACACTGACCGTTAGCCTGGTTTAGGAAGATTGTACTCTTCCCAGTGAAATCAACCAGCATACGCTGTTGTTTTTAACTTCTAAAATTCCACATGTATAGTTTCATTTTATTACAATTTATATGTATATTCCATATGTATATTTCAATTTATTACAGCGTTCATTTTGAACACTCATCAAGTCTCTTCCCCAGATACTGTGTCTACATTCTGGCATCAGGATGAAGTCAAACTCTTGGATTGTTACTGAGGTTTCATCTCATCTTAACATCCTGTTATTTTGCCAACTACTCTTCATATCCCAGTCCTGTCAAGCTGTTCCTAGGTCCCAAAAGCACCTGGGTGAGATGGGCTGTTTCCTGCCTGTCTAAAAGTCTCCCCTCCCCTCACTGTTCTTTATATTTTAGCATTCTGAGTCCTAGGCTGGAGTTACCCCAAGAGGGGTGGCAAGGGAATTCTTCAAACAGATTTGCCAAACCATTTGGAGATGAGGTCAGTTGAGATTCTAGAGAAAGAAGCAGTAAACACCAGGGGGATCAGTTCAAAGTCCATATGAGGATTTAAGAAATGTGGCTCAGAGCCATGGCAAGTTTCTATGGTTGAGCAACAGATTTTCATATTTCCCTGCTTTGGGAATGAACATACACAGCTTTATCAGTGCCTGGAAATGTTCAAGGCTCCATCTTAGGCTCAAGCCTACAGGGAAGAAAAACATATGCAGCTGGCCAGGTCATGGAACAGTCAAGGTTCTCCGTGTTTCTGTCAGAGCTCAGAAGAAAAGCAGAGAGATCTGGAGGGCTCTCCAGATCTTTCTCTAAAACATTTTTTGTTTATTATTCAAAAGGAGGGACCATTCCAAATCTTGTCATGGTGTCTATTGATTATACTACCCTGCTCAGTTCCTCCAAACTGGAAGTCCTTACTTTCCTCTCTCCCCTATAGCCTGACTGCAGTAACCTTAACTACATAGGAAAAGCTTTGTACTGATTTCCCTGTTCAAAGCATTTCTCATATGTTTCCTCATCAAATCATCATAAACAGGATTGAAATACATATACCATTCTCTGTATTGCTTCTCAGCCTGTGACCCAAGTCCCATCCCTGGGACCTACATGGTAGGAAGGAAGAACTGACTCCTGCTGTGGCCAATGATCACCACTTACACACGGTGTTCCATGTGCACCCGTTCGCATATACTCACAAATACACATAAATGATAAATATAAAAAATGATTTCAAATTGAGGACTGTAAAGTTTAGTGATTTCTGTCTCAAGGCAGAGAGTCAGTCCCTGCAGAAGGCAGAATGGGAACTCAAGTGTAGGTCCTGGAGCGGTGAAATCCTTAACTACTGCAGTACATTCTGCTTTAGAACAAATTTCCCCCATCAATGAATACCAACATTTGTGCTAATCTTAAAGGATCAGAGATAGTCTTGAATACTGACTTAACAGAAAAATATTATTTATTCTATTTTTACTAAAGTGTCTATCAATTGGGTTGAGGGTGATGATATTAAACCCAAACCACACTTTAACTTTCTAATTAATATCCTGTAATTAACAATTAACTGCATCTATTTAAAAATGGTTAAACATAGTTTGTGGTTTTGTCTAGGCTCTGGGAAGTTGTTTTTCCTATGTGAAACTAACAATTGAAAATGTGTTTATCATGCTAGCTTCATTTCTAGCCCTTTAGTATTTCTCCTACTTAGAAAACTTCTTTCTATCAGCCACACTCAAGAATTCCAGGGCAGTAGGAAACCAAATGCACACAAAAGTAGAGAATTATTATGTGGGATAGGCAAACTAAATAGAATCTGAAGCAGTAACTCCAGGAGTTATAAATTACATTCTTGACACTATTAATAGAGCTTACAGAGGCAGTTACATAATTTATAAGAAGGGAAAAATGTGTCCAGGTGGATATACCAAGATGTGCACTGAAGTACTGCTTATAACAGAGAAAAGTAAAACAACTAAAAATCCATTCATAAAGAGTTGATTGAAGAAAAAGAAAAAACCCACAAACCATTCCTACAACAGGCTGCTGTGAAGGCAGTTTTCTTCCTTCTATCTGACTAACACAGATGCTTTAGTGTGTCAGAGAAGATGAAGGTGGCCAAACACCTTGGGAGATGGCATTTTTGAAAGTTGTGAGCTGTAAAAGAGGGAGACATTGTCTGTGGAAGTAGCAATTCAAGCATAAAGAGATATCTGGAACACTATGCTTAAAACCATAACTAGCAGTTATTCTAAAGAACCTAGAAGGGAGTGCAGTGAAATTTCAGTGGCTACCTCATTGTCATATGTGTCTTTATATTAAGAGTTGTGCTAATAGATTCCTCTGAGATTGAAACATCTTATCTCTCAGTGAAGCTCTGCATGTAACAGGAAGTAAGGAACTCAACTTGGAATACCACCAGGAAGTCCCTGAAACTGACCAGAAGTGCACAAGTCCTTTCTCTCCTAAGAATGCAGAACAATAAAGACTGCTGAGAGTCACTCTCTGACAAACCTAGCAGCCAGGAAGAACTGAACTGTGTATAGGAATCAAAGAGTAGCTGCGCAGCCTGGAAGAGGGTCAGATCAACTGAGTTGCTTGGAAAGACACTCTTCAGCCTGTGTGAGCTGCCTGCAGGCTGTGCCATGTGCTCCAGTTTCCCAGTTTTGGTGAGCTGTCACCCCTGCTGGGGTGGGCTTTAGTAATGGTGTCCTTGTGTCATTTCTGTTCCTATAAGTACCTCCCCCATAATCATTTAGCTTACTCCAATAAAACTCAGTGCTTCACCAAGTTGGATGTTCGTGGTATTTGCACTTTGATGAGTAGTCAGTTGTCTATTTGGGGTGAGTAGCAATTTCTTCATGTCTCTCCAGGAAAAGTCTGTCACACAACCATTATGTCTCTGTACCTGTAGATTAGTTCCAGTAGGTCCAGAGGGTGCCTGAGCCCCTCTATACCCTCATTTAGACATTCATACTATAAAAAACACACATGAGAATAAATGCAAAGGCTGAACAGGTTAGAAATATATAATCTAGGCCAATAAGCATTCCAAGTGATATAATTTAAATGATTAATCGCACCATTTGCATATCTGTAAAGTTAGCACGTCTGTTTTATGTGTTACCAATCAGGCAGCAGGTAAATGTTACATTTAGTCCCAAAAGCTGAGATGTGTTCAGAGAAGAAACATTTGGAAGCATGTGCAAATTTCTTCTAGAATGATGAAAGGAAGGCATTTGGACCTGTGCTGGATAGAATTCATATACATACCTACCTAGAATCAAGAATGGTGCTCAGACTATTCTCTGCTTTCATGGAGCCCCCCAAAAGTCTGAATGGAAAGGAGATACTCATTTATAGAGACCCTGTTTCTTACTGAAACGTGCATTTCCTTCCTGTAGGACATGAGGACAGCAATACACAGCTGGTATTCTGGCCGGATTATTTTCAGTGTCTTTGCTACATTTGTATTGTGTGACTTGGAGCAAGTTAGATTCAGTTTACTCACCTCAGTGTCAAATGGGAATGGCCACATTAGTGATGCTTCATGGGTTGCTGTTGATGAGGAAGTGTGTGTAGTATGCTTGGCTTACAGTAAGCATTTAATGACTATTGGCTCAGTCACAAGAACATCCTACCCCAGGATCACTGTCTCTGAAACCAGGACTTTTAGCATTGGGATGTGCCAGGACATGAGCTTTGCTCACATTGTGGGGCCGAGTTCACTTGCACACTGACCCTGGTTCCCTTCCATTGGTTTTTAAAAAATTTCTGGCACAATTCAGTTTCAAATATTTTACTTGCTTCTGGGCCTAGAAAGCATATGTTCTTAGCCATTTGTTTGTTTGCTACAGGATATTTGATCATATTTTGAACCCTGAGAATGTGTTCATTATGGAAACAAAACAAAACAAAACAACCAAACTGTTTCTAGTTGTGGTGTGGCATAGCCCTTAGCACACACCTTTAATCCCAAACAATGAAGGTAAAGTTAGTTTGTAGAAGGAAGCAGCTGTGTATGAAAGTGATGTCTAAATGAGTGGCAGACAAAATGACAAATCAGAGAAATATTTGACAGAATAGGATATGTCCAACTCTCACAATAGGAGAGAGAAAGGGGAAGCTACTTAAGAGAGCAGCATAGAGAGGAAAGAGAAAAAGGAGGCAGTTTTACCAGGAGAGTCTTACAGAGACAGGTTGAAGAGAGAACAAGCTAGACACAGATGAAGACAGAAAGAGCCTAAGAATGAGAAAGAGGCAGATTAGAACAGATTGCCATAGTTAGTTTGAGGTCAAGCAGAACAATTCAGTCAAAGGCTGAGAGAAGCCAGATTGAATCAGTTAGTATGGAGAGGCGTTTTAGTCAGAACAGCTGAGTTGAACTACTCAGCCAGAGATCAGAAAGAACAAGAAAGAGTGAGCTTAGTTAACGGTAAGTTTCAGAGGCTGAAAACATTCTAGGCCTAGATAAGATTGTACTGAGGCTACAAGCCTCCAGGGCTAGACTTAGGTTAACAGACAGAGGCAGTGAGCCTTGGAGATGACAATTTGGAGAATAAAAGTTATTTTGCATTTGTTTGTTTATTTTTGAAACAAGGTCTTAGTCTTTTGTCTAGGATTCAAGTATTTTTCCTCCCTCAAGCTCCAGATAGCTAGGACTATAAGCATAATCATGGCTGATGATTTTAATTGCATTCTTTAAAATTCCTGTTAACCATAGTCTCTTCCTATGTCTTGGCTTTCTCTTCACAGGCTCTTTTCCTTAGAATGCAAAATCTACACGTTTGATTGACAGGCACACTTGCACATATTAATCTTAATTTTCTTTACTATGCCTCTGTCATCCTGAAGAGAAGTTTAAAGATTTTTTTTTGTAGGTTTCAGTTCCACTGCCTTTATTTTTCAAAAGTAAGTGTCTCATAAGTCATTGCTGTTCCCTTTGAGTAACAGATATTATTGTGCAAGATAATTTTTTGAAATTATGAGGTAATTGCATCATGTATCTATTTAACTTATGAACTTTAACTCTATGCTTTCAGGCAATAAGAGAGGGGGGAGATTACAAACATTTCTACTGAGAGAAATTGGTGATGCCCCCTGTCCTTTATCAGTGAGCATATGCATAGAATGTTGGGGACCTGAGACAAGAATCTACTCCTTTCTGTGTACATTCATAGCATACAGACATGCTGGCACTCTGCCCCTTTTGCAGCATGTACTGTGAACATCTCACTAATCTCACTGTGAGGAGTGTCATTCTTATGTTGTATTTATTAGTGCTTTGTAAGAGGGTCTCACGTAGCCTAGGTTGGCTTCAGACTCACTATGTAGCTACTGATCTTCCTGCCTCAAAGTTCTGGGAGTACAGGCACATGTCACAGCACCCAACAATTCTTGTACTTTAAAGGTGTGGTTACATGAAGATACAAATAGAAAAGTCTACATCTGAAGTTATGTGACAAGACACTCTCAAAGAACAAGTGTGCTAAGAATGTTGGAAAAGTGAGCTTCAGGCAACAACATGTAGATGAAACAAATGAATTTTGTGTGTAGATTTGGGTCTATTCCAAGGGCATTTCATCATATGTATATAAATCTTCTAATATATAAAAACATTAGATATAGGTTTAAGATTTTTTTTGGGTAATGGAGATAAAGCTCATATATATATCTATGTACACTCAATATAGCAAGTAAATAAAAACTAATTTCTCATTTGTGACCATATTAAAGAATGAGCAACTTATTCTAATAAAAAGTAAAAATAACCAGTTTGATTCATTGGGATAATATTCTTATATATAATATTTTGTGCAATATCAGGAATTTTCAAATGTAATTTTGCTTTATAATTTAATATCCTAAACAAAAAGCTATTATATTTTATTTTAAATTAACATAACTAGTAAAATCCTATAAAATTAAAAACAAGCAAATATCAGAAATGCCCAATGATGTGTGAATAATTTGATGGTGTGGTCTTAAAGACAAAGTCATGCAATACAAAAATAGTTTATTGAATTTTGATGATTCAAATTTGATCTGCTGATAACTTCATGGGCTTAAGCTACATTATTTTCCTATTGGAAAGGTTTATTCATTTTCACAGCTTCTATTGCATATTCTCAACTCTCTCGCGCTCAGACATTCTCCCCTTCCCCTCTATCGTGTTGGGGCTGGAGCCTGGGAACTTAGATAGGCTTGGCACAAGTACCCTCCCACCAAGCTACCTTCCCGGTTCCCATTTCCTCTGACTTTCAGACTACTGTGCCCAGTTGACTCTTGTACAACTATCAATCTTGATGTCCCAGCAGAAGGCAAGCCAAACAGATTGGATTACAGAGCCAAAACTAAGTGCTTCACTTCTCTGTGTCCTCAGCATCTTTGAGCCTCCTCTCTGTACCCGACTCTGTCCTTACATCAGCCTGATTTCTGCTGTCCTGTCCTTAAGCAAGAGGCATTGCCATTCTTTATACCACAAAGACACATGGTTAGATATAGACATGACTTTTCCATGTTCCCCTTTGCCACAGGCAATACTTCAACTTCATAACTACCCTCTAAATTTGGTTAGCCTTCTTTGTTCCAATAGTAAATAACTTTGTTGGAGCCATCTTCCCCCACCAACCAGATTATAGCAATAGTAAGAGCCACTAAGCTTCCAACACTGTTTCCACTGGTTCATTATGGTCAGTGTGGTGGTTTGAATATGCTTGGCCCATGGGAAGTGGCACTGTTAGGAGGTGTGGCCTTGTTGGAGGAAGCATCTGACTTCGAAGGCAGGCTTTGAGGTCTCCTGGTGCTCAAGCTCCACCCAGTGCAGAAGAGACCCTTCTCCTGGCAGCCTGTGGAAGAGAGACTCTTCTTGGCTGCCTTTGGATCATGATGTAGAACTCTTAGTACCATATTTGCTTGGACTCTGCCACACTTCCCATTGGATGTTACCATGCTTCTCATCAATGATGATAATGGACTGAACCTCTCAAACTGTAAGCCAGCCAGCCCAATTAAATGTTTGACTTTATAAGAGTTGCTTTGGTCATGGTATCTCTTCACAGGATGATTGAGGTGAATGTAAGAATACTACTCCTGAGATTAAAGTACTTAATAAGTTCCTTTTGTCTTGAGGATAAGTTACAAGTTCCTTGATAAAGTTTACAAGGACCCACCCAATTTCATGTTCTTTTCCCCCTCTCCTAAAAAATAACAATTGCTGAGTGGTGGTGACACCCACCTTTAATCCCAGCACTCAGGAAGAAGAAGCAAGTGGATCTCTGTGAGTTTGAGGACAAATTCTACAGAGCTAGTTCCAAGTCTTAAACAAAACAAAACAAAACAAACAAACAAACAAAAAACCCAAAACCAAGGCAATGGTATGTCATCATCAGAGTGCTTGCTTCATAAGCAGAGGTCCCTAGGTTCAATCATCAGAAATCCCATCTGCAAGCCCCCCTAGAACAAAACAAAATGCAACCCAAACTGAAATAATAGGGTATGTCATCTTGGGGACATCAACCATTTTCCAGGGCAGGCTCCTTGCTCAGGGGTAGTTGGCCAAACCTACTTTTAAATGCTTTTGGTTTTCATTTCTCCCCTATGTCTCTTGTCTAGGAAAATAATGACACACAGCTTCCTTCTCATTTCTTCTCTCGTCTGTGATCTTGTCCTAGAGCTGAGAGAAGCCAAATTACTGTTAAACCCCATTGAGAAATTCAAACCCCTTTCTGGTTAAAATGTGCTCCTAGCCTCTTTCCTTGCTTCCAGTTCATTAAAGACTAAACACAATAAAGAAGTCTATTTCTTACTTTATTAATTTTAAAGGGCCTAACTTTTATACTTACATTTTATATCAGTTAAAATTATCAACTATCCACTGACATAAAAAGAAAAATTAAAAATAAATATACCTTGATTTACCTTTATTCAAAGCAACAATTTTTTGAGTAGAGAGAAGGCTCAGTGGCTAAGAGTGTATACTATTCTTCCAGAGGATCTGAGTTCAATTCCCAATACCAATATCACACAACTACTTATAACTCCAGCTCCAGAGAATCTGACACCCTTCTCTGGACTTCTTGGGTACCAGCACCAGACTACTGTGAGGAAATTCCATTGCTTCTCTACAATGGAGGTAAGGAAGATTATGTTCATGTGCAGGAGATCTGGCAGGGTGTGTCTTGGAATTCCTACATCTTTTGATTAACATTAATGGGAAACTATAAGAACCAGATCAAGGCAGGATGATAATGGGTCATGACCTTCAGGACTGATGATATGAGTCACTCCTCCAGAACCTGCTGAGGTGCTTGTCAAGGGTGTAAGAAATTCGGAATGAGCAACAGAAGTTGAGAATACCAGCTAAGGTCATATGACCAGTTGCAGAAACAAGGACTATAACTGGCATTAGTGTTTCTGTCATGTCTTGTTAAGAATATGTTTGTGCATATATAGATAGACACATATTCAGCAGATATTTGTGTATTCTCTCCCCGTCTTCATCATGTAATGTAATACCAGTGAGATAATATCAGCTGTTATCATATTTAAGTGGTGAGACATTGAAAGAATGCCCCTCAAGGGACACTGTCACCCATTCCAAAATATATAATGTATTCACACTTGTCTTTGGGATAGTTATATTATGCTACACATAATTAGGACTTGGTGATTTTTATATTTAGAAATTAAGAATGACAAAAAACAGATATGATAGTGTGTTAAGTTGACAAGGGGCCGACTTGTGATGGCTAATCTTGGTTATCAACTTGACCTTGGCACAACTGTGAGAACTTTTTCTTGATTCAATCACTTGAGGTAGGAAGATATACTTTAAATCTGGAATTATACTTTTAGTGTCGGCCGACGTAAAAAGACACAGGAGAAGAAACTTTTGTTTTTTGCCTGCTTGGCCTTACTCTCTCTGGTAACTTCATCAAGTCTACTGACAAGGCATTCCTTTGCTGGTATTAGAATATGCTTCTTCAGGGTTCCAAAATAGACCTAAGACCCAGCAGAGACACTGGCCTTGTGAACTGAAAAACTACCAGATTCTTGGTTTTTCTGTCAGGAGATAGCCAATGTCAGACTAGCTAGACTACAGCCTGTAAGCCAGTCTAATAAATCCCCTTTTAATATAAAATAATTTTTTAATCAATTCTGTTTCTCTAGAGATGCCCTCTCTCTCTCTCTCTCTCTCTCACACACACACACACACACACACACACACACACACACACAAACACACACATAATATCTTAAAAAAATCAAAATGCAACGATCCCCCCAGGTAGGTTTTTAACATACAAATTACTAGGCCCCCCATACAACATATACTAAAATTTTGGTGGGGTTGAAATATCAGGGAATTATAAAGTGTATTTGAATCTTACTTTATATGAAATCTCCATGGACTTTTAAAAAGACTATGTATGAATGATGAGGAGGTGGTTCATGTCTGTAATCTAGCACTTGGGAGGTAGAGGCAGAGGACTAGGAGTTCAAGGTCATTCTTGACTCTATATGGAGTTAGAGGCCAGTCTGGGAAAGCCTGACTCAGAAACACATAAAACGAACAAATAAATGCAAAATGAAAAGAGGGAACACTATCTGAAAAATAAGACAAATGGCAACAGACGAAAGCTAGGATTTCCCAATGATTTTATTGAGGTAATGTTTCCCAATTTTATACACACATATATGCATATACGTAGACTTAGGAAAGCTAAACAATGTTCTAAGGCACTTGGAATTGTGCACAGCAGAGTATCCTACTACATTATACTATGAGATTGAGTATAATTTTCCATTTTAAATAACACAAATACCAATATGGAGTAGTAATAATAAAAACAGATAATACAAGGTCTTTCAGTTACAATCGTGGAATACATATGCTTCGGTGTGGATACTTGCAGGGGTCACACCCACATATATAATATAGTAATGAATTAGGATCAAAAAGAGAAAGAAACTGTCTTATTTATCCGGGTACAGTTCCAGTTATGAATACCCACAGATAGCAAACCTATGTAAAGATTAGATCACACACTGGAGACTCACCCAGCTAGTCTCCCAAGGGTCACAGTTTGAAATAACAAAAGAAGAGAGAGAGAAAGAGAGAGAGAGAGAGAGAGAGAGAGAGAGAGAGAGAGACTAGTTTGAATTTTCAGCAGGTATTTAATTGGTAAAATGTGTGCGGGATGCTTTGAATACATGCACACATGTCTAAGCCACAGAAGAAATACTAAAGAATTAGTGCCTATAGTTTAAGTGACGAAAGTGGTTTGACCCTCAGTTCTCAATAACTCTTTCCTAATGCTAGTCATCACTACAGTGGCAAATTCTCATGGTGGATGCTCTCTAAGCAACATAATGATACAGTCAAAGTCACATCATGAGCATCCATTAAGGGGAAAGCCCCTGACGCTGGCAAGTGCACAAATATTATTGGCATTTTAATAAACCACAAAATTGACCTGAGGGTGGAGCAGCGTTCTGCCGCATTTACTTCTTTCAATGTATTCTCTCTTTTTAAAAAATACTGCTATTAAGAAAGATAAGATTTTTTTAAGCACCATCTATAGGTTTATGCTATAACCACCTTTATTGACTCCAAGCTGCTATGCTTAAAAAAAGGGCCTTTAGAATTTTAATTTTAAAATATTAGAATGGGAGGAATTAATTTCATCCTCGCAGCTAGCTGCGATTCATCTAAATATTTTTCCAGACCTATTGACTATTCAATTTCAGTGGCATAAAGAGTATCTTTCTGTGTGGTTAGCACAGCTTGATTGAGCTTGCACTCGGGGGAAAACTCATTTTGTTTTGCCTATCTATGGTGTGAACAATATGAATGCAATCCAGTTTACTTACACCTCCGCCACAATGTCATATTTGCACATCTTATTAGAAAAGCAGAACCATATGGATATGTTTACACAAGGGAATCCAAGCATTTGTGGTGTGTGTGTGTGTGTGTGTGTGTGTGTGTGTGTGTGTGTGTATTAACTGCATTGTCAACAGGAGGAAGGGAGACTCTTTTGTAACTCGGTCTCCAGGATTACCAGGTAGAATCCAATGTTGAATTCCGAAGACCAATGTTTTATTCAGAGCCACTGTGTTCCGACAACCAGGAGTCTAGTTCTGAAGTAACACTATGAAGTAACAAACAAGATGTGTTTCATGTACCCTCCAGAAGTTTCAGGCCATGTTATGCTGCCCACTGCCCACTGTAATAGATAAGGCCACCTAGGACCCTCCTTCCCAAGGAACAGGCCGGTTTAAGCTGCATCTAAGCAGAAGGCTTTGAAAGAGAAGTGGGTAGAGACATGCAAGGCAGTAGACGTGGTATTTAGAGACAGGCACCGTCTCCTATGGTCCCTTGTAGCAGTAGACAGTGCATTCAGGTGAGGGGGTTCACCCTTCTATGCAGGCAAGTGGGAAGCCTTTTTTTTTTTTTTTCTGGTTCTTACAATGTCTGGTGTTGAGTCACCAGGAGCCCGGGATACTGAACATCTTGCAACATGTGGTACATTTTAGCCCAACAAGGATTTATCCAGATCCAAATGCCAACAGCAACCCCACCGGGAAACGTCTATCAGCGGTTCTTTGTTCACACGCAGCTGTGTTAGAGAAGCAACGAGCTAAATGGCATTTTCCTGCAGTACAACCCAACACGGCTAAAAACTGGCATGGAAGTCGGAATAGCAGCCACAGGACTCTCCATTTCTTTGCCGAAAAGCTTGCATTTTCATATGTAAAAAAAGAGAGATTTTTTTTTTTTAAATTATGGGGTGAAGCTGGCCTCAAAAAAACAAACAAACAAAACACAACACAAAATACAGTCATACCGAAAAAAGAAAAAAAGTGCTGGTCTCTGTGACAGTTGCTTTCTAGAAATGCTAACAGTAGCTCAAGCTTCGGAAGAGGGTTTAGGCTTAACAACTAGAAAAGGGAAATAGGAAGCAAAACTGAAAATGTCCGGAGTTTTCTACCTTCACCTCCATCACCCTTTGGTCCTCTCGTGCCTTTGTAGTGGGACCTAGAGGCCCTCTTTGGAAGTTGACTTTGAGTTGCTTAAGAATGTGCTTTCTTTCAGGAAGCTGTTCTCATTAATTTGACAATTGCTTATTTTTGTGCCCGTTGGCCCCTCTAGAGCATATCTCCTGAAGGTTCATTCTGCTTTGTTAAATAAAAACATATCAGCAGTAAGTAGACAGCAAATACTAACAAAAGATTAGTCATTTTAAGGGGTGAAGGGACAATCTGTGCACTGTCCGGATGTGGAAGGGATAATGGTCTCTGAGTATGGCTCTTTGTACTTGTAATGATAGGCAAGTAAAGTGGGAGTGAGGGATGCATAACAAACTCTCCGTGCAGAGGGAAAAGGCATAAATCCATATACCCAGTGTTAGATTAAGCCTGTCTCACATACACTAAAGGATGTTGATTTCTCTAAAATATGTTGCTAGGACCATGCACAAGTAACACAGGATGGACTTTGAGAGCAAGAGATGAAGAAAAGGAAACTTCTTTTTACTGTGTGGTAGACTGGCCTTTCTCTATTGTGCCTACAGCTTAATGTTCACAGGTTTTGTCTGGTGTGTGTTGCTGTGGGGTGTGTCTGGACATGAGATGTGAACCCACATTTCTTTTCTCTCAAGAACAAACTCCTGTATGTTTTAAAAAGTGCCAGTGCATCACTGGATTAATTACAGGATACAAAGCCTGACCGTTTCTCAGGGCTCACAACTCATTTTCATATTTGGTGATTTCTGAAAAGCATATTAGATTCTTCTCTTTCCTTAAATATATGTGCAATTAAGCTTCAGAAATTTCTTCTGACACCAGAGACAGAGAACTGCCTTCATTTGGTTAATAAGGGTGAGAAGAAGAAACCAGAAAGTAGGCTTCTTTTCTGGGCAAGGCAGAGAGATTGCTATGTTTGCCTTTCCTTTAATTAATAGCTGCTCAAATACCCAAGATGGTTCTCTGAACATTGCAGACTTTGGGTTAAATGATTTAAGAAATAAACATAGAGGTAAATTACAGCTAACACAAAACCACAAGACATTTCACACGTATAGGAAATGACCAGTCAAGGTGCCCCAAGCGAACATGGATTAGGGCTGCATTTGCCACACAAGTTGTAATGACCATGAGGCTGCTACGTGAAGGGGGTTTAGTGTCTTCTCATTACCTTAATGTCAACAGGGTCTCCCTCCTCCATTGAAAACCAAGGTTGAAATGGCCACTTTGGTTTTTCTATTCGGTCTAGCTTTTTTCTTTCTGGGACCTTCATGGAGATGGGCTAATTTTCCTTGTCATAACTCAGGAGTCAGGAATGCTCACTCGGTTGCCTAATGGTATGCTTTAGTAAAAAACTAGAATTGTGTTACAACTGCAACACACACACACACACACACACACACACACACACACACACACACGATTTCTGCACGCATTTATTTTCTTAAAGAATAGCAGCTTGTTGGTTGGACTGCAGAAATGCTGGCAGTGGGAAGAGCGGTAATTCCAGGGAGAGGGAGCCTTGCCTTTGCCTTCTGTGGGGATGCCTGGATGGAGACCGGTGAATGGGCTGCTACTGAGGCTATGTAGCCTTTACACTTTTCTGCCTTTACAAATTAGCCAGCAAAATAGAGCCTTATTCTGAGAACTACAGCTCGGCTCATGACATTTTAATTCTTTCCACGGCTTTTCAAACAGTTAATTAGACCATCATAATGAAGTAATCAGTGGTCCTGATTATTTAGATATTAGACTACTAGTAGTTAAAGTTTTAGCTTTCTAGCCTTCTTTCTCATAAAAAAAACAATTCTCGAAATATATCAACTAGTATGAAGAAAAGGTATCCGTATCATAAATCGGACAGTATCAGGGAGACAGGTTTTCATTTGTGCAGTGCTGGGGGTTGAACTGGGGGCCTCAGCATGCAAAACATTATGCGTTTTTGTTTTGTAGGGTGAATATCATTGTGGGAAGTAAAAACTGTATCACTCACACCACTAATGGGGGAAAAAAGGTTCTTCTGACCAACCAAATAAAACTTTCTCTGACATACAGGTTGAATGACAAACCATGCTCCTGTCTTGCATTTACAATGAAAGGATAACATTTGATTAGAAGTTTTAAAATGCTCAGAGATTATAAGTGCAGACCAAGAAACAACATCTGCCTTGGCATTTTTCCCATGCCACTAAGATGATAGTAGGATATCATGAAGGAAAACGACTTTGCAAGTCATGAGAACGAAGTTACTATTTATGGTTGAGTTGAGACGCTATAAAACAAAGGCTAGGGGTGTAGCTCAGGGGTTAGAGCACGAAGAACGTTCGATCTCAGCAAAACAACGACAAAGCAAACAAGCCCCCAGACAAATATCAGCTCACTCACAGACACTATTTCAAAAGCAAAGACTGTCTTATGCCATTAGCAAAATGAACTAGAGGAGACGGCAGCCTTGTTTCATTAATGCAAACAGCTACGAGCAGCTACGGGTACAATAATGCTGGCTACCTCGTGGCATGGTCCTTCTGGTCTTTCACAGCAGTCCACTGCAGCTAACCACTTTCACATTGAAATGAAATCATCAGATTTCAAGTGGTCCCTTCAAATACCACAGAATGGCGGGACCTACACTTACGCAACTGATTAAACGCTGACTATTCAGCTGAAATAGAAAATTACAGGCTTCCACATTCTGAAGCTCAAATGCTTCAGAGCTGTCATAGTTCCAGATCAGAGAATGAGATAGATGGAGTATAAAGTCTGCCTTCTTAAAAAAAAAAGTGTGATATAGATTCTGCCTTCTTCTTCTTTTTTAAAGTGTGTTTTTAATCCAAGGGGTCCAAAACACTTGTTAAGGGACAATGAAATTCAAGGCAGTATCACAAGTGAGCCCTTCTGGGGTTCTGTGCTGAGGCCTGACACCACAGAGAACAGTTTGAGGGAGGAAGCTTTTTAATGTAAACACGACTGATTACAGGCTCCTGGGGAAACTGGCTCCAACTGTATCTTACTGCTTCTCTGGCATGGGGAGTAAATACTGGGTGTATGGATATGATCCACAGATTCATCGTAGAAGGTAAGGTTTCCTTTACATAAACCAGAAGTCTTCTGTGTTCCTTTAAGCTGTAGGGTATTTTCGTTAAGTTGCTTGGCTTTTGTTGTTGTTGTTTTTTTTTAAATACCAGCAATCTAACTTTAAAAAAATTTTAATGCAGCATTTTAAACTACCTGGTATGTTTTTAAAATTGGAGCAAACAGCAGACACTTGTATGCTGCTTAAGTTGCAACTCTGGATTGAATGTTTAAAGGGTGTCGTGACCGTCCATATCATCTTTAGCTAAAGAATGGTTTCCTGACTTTGGAGATAATTAAGACAGGGAAACAGCGGAAGATTTATTTCTAAAGCTTGCAACCATTTTACAGGGTCACATGACATCTGACCTCATTCCTGTTACCCTTGTGGAGCGCTCATACACTAGGAAAGCAATATAAGAATGTATGTGGAGAGCTGCACTACTGAAAAGCATGCAACACAGTGCGAGCAAGCATGCTTGGTAAAGAGTTAGTAGAAGCATCTTGCATTTAATGAACACTCATATTTGTTTCTGGCAACTGGGTTCACTGGCACAACATTAAAAAAATGGTACTACACAGAACCATTATTGGTGGGACAAGAACGTTCTAGAATGAAGTCTTTAAGGAATCTACGTTGGTTGAGTAGGTTCCCAAATCCCTTAGTAAGTTCTCAGCTACTGAATGCCTACTTCAAAAATATACTTCTCTTCATTAACGTAATGAAACACTTCTCTTTCTTAGTTTTAGCTCTCACCCTGTTGGGGTGACCACCAGCAATTCCAATGTCTATTGTTTGTGAACCCACACGCGATATACCATTTGGCTTTCTGGTAGTCAAACTGGAGATTGTCTTCTGCTTGTCTTCTTTGATTAAATTTCCCACTGAAGGGCAGCTGAGAGAACCAGAGTGCCCCTTACGTCAGTGCACACTGTGGGCAGCCAGGCTTGCTGCGTCTGGCTCTCAGCTTCTTGGCCTCGTCTGGGCTGTCAAGGTGAGGAGCATTCTCAACCAAAGCCTAGTCGTACACCTCCTTCACCACAACAAAACGGAAACACACACATTCAAATCTCAGTGCAATGTCAGGGTCTCAGGAAGCAGGGCTTCTGCCAGGGACGATCAGTCTTTATTTCTGAGCAGTCCCATGCTTCATTATGGACGATGAAACCTGGAGTAAGAAACAGAAACTGTGAGTCTCCGGCATGGAAGTGGATTCTGCACTTGGTGAAGTGAGAAAGGTGAAGGAAGCAGTACTGAATGTCACCAACCCAGTTACTATTAAATTGCTGCCATAACAGAACCCCGTTATGTGTGCTATATTGGAAAGCAGACACAATCCTTATGAAAAAGATCTCAGTATTATTCGGGCTCAGAGAATAATCAACACGAACCATCACTATGCTCTAGGGTCACATTCTAACCCACATTAAGCAGATCGAGATGTGTCTTAAATAGATTTGGTTACACCTAACTTGTAGATATGGAAGGCAAACACAAACATCATTATCTTATCAGCTTAATGATAGGCATAGTGGTGCATAGCTGTAATCCTAGGACAAGGACAGTAGAGTCAGGGGATTGGGGAGTTCAAAGTCATCTTTGGCTACATGAGGCATTCCAGGCCAACCTGGGCTATATAAGATGCTGTCTTACAAAACAAAACAATACAAAACAAAACAAACAGCCCACACCAACCCTAAGGGCATTATTACCAGCACCCCACCAGCTCCTCCCAGTGACTTCAAATGACTTTTACCACTTGGAATTCTTTTTTTGTTTGGTTGTTTGGTTGTTTGTTTTTCCAGACAGGGTTTCTCTGTGTAGCCCTGGCTGTCCTGGAACTCTGTAGACCAGGTTGGCCTTGAACTCAGAAATCTGCCTGCCTCTGCCTCCCAAGTGCTGGGATTAAAGACGTGTGCCACCTCTGCCTAGCCCAGGATTCTATTTTTAAAGATATATTTTTATTGATTTTTATGTGTGAGTGTTTTGTTGGTGTGCATGTCTGTGCACCAAGTGCATGCTTGGTAATCACAGAGGCCCGAAGAGGGCATTGGATCCACAAAAACTAGAGTTACAGACAGGTCTGAACTGCCATGTGAGTTCTGGGAATAAACCTGGGTCTTCTGTAAGAGCAAGCTTAAATGCTGAATCTTAAACGCCGCTCTTAAACGTTAAATCATGTCTCCAGTCCCTCTACCTGCATTTCTAAACACCCGAGGGATGCCTTCACCACGATGGTCCACTTGCCTCATAAAAGCACGTCCACAACTATACAGAGGCCCCCCCACAACACCTGCTTTTATCCTGTCATGTTTAATACTCTCCTAAAATAGGTTGAGTGCAGAAGTCCCAGATCCAGGCTTCCTTTTACGCCTTCAATCTGATTTACCGTTTGTCATCAAATCCTGAACCCGAGTGTCCGGTAACTTTTCCTCACCAGCTTGTGTTGGCATCTCTTCAGCAAGCCCTTCCCTCCCTGCATACGGGCTCCTAAATATTCCTGAAGTTGGGGAGCCTATGCTTCAAAACGCTCTGTCCTTAACGATTGCAACATTGCCCCTTCATTTCACATCTATGTGTGTATTGTCAAGACCAAGGTTGAAAGCCATTGTCTTCACAAAGCCTGAGCTCACTCAGCTCTTCAGTCTACTCTGACTCTACATTTATGCAGCTCTGCTTAGCATCGCTGGTGTTCCCTACAAGCGACTGTTCATTTACCCTGTAAATGAGTTAGGCTCCCTGTCTATCAAATCAATCTTCCATACTGTCAAGAGCAATCAGTGGTATGGATCCCACTATGCTAGCTTGTTGACAAAAGAACTGATTGTTCCTCATTCTCTACAAGACAAAGCTTCCTGAAGTTGTGACTGAATCCCAACTGTGCATCTCCATCACTATTTCTCACTGATAGTCCTAACTGTCCGTTCCTGTGGTTTTTTTCTCACCTTTATCTTTCCTCCCATCTCCACTTGCCCAATCTTATTCTTTGAGATCATGAAATGTCTTTTCTTTATCTCTCTGGGAAGAATTAACTGTTTTCTTCTGTGTTGCATGACCTTTGGTTTATACTGGTTAGTCATCATCACAAGGTAGGATCTTTGTGTAAAGGCCCCTCCTACTGGGCTACAGAAAGCTGAGCAAAGACCTGTTTTCTTCCCAGCTTCCACACTCACAGAATGCACTACCTGGCAAATGGTGTCTCTTAGTGTGGTAAATTGAACACTAAATGACATAAGCTCTGGGAGGGAGCCCAGTGGTAGACTGTTTGCCTGGCATAAACAAGGCCTTGCATTTGATCTCTGGCACTTCAAAAAGAAGAAAAAAATATGAGAAAAGATAAGGCAAGACTGGCCACATGATCTTTATATAATTCTTGTGCCTTTGCTTATTTGAAAGTCAAGATAAGATACAGGGAGCTTTCCCAAACCAGTGATGGAGCAGAAGCTAAAGCAGAAATGGGTGCACTTGGAGCTCAAGTCTTAGCTCCATTGCTGGCCATAACCTTGAGCTGGTCTGTGACAGCCCTCCTACATGATCTATATTTGAGGAACGGAGGGCTTTGCTGGATCTGTCACTTGGGCTACCCATGCCCCAGCCATGCACAATGCCTTCCTTGTTCGTTCCCCACATCCTAGACGTCTGTGCTTCCCTCCACTTCTGTTCACCAGAGTGTGGAGTGGGATCTTTTTTCTTCCTCAACAGTGGACTTGGAGCTTTTGTCTGTTGTTTAAATCCTACAGTGTCATTTCCTTAAGACCCACACCCCCAGCTTTTCCTGGCTTCCCAGTTTGTGGTTCCCTTGTCTCTCACAGCATCTTGCTATATTTTCTCCATAGCCCTGGAGAAGACTGCCTATTTCTTTACTGTTAATAATTTGTCTCCCTCATCAGATCATGACATGGGGATGAGGACCTTATCTGCACTAAGTTCCCAGGGTTGATACCCTTCTTTGTACTTAATCAGTACTTGTTAGAAACCTAGCATTACAAAGGCATTTTAGCCATGATTTGATAACTCAACAAATAATTTCATATAACTGGGAAGTTCACTCTTAAGACTCCTAAATTTATTTTAAGTAAATATACTACTATATGAGAACTCAGAGATAGAACCTTCCAGAATGCCATCAATGAAGGGGCAATGACAACCTGAAAAAAATAAGAAAGTTCTTTTTCTGTAGTTTAAAAATTTTAAGTGTATTGTATTATTTATTTTCTTGTGTGTGTGTGTGTGTGTGTGTGTGTGTGTGTGTGTGTACACATGTTCATATGGTGGTCAGAGAGGTACTATGGAGAAAGGACTCCCAGATTCACTTTGTGCAGCTACAGAGACTGAGACACAGGGAAGCTAAGTCACTTGTCTAAGGCAGGGAAGTGGGAAGTGGAAGGTTGGCTCTAGAGTCTATAATTTTACCTATATTATAGACTAAAACATGTCCTCAGCTGAGCTTTCATTCAAAGGGGGAGGTCTCTGTTATCTTGTGACTATCCTGGCAGGAGTGGAGACATTTTAAAGAGAGACATCAGTACTATCAGACTACTGAAACAATAAACCACAAAGAATTACAATTGCCTTAGGAATCTCATACTGGGTAAGGGCAAGGCCGAACTCTCATTCCTTCCAGAAACTTGCCTGCAAGAAAGATTCCACTCACTTTTCTCTTAATTTATTAGACCACCTCTGAGGACAGATCAGAGCCAAGACAATGACGGGCAGACTCACACCTTGCCCAGTGTTGACCGTAAAGGAGTCCTGATCTCCATGTCCAGCTATCTCAAATGCATCTGTTTTTTGACAATAAGGAGAGCAGATGTGGGTGGGCATTCTTAAGCTTTTCCCAGTAAAGCAGCAGCTGGTGCAGCTGCTCTACATCCCTAGGAGCAGCACATCTGTACTGGCTGCAAGCAGGGAACAGAGCCCCAGGATTGCTTGAGGCACAAGTCAAATGCTGTGTCCCTTCACGGTCCTCACTCAGTGAACCACTAGCTTCTCTCTCCCAACTTCAGCTTTTCTGGGCACTGCATAGAAACTCATTTCTTAGTGACTGCTTAGGCCATTTCCACTTTTGCATGGCTTTCATGCACCAATATTTCCCTATCTTCTGACATCCTTTGGTTCTGGATTCAAAGGACAAGAGTGTGGATGAGCGACACATGACATCTTATCTTCCCATCTGTAAAACTGCTTGAGATGAAGAAGGTACTTGGAAAAATTCAATCTATACTGGGGGTCTGGTTAGGGGGGAGATGGGCCCATCTAAAGTCCAGTATTTTCTGGAGAGAATCCTGATTTTAGTGTCTCCAAACCAGCAGTGAGGAAACTCTTAAGATATTTTTCCTTCCATTGTATACACCATTTGACCAAGAATCTTGATAGGAAGTAAATTCCACTGGGTTGCACTGTGAGATGGCACCAGGTCCTTGGACTGGCTCAGAGAAGCATGTGGCTGGTTAGCAGCCTCTCCTATAGACAATTCCTAAGATCTGGTAAAACAAAGAAACACACACTGGCATTGTGAAAGAGTAGAGTAGCTGAAAGAACAGTTTCTTTTCTATGTAAACCCAAGAAATGTCAATAACCTCAAAATACACAGAATAAAATCATTGTTTAAACAAACAAAAAAAGGATGATCACAGGTAGTAATCTTACATGAAAAGCATTTTAGAAGTTGAGAAAAGGAAAACATACTTCATAACTATAATAAACTATTAAGAGCTTTGATCTCACTTCCAGCATTTTTCTCTGCACCTGAATTTTAAATCTACCATTGCACTATATGCATTCGGGCAGTCTCCCCTTTGTCTCTCTTGAGATGCGCTTTGACTTTAAAACCTTCAATTCAGTCATCCACGAGTGCATGATGATATCCCTTCCTTAATAAGCAGCCATTTCATAAACAAACAACATTATCCACATCTGAGTATACTCTGGAATCTAAAATGTTATTTTGTGCTAAGCTATGTTTTTTGTTTTTTTTTTTTGGTAAAAAGTGACATTCTCTCTTGGTTATGAATCTGATGTATGTTAACATGGTAAAACCATTAGAAAACAAACACCATCCAGAAGAATATTTCAGTTACCCAAATCTTACTATTGTTATCCTTTAAAATTTTTTTCTAAGTAAAATATGACTTTTTACATAATTATTTCCTATTATAGACATTCTTTTTGTCTCAGAACGGGAAGTGGATTCTGTTTGTCATGGTGGTATTTTTTGAGAACCTAATTATTCTACATAATCAACATGCAGGCCACTGTTTAAGTAGGCTCAACTTTGGTTTTAAGAAAGGGGCTGAGTGGAGCCAGAGAAGCATCAAGAATGCTAAGGAATGCAGGTTACAGCTTAGTCCCTTCTCAGGCCTGAGGGTGAATTCTTGTCCCCACCCTTGGTGCAAGACCTTAGCATGTGATTCACCAGGGGTATAACAGAGCAACACAATTCATCAAAACACACATCAGAAGAAACTGTGCTGGAGGTCAAAACCGTGTCTTCCTGCTGTGAGGAAAGCATTCATGATATTAATGCCGGCACATAATTCAAAACAAATCGCCAGGCTAGAATCCTTATTGATTGAAATACAGTCTCAGGACTTGGATCCCTTCAGTGTTTCTTTTAAATACCTGTTGTTGACACTCTCCTATTTCAAAAATGCAAAAGGTTTGAAAGGGTCAGTGGCAAAAAAAATCTCTCTCCTGTGTTGACCTCAGCTACCAGCTCCTCGCCCCAGAGATAATTGCTGTCATTAGTCTCCTGGGTGTCTTTGCAAAGATCTTGAGACCCAGGAGGTTACAAAGGGACACCTGAGAGATGGCTGGATTGTTGTGAGGCTGAGTCTCTGGATAAGCTGGTGCTGAACAGGGAACAGAGCAAGTCTTGGTATGACCTACCTTCAATCTACACAGCCCTGGGAGGGTTACGACCTGATAGGAAGGCTTCTTTGATGTGAGAGATAAAGTCTGGTCCTGACTAGGAGAATGAATTACTGTTGCATTCAAAGGGATAGGTAATGATTGACAGGGAGTTTATGCCCCACGAGGAGGTTCTTCTACATGCTTGCTTACTTTTCTAAGTGAAATACATGGCCATATTTTCAAATCATTTTGACTAGAAACAGTAGTGTTTATCAAAATTCTTTCCTCTTAAATACTGACACCAACATGACGATCACAGCATGATTTTTTTTTGCATGCAACTTTAATGATGTCATATGAATTAATAAGAAAATAGTAATATACACTTGCTTTGCTGCCAAGTCTTAAAGCTACCTGAGCAAGGCATGTTTATTTTGGTGTTATGAATATTTAAGTTTTCCTTAACTGGAATGACAGTTTAAAGAGTGTTAATCAATATATTTTTAAAAAGCCTTTTAAAGTTTATCCTCAACACGAGCTGTTACCACCTCAAAACTTACTCAATATGCATCTGTTAACATTTACTTAAACAATGAAAAGATCAACAAATTATAATAAAACACAAGTTCAGTCTTCACTTCTTCAGAGGAGTAAATAGCCAATAGGATTTTGGAGGTTTTTTTTTTTTTTTTAAAAAAGAAAATCCCATCAAATAGCAAACACACTACAAGACTAATTCAAGAGTGTCATTGGCACAAGCAGGAACAATCAGTGCTCCTTAGCACATAATATGGAACCCAGATACAGACCCATGGATATACCAGAAGTGAGCTTTACATCTAGAAGGCACAGAGACAATGGACGACTGACTTAGAAAAGTAAAGTTCATGTATGCTCTTGAATCATACACAGAAGGAGGTGCCCAGTGAATTAAATAAAGTTTTAAGTGTGAAAAAAGTTAGAAACAACAGTTTTATAGTCTTGGCTGCTTTCCATAGAGCACAGAAAAAAACAACAACACAAAAAGTAACAGCATAGATAGATTTCAGGTGCAAATATTTACCCAAAAGATATCGAAAAAGCTAGAAGACTAATGACAGTCTGGAAAAAAAAATACGGAGGACTAATATCTCAGATTTTACTAATCTACATAAAAAGACAGAAAATCCAAAAGAACATTTACAAAGGTTTGAAAACAAAAGTCAAACAACTTTTAAAAAAATGGTGTGTGTGTCAATAAAGCAAAGAGGAGATACCCCATCTTATGAAAACCAATGTACTACTATTATCTTCTAGAATACAAATCTTGCAGTCACAGTAGACTGTTGATGAGGGCGGCTGAGCATGCAGTATATTCATCAACTGTGGATCAGTAAACCAAGTGTCCTCTTTGAAAGATAACAGAGAAGAATCTTTAAAAGGTTATAAAACCCATGAATCCAGTGACCTAGGAAATCCAGTTAATGGAGTGTCCACTCATGGACGTGTGTTTATAGGAGTCTGTGCATATGTGTGCAAGTGAATTAGGTCAGAGCAGATAAGATTCTCACTGAACCTGGAGCTTGAGTCGGTATCCCCCTGTCCTACACCTCCCTGGTAGGCTTGGGGCCAGCAAGCCCCAGAGATCCTCCTGTGTCTGCCCGTGCAGCACTCTGGTGACAGAATGATATGGCCATGCCAGGCTACTTACATGGGTGCTGGAGAGTCAAACTCAGACCCTCATGCTTGTGTGGAAAGTTCTAACCTATGGGGCCATCACTGTAGCTTCTCAATCTGGATTCTAAAAAGTTAATGTCTGTGCAAAATATTAGGACTATGTCTGCTATGTAAAGCAAAGTTCATATATGCATGGGATGTAAATAAATGGAATAGCTCTTATGTGTGGAAACCAGATAACACAAGGACTCAGCTCCCAAAAGTTTCTGTCATTTGTAAAACCAAAGGGTGATGGGAAGAAAAATTATGGTTGCTGAAACTTGGATCTTATATTCCCACTTGCTAAAGTCTTGGTCCTTGGCTTTGATCTACTGGGAATCTGTAAACTTTAAGGGTGGGGCCTAGTATGAGACCTTGCAGTCACTGGGGGCATGCCTCTGAGGAGGATGGGGCCCACATCTCTTCCTCTTCCTTTTTGATTCCTGGGCCACAGTAGGAGTGAGTGGTGTTCTTACATGTTGCCACCACGATGTGTAGCCTGGTCATAGGCTTCCCCAAATCAGTGCAGCCAATAAAACATGCACCAGAATCTCTGAATTTGTGAATGAAAGAAAGGTTCATTATCTCAGAGATTTGTCTGACTTCACAGTAGTGACTTGGGGAGCCAATCAAAACTTGATTCTCATTGTAAGTTCTAGCTTCTGAAAATTCACTTTCTGTCCCAAATATTGCCCCATGATCCCGAAGTGACATATGTTCTCACAACTGCCTACCACCAGTTATTTGTTCAGGGCACAGAACTTGCTTTTTGCCCCCCCCCAAAAAAAAACGAAAAAAGTGAACTGTAATATAGCCCTTCAGAATGATTCAGACTCCATCAAAAGGAAGAAAAAAAAAAGACCTCATTTTAGAATTTTAAAAATAATTCATTTATTTTTTTATTTTGTGTGCATGAATTGTCTGTGTATGTATGTCTGTGTGAGGATGTTGGATCCTCTGGAACTGGAGTTACAGACACTTGTAAGCCACCATGTAGGTGCCGGGAATTGAACCTGGGTCCTTTAGGAAGATTAGCCAGTGCTCTTAACCACTGAGCTTTCTCTCCAGCATCTCCCCCCCCCCCCCCAAACTTTATTCACTGTGATTAGTTTGGGCATAGATAACTAAGCTATCAACTTTCCCAGGAAAGTCTAGACATTTATAGTCTGATCCAGCTATATCTTTAAATCTGCCACCAGGACTCTATCTTACCAATAAAAGCTAAAAAGGAGAGATGTGAAGGAAGCAGAAGCATTCACCAGAAGATTTCCTGCTAAACCACACTAAAAAAATAAATTGTGATGCAATACAGTGGCTGTGAAATTTACCAGGTTGAGTATTCTCAATATGCAAGACTAAATCTTGTCTACCTACCTCGTAAACTGTCGACTCTCTTCATGGACTTCCATTTCTGTGCTTTTAAATTCATTTAGTTCTTTCCTTATCGCTGCCTAAATGGGAGAGAACAGAGCAGAGTTTAGGTGATGTATTTTCCCAACCTATCCAGCATCCACAAGGCAGATATTAGTCTATGATGTAATATTGTCAGGGAGAGAAAAGAATCACTAATGTATCCCAGATTAAGATTTAATAAATGAAACGTGTTACAGTCTGATCATCCCTGGTGTAAAAACCAGGACATTAGAAAATCTTCAAAATCTGAGGCTTTCTGAGCTTCAGTGTGACCCACAAGTGGAAAAGTTCCACACCCAAACTCATGTGACAGTTGCGAAGTAAAGGTATGGTAAAAACTTGTAAAATGGCCTTCGACATACGTGTGTGCAGTGTGTCTGACCGAGAATGAATTCTTTATGCAGTGGTGGGGACTGAGCCAGGGCCTCATGCATACCAGGAAAGCGCTCCCCCTCTGAGTCAGACTCGCGGCTCCATAGATAAATTTTGTGTATAGATATGGTCATCATCCCTCAGCTACCTCATCTTGTTATGCCCTTGTGAATATCCCAAATTCTGGAAACTCTCCTAAACCAGAAACACCCTTGGTCATGCATTTCAGAGAAGGGATATTCAGGTGAAGGCTGAACTAGAGCTAGGGAGGCCTCCCTGAGAGTGTCCTTAGTGGGGAAGATAGCAGCAGGGTCTTCAATAGACTCATTGTTGTATCTAGTCTGTGTGTCACCTCTGATGACCACAGTAGATGTGAGGCATGTGGGGTTTTCAGAGAATCCATATTCTGTTCCCAGGAAAGTTTTACATTGAAGCCTGCCTGCCCACAGCAGCAGAGCTTTGATTTGCTGCCATAGGGATGCCAAGAAGGCTGCTGCTATTTATTTTTTCATGTTGAAAGTTTAGACAAACAGGGCTGAAAATTCAGTAGAGCATTTAAAGCTACTCAGAGAAAAATCAAATGGAGGCCTTATTTAAAGAACATATAATCCATGCCATGTACAACAAGATGCTTATGCACGCAGACTGGAAAGCGGAGACGCCACTCCAAATGCTAACTTTGGCTGTCTGCTACCAGACAGTGGCAGGGTTATGCCTGGGTTTAGTTTTAATTTCTGTCTTATTTTTATTTCCTACTTTTTCTACAAAAGGGTATTTCACTTGTATAAAAAGTACAAAAAAAAAAAAAAAACTCCTCATCTTTACAGGCTCTGTGTAGATTGCACTGTTCAGACAAAACAGATTATTGTAAATATTTTTTATGCAAAGAATATTTTCCCTTATATAAAAGGAAAAGTAGAAATGAAACATTCTTATGACAACTATGCTAAAGGGACTGACTCCAGTTAAACACAGAATGCCAATGTAAACCACAGGAAGTGCTTTCCCAGAGAGATAGGGGAATCTACTCTGTGGTTGAAAGTCAATGAACTTTGGAAAAGGGAAAAGATAGAAGAAAGCCCGAAGACCCCTTCACGGCCCTCTGCCATCATTAACCATCACTGTACAGTTTACAGTCTTCCCTTCCAAGTATATTCCCTTAAAGTGATAATTAAGCCCTGTTGTCACAGGCTGTCTCCTTTCCCCAGATATATTCTGTAGGTCTGGAAGTCTATTTGGGGGATCCTGGGATAGTGAACAGTAGTCCTAATTTTTATTACTAACTTTTGTAAGTGTTAAAGCAAGCAGAGACCCATTTGTGGGCCAGAGTCCCCTGTGACACAGTAATGCAGCATATTTCACCAGTCATAACGATGTGGACACTTGGTTTTGGCCGTAGTAACAACTGGCACAGGAGCCAGGAGCCAGGCAGTTGCTCACATGGAGTTTTAGAGAAAGTTCCTCCTTGAAAAGAAGTGCTTCAGTATAAATAGGGCAGAGGGCTCCAACGCTGTGTTCATTTAAAAACTTCTCCTTTACACAAAAGCTTTTAGCAGAGGCAGCGTGAAGCACTGCAGTTGGACTCAGAAGACATGGATGCTGGTCCTAATGCTCCATGGCATTATGACATGGAGTAGAGTTCAGATGAACTCTAGCATCTTCTCATCCATGTGGTCCATTTTTCAGGGAGGTATTATTCGAAGGGCCATGAACATTTAACAGTCAGAGTCTTATGAGGGCCGTGTCTTTAGGTCATTGGGGGCACGCTTCTGAAGAGATTATTAGACTATGTTCTATCTTCTTTTTGTTCTTTTGACTCACGATGTACCCAACCATCTGGTATCTCCACTAGAGACCCTAGCCCTTGGTTACTTAAGACTTTTATATCCAGATTGTGAATCAAACCTTCTCTACTTATAAGTTAATTTTTTTTTTTAACAGTGACAGGACACTAGCTAACATACCCACCTAGAAAACGGCGGTAAAAATTCATGATGCAATTAAGAATATTAGTTCAGAGAGTATTTTTTAAATGTTCTGAATACTGTAGAGTCACCAATAAAATATGAAGTTTTAAAACAATACATAATTTCGGCTGTGACTGACAATTCTTTCATTGTTATTGTAGAAAATTGGCTGGAAACCAAGAGGATACTTTTGAAGGAAAGGCGAATGTAAACAGCACCAAGGACTTACTGGTGATAGTCAGCTAGCTACAGTTAGAGAGGATGGTAAAACCCAATAAAGATATCCAGAGAGAAACAGTTGAGATATGGAGTTTATAAGTCAGGACAACTACAAAGTGTGCCCCACTGCACACAATACAATTTACAACCTTCAAGTGCCCATATCATGGCCACACTGCTTCCCTAGAGAGCCAGTTACACACTCACGGGCACAGCCCATTTTCTCCTCCTCCACGTTCTCATGCCCTTCCTAAGATGCCATGTCTGTTTCTTTCCGATTGACTCTGGGTAAACCCTGTCACTACTCTGGACAGGTAAAAACAGCAGAGTCACTGTGTTTCTGTGACTGAGGACATGGACACATTCAGGAAGAAACCACTTTGGCAAGTAGGTTCTCGAATCCCGAGGCATCTCTCCAAATCCACGAGGGCATGACACAAACCCCCTGACTGTCGTGTTTAAGAATTTCTCCCTACAAACTAAGGAACACATTTCACTGATTTGAGCCAGTAACTTTGGGCTGATTTGTTACACGGCAGTTGATAATCTAAATGATATTCTGAGCTGAAACAGAGACCCAGCTCTTGCGACTTCATGTGTTGAGTGATTAGGATGGAACTACCCATAATCCTTCAAGTCGTTCGTACATCCAATAAAGTGTTTCATTTCCATGTGTGTGCTGGTTTGTATTTAGAAGTCATAAGTCAGCAGTTATATTCAACAGCATGGCGACAAGTGTAACCCAGCAGGGGACATTCATTTGTCAGATTATGGAAACAAGTGCTCACTTCCAAAATTAACTCGGTAAGGACCCACTTTCATTCTGTCAGTTATGACTGGAAGAAAGAAGATTTCTCAGGGGCTCAAGTTAAAATCTTTTGTATTAACAAGACACACACATGGTATAAGCATAACTTTTGCTAGATTTTAGGCCTAATACTCTCTATCTAAGTATAACTGGGGCTGGATCTGTTAAAAGATAGAGAAGATGGGCTGAGGTGGTGGGACTAGAGCCACTGGTGCTGGGCTGGACAACCTATGGGGAACCACTCAGCTGAAACTAATTTCTAAGAGCACCAAAGCAACAACCACAAATAGCAGGGAGCTGCACTGAGACCACATGAACAGTGGTGTTAGGGATCATGGGAATTAAACGCAGGCCATACAACCGACTAAACCTAAGTTTAAGTGTGGCTAGTAAAGAGTAGCTATGTGCTTTTCCTCGTCTAATCAGCCCTGGTCAGTATGGGGTAATTCTTGGCAAGAAGCACCAGGCAATTTGTTGAAAATACAGTTCTTAGCCATTCTGACTGGTGTGAGGTGAAATCCAGTCAGAATGGCTAAGATCAAAAACTCAGGTGATAGCAGATGTTGGCAAGGATGTGGAGAAAGAGGAACACTCCTCCATTGCTGGTGGGAATGCAAGATGACACAACCTCTCTGGAAATCAGTTTGGCGGACCCTCAGAAAAATGAACATAATACTACCTGAGGACCCAGCTATTCCACTCCTGGGCATATACCCAGAAGATGTTCCAACATGTAATAAAGACACTGTTCCACTATGTTCATAGCAGCCATATTTATAATAGCCAGAAGCTGGAAACAACCCAGATGTCCCTCCACAGAGAAATGGATACAGAAAATGTGGTACATTTACACAATGGAATACTACTCAGCTATTAAAAACAATGACTTCATGAAATTCGTAGACAAATGGATGGATCTTGAAAATATCATCCTGAGCGAGGTAACGCAGTCACAAAAGAATGAACATGGTATGTACTCACTGTTAAGTGGTTATTAGCCCAAAAGTTTGAAATACCCAAGAGTCACTTTGTAGCAACAGTAGTTCTGAGCGTGACTTCCCAAATGGAGGGCTTGGAGAAAGGACTGAAGGAGCTGAGGGAGTGTGCAGCCCCAGGGAGGTAGCAACAGTGGCAACAGGCCTGACCCCCGATACTTCTGGAGACTGATCCACCAACTAAAGAATACACATGGAGAGACCCATGGTGCTGGGCACAAATGCGGCAGAGGAGGGTCTTGTTATCCGTCAGGGGGAGGACAGGCCCTTGGACCTGAGGGTGTTAGATCCCCCAGTATAGGAGAATGACAAGGAGGAAAGACGAGAGTGGGTGGGTGGGTGGGAGGGTGGGTTGGAGAATATCCCCATATTGGCAGGGGGAAGGCGGAGGGAATGGGCAGGTTCCAAAGGGGAGATCTGAAACATTTGAAATGTAAATAAAATATGAAAAATTAAAAAAAAAAAAAAAAGAAATTACAGTTCTTGCAGCCTTCCGAAACATTACAGTGTAGGTTGTGAGTGAGGAGTTAGCTAGAGTGGCTTGCTTGCTGACTCATTGAGCTTGGTGTCATGGGGAGTGAAGTGTGCACTCTGTGAGCCAGATAATGACATTCTATAGAGGGAAAATCACACTCTTCCGGAGGATCTAGCTGGTCGGTGCATTACTGGAAAGGCGCTGTTCATTTTCATGTCCCTTGTACCTAGAATATTGTTGAGTTTTACTAAACGGGTCAGATCAGAAAAGTAATCTGTTTTTATTCTGGTTCACTAGAAAATTTTAGATTGAAATTCTTAACAGTATTTTCAAGTTTAACCCAATTTGGGTAACTATGGAGTGAAATCACTTATGGGTTCTAAATAATATTTTCATTTATTTTCTTTAAAAAGTAATATAAGTTTTCAGTAATTTAGTCTTTTCAAAAAATGGGGCATAGAGATCAATACTTCAAAAGATTTAAGCTAGTTTTAAGCTACATTTATTTATGTTTGTGCATGTGATCCTATCTGTGTGTTTGCGGAGGATGCTGCATGTGCCATGGCAGGCATGTGGAAGGTGAAGGAGAACTTCCTTCCACTATGTGCATCCTGGGGACCAAACTCAGCCTGTCAGGCTTGGTGGCAAATGGTTTTACCCACTGTGCTATCTCACTGGCCTCATAACCTAATTCTTAACACAACAGTTAAGTCATACTTAATGAATTTTACATCAATTAACTAAATGAATCATATACATTATTTAGAATCTGACCAATGGGTGTCATGAAGTATCTTAAGGTAAAGGTAATAAAAAAACCCCAACACTTTTTCTGTTGCTGTAATGACAATTAACATGTTATTTTCATCCACAAATAGCATGATTTTCAGCATGTGGGCTGTATTTCTTTTTACATACTTGTGTGTGTGTGTGTTAGAGCGTGCGCGTGCACGTGCTCTCATGCCCTCATTGGGCATGTACCAAAGCCTAAAATTGACATCAGGAGGTCTTCCTCAATCACCTTCCACATTATTTCTTGAGACAGGATATCTCAATGAACGTGGAGCTCAGTTTCAGCCAGACTGTCTGCATCTCAGGGATCCATTTATCTGTCTTGGCCCCTTGGTGCTGGGGTTCCAAATACAGGTACAGGTACACTCAGCTCTCTCACACAAGGTTCTGGGATCTAGACTACAGTTTTTATGCTTGCTGGGCATACTTCATCTCTGGAACCAGCTACCTAGCCCCAGTGTACATGTATTTTTACAATTGTTGAAAATGACATAATTGCTCCCAGTGTTATGTAGAAAACAGTATTTTAAAAAACATTCATAAAAATGCCATGCCTTGATCTGAATTATCATTGTTGATTTTTCTCGTTTGTGATTATGGATATTTAGCTACTTGACAACAAATGTACATGACATGCATGCACAAAACACACTGCATGTAAACAGATTACTTGCACGTACAAAACACACTACACGCTACACACAAACATGTTCAATTTTTGCATCTTTTTGTTTTCTAATTTCTACCTTTAAAAGTATACCCCTTTTTTGTCTAAAATTCTTACTTTTGGAAAACACACTTACTTTCCCCTAGAAAACACAGACACAATAATAACACAGCCCTAAAATGTTGTCCTTTAGACTTTAACACACCTCAGGATCAATACGTGAGAGTTCTGAGGGAGAGAACCAGCCTCCCCCGTAAGTCAGGAGGGACTCTGGCTCTGCCCTGGAACTTGGGTGCTAGGATCAAGGAAGATGTGAGAATTCTATTTCTTCAGAGTACTCCAGAACAGAAACCATGCTTGCAGAAGAAAACCTGACCAGGCCTAACACGCTGTGGTCAACAAGCCCGGGATAGAAGCCTGTCTTACTCTCAGTTCAGCTGGTCTTGAAAAGAAAAATCTCGGTACTGGAGAGATGGCTCAGAGGTTAAGAACATTGCTGCTTTCCCAGAGGTCCTGAGTTCAATTCCCAACAACCACATGGTAGCTCACAACCATCTATAATGAGATCTGGTGACCTCTCCTGGCCTGCAGAATACATGCAGGTAGAATGCTGTATACATAATAAATAAATAAATCTTAAAAGAAAAGAAAAGAAAAGAAAAGAAAAATCTCTGCCCACTATAGCTGGGAATGGATGAATTCTGCTTCTTACAACAGGGCTAAGTTAAGTAAGGGCTGCTCCAGGGAAGGGTAAATTGAGCTTACACATAAGGGTGGTTAGTCATTTAGATTGTCCCTCTTGTGCTTTCCACAGTCTATGGATGTCACTGTTTAAGTGGCTTGTCTAAAGGTTAGCATTTGAGTAATCAGGTGGCTGCTAATGGGTGTGGCAAATCGTGTTTTCCAAGATGGCTAAGATAACACCTTCAGTCCACACAATCTGACCTCACTGCTCCCCTACCTAGAGGCGCACTTATCGTCTCCTCGGTTCTGAACTGGCCTTATGACTTGCCTGGAACTAATGGAACGAGGTGGACATACAGCTGAGTGACTTCCAAAGCTGACTGGAAAAGGCCAAGCAGCTTTCCCTGGGCTTTCCTGGGACAGACACCTGCCCTGAGGGAAGAGGTTCAGTGACTCACAATGAAGAGGTAGAGGTAGCTCTGTGGTCAGCCCAGCTTTGTTCCACATCTGAGCCACAGCAACCAAGACACAAAACATGTTGGAGAGACCATCCTGTATCTTTCGGGGTAGCCTGGTCACCAGGGGGATAACAGTGAGTGACCTTGGTCAACCTCACGGAAAGCAGAATTATCCAACTGATGCTTGATTATATTCTAACCTATGGAATCTATAAGATGCAACAAAACTGTCTCTGCTCTTCAACACTAAGTTTCGGGGTGGCTCGCTGCATGGGGACAGTGGCTGCCGCACTGTTAACTAGAAGTCATGGAAGGAGAAAGAGCAATGACAGGAGAATAAATGAAACAAACGGAATTCCTGTAACACGCTTGGATAGGGACAGGTTACGTGGCTACTAAGGACTGGCTTTTTCTGAGGCCCAGCTGAAAGAACTGTACTGCTATTACTCTACGTGACATGTAAGTGTGAAGCGTTCAGAGGGAGAAAGGTGTCCAGATGGGTAAGAGGAAGATGAGTGTGCAGGTTTTGGAAGTACAAAAGGCCACTCTGAGATTCTTGCCTTGTCTGCAGGTGTCAGCCTGGCCCAGGGCTTGTCTGCTCTGCGGTCATAGTCCGGGGAATCTGTCACTTCCACATACTCATTAAACCTCAGAATCCTTCGGGCTTGTAGCTCTGCCACTGTCGGTCTTAGGCTGAGCTGCGGGAGGGTAGGGGGGAAGACAGAGATCAGTTACACGATTTTACAGCCTCTAGATGGCAAGTTTTCTGTCTGGAACACTTCAAAGTTAAGGTCACTTTCAGGTATTAAAAGAGAAGCAACAGCATCTTGGGAATTTGTAATGAGACCTAGAAAGCAGAACGCCCTCATTTCCAGACTCAAAAATCATCAGTGCTAGCTAGGTCAGCCTTTGGTAACAGTCTGCATCATTTGATTCCCTATAACACATCTGGAGCTGAGGCTGAGATTAAGGCTTGCCCATCATCTCTGACAGACACAGCAATACATAGTGACAAAGGCCCACCAGTAACACAGCTCTAGGATCCCTGTGGTGGCTGCTGACAGATAAGACAAAAGCTATGGACCTCCCAGAAAATGGAAATGAGTCTCTGCTGGGCACATGGAGAAATGCAGTGGCCCAGAGAAAGGCGCAGCCACGGCAAGGCCTTCCCAGGGAGACAGGCAGATGAGGGAGGCTTCCTGGGGAACAGCCCTTTCTGCAACCTCTCTGACTCATCTGCTCATGGTGCTTCCTTCTTGAGTCCCCTGTACCATCCAAATGTATCAATGTAACCTGGTCAGCCCTAGGTTGTCTTTGCTTTTCTCTCTTTCTTCTTTCACAAGCACCAAGAATAAGATTATGGGATAATTTCAATGCTTGAAAGGAACCCAGACCTACCTTGGGATACTTTTGCTGTGAACTCTCCAGCCATTGCTCAACCATGTGAGTCAGGTCACACATTCAACTATGTTCTCACCCTGCCTTTCTCCAGGTACGGAAGGCATAGCTGGGAAACCCTTAGAAGGATGTATAATGGAATATGAATTCTGATAGTGCTTAAGTTCTTCAAAGGCTGTTATTTCAGCACGGGGTGGGGGAACACCATGGTCCTGGGGCCAGGACTGGACCTCTGAGGATATGTGGAGCGACTGCCTGGGCTCCAGTGATAAGCCATTTGTCAATTTTGCTAACACTGTGGTCAAATTCACTCAGTAAATTACTCACCCAGGTCTGCTACAAGACAGTGACAAATTGTTAGTAGTCACAAAATACTTATTTAGTATTTCCAAGACTAAATGGAAAGTGTGAGTACTTGAAAATCCAATTAAAGACAAGAAAATATATGAAAATATTAACGTTGGCTCTCTAAATGGAAGATTTGTATGTGATACTTTCTTTTTCTGTCCCTTTTTGTATTTAAACTTTTTTCTTCACTTAAAATACATATATTCACAATCAGTAAATACAATGTACAAACTTTGTTAATTTTTCAAAATGAACATAGCATGCAAATAGAAAACAACTGATTTACATGCATTGCTGATTTGAATGACTTGAATCATATGGTGGAATACTAGGAGCAATCATCCCTAAACATCCCACTCACGAGTTCAGAGTGGGTTTGCATCTAACAAAAATAAATGGTCTCCAAGAACACGCATGCTCATTAGCAGTCATGACATCATCACCTTCCGGCTGAGCCTCCGTTTGAGTTCCATTTTCGCTTCTTGCTCCTCTTCTTCGTTCTTTTCTGTTTATTAGGGGAGGCATAAGGACAGTTACTAGAGATAATCATATAATCAGAAAAGTCTACCAGGAACAATTACCCAGGTCTGGCATATGCTGATCAAACATGCCATCACTTTAGAAATGTATCCAGAGGTTCTTCAGAATGAGTGCTCACATGCATGTTATATATGTGTATATATGTATCGGTATCTTTCTTCCTAATGGAACTGGTAAACTTTCTTCATTGATTTTAAACCTTTTTTACCTCCAGATTTCTTGTTCTATGTCCGTACTATTGCTGACCACCTCATGGTTTTAGAAATACAATCTACCAGAATTCAGATAAAAATGTACTTCTGGATCTCTATTTCCTGGGAAAAATCTGAGACACACTAAAAGAACAAATTGGAACCATTCAATGCACGTCCTAGCTGCTGACTTCCACTCAAACCCAACCAAAATATTTGGTTTGTCTTCCTATGTTTCCATAGAAGCAAAATGTAAGCATTCCTTGGGACTTGGCTTTCAAACCAACATTCTGAATGGGGTTATGTTGTACTGTGGGTGGGAATTATTTATTTTCTTGTGACTTTAACTTTCCAAAGTCATCTTTTTCTCTGGTGCTTCACCAAGTAGTGCAATTCTATGCAGTCCAGACGGGATTGCAAAAAAAAAAAAAAAAAAAAAAAAAAGTCCAGAATTTTAAAAGAAATAAACAGTTTTCAGGATTTACGTTATGCAGATTTGAAGAGCTTCTGTCTGTTGCTTCTTGTATCTCATCTGTGTTAAGTAAGGCAATGATTTTACTTCATGGTAAAATACATGCCAAGGTTAATATGCTAGGGATTCTAATGAAGAAGTACTGCACTACAGATGGGATCACCTTCAGGAAAATTCTCTTCTATGTAAAGGCTTTATTTAACATATCTATGAGTATTCGTGTGTGTGTGCATGTGTGCATGTGTGTGTGTGTGTGTGTGTGTGTGTGTGTGTGTGGTGTATGTGGTGTGTGTGTATAGGTCAGAGGACCTTGAATGTCACCATTTGCTGCTATCTACTTTGGTTTTTAAGACAGTCTTTCTCACAGAGACCTGAGGCTTACTGATTAGGCTGGGGTATCTGGGCAGAGAGCCCCAGGAATCCAGCTGTCTCTGCCTCACCTGCACTGAGATGGTAAACACATCTCACTACATATACCCAGCTTGTCAAGTGGGTGCTGGCAACAGAACTCAGGTCTTCATGCTTGCACTGCAAGCACTTTACTGATTAAGCAATTTCCACAACCCTAAAATGTACTTATTATAAAAATTCAAATGGACTTTTCATCAGTAAGGTCATTGGTGTCATGCATAAAAAGTTAGTACTGAACATGAACAGGAGCTGTAGGTTTTTGCTCATTGACCCCACTAAAAAATTTTCTATACATTTTTTTTTCTTTTCTGGACATAATGAACTTTCTGAATTCTTCTGAAATACATCTTTTAATTTACAAGGAAGAAGATGATCCACGGCGTTATATACAGCAATACAAGCATAAGTCACCCGTCATCAAATTAATTTGGTTCTACCTCAGATTTCTTATGGACGAACTGTAAGAAAGCTTTGCTGATTGCTTCACAAAAACAAGTCTCTCTATATCCATCCTTAAAATGTATATAAAGGGCCAATTACTTATTGAACGAAGCTTGTGAATTGTATATTATTATACCTTTTAGACAAATTGCAAACCTCTTGTTAATGTTATTAAAGTCAGAGCTTTACAAGGCAAGAATTGTATTTAAAAGAAAAATGTAACCCTTTCAATGTTTTGCCCACATTTTGCGTTTGTACACCATGTGTGTGTTTGGTGTCCACTAAGGTCCAAAGAGGGCATGGATTTTCCTGGGTCTGAAGTTGAAGATGACTGTGAGCTGCTATGGGAATGATGGGAATTGGACCTGGGTCCTCTGCAAGAGCACCAAGTGCTCTCAACTGCTAAGCCATCTCTCCAGGGCCCCACTTCCCATGCTTCATTTCTTAAAGGCATTTCTTTTTTCAAACACACACACACACACACTCCCCCAAAGGTTTTCATTCCTTATGTAAAATGTCATATCTTTGAAGGGAACATTAGTTTTACCATTTAAGGATGTTGCACAACAAAGTGACAGCCGGTGACGTCTAAGAAGGAAGAGCTGATTGTAAGTTAGGCACCTTAAGTAAACAGTGTTTTACGACCTGGGAATTCTTCCCTGACACCAGGAACTGGCTTTTAATATTTCCCATGTTTGATCTGATACTTCTAAAGTGAGTGAGGAATGGTGGTGTCTGCCATGGAGTAGCCTCTGAGTCTTTGCAGAGTGATACAGGATCAAGGGTGTCTTGAAGTTGGTACTTAAATATTCAGTGAGGCATCCATTTAAGCCCCATCATTTCCTTCACTTGTTGATTAATTAGCAGGCTAACTTTACAGTATGGTGTGAACTGTCTGGGGCACTGGGATGGACTGAAGGGTTTCCACTGAGGGAGCGACAGAGCTCTTCGTCAGTGTCTTGCAGCAGAGTGGAAGGGTGCTGCCTCAGACAGCCACAGGGATTCCACCAACACGCATGCTTTAAAGGCTGTGGGCACTGCAGAAAACTGCCTGGCTGGTCAGCATGGCCCCAGTGTTGTATGGGTTAGCTAAGAGAAGTGGGAAAAAGGAGCAAAACCAACAGCTGGGTTAGCGGTGCTCTGCTGAGCCGTTGACTGGGATAAAACGAACTGGGCTTCCCCATGTTCTCTGTGGGTCTATTGATCCTTTTGCTGCTCTACATGTTTCTACATGGGTGGCTTTTTGTTGTGTCTTGTTTTGTTTTACTTAAAAATTGTATTTATTTATTGTGTGTTTGTGTTCACAAGCACACTGCCACAGCACACATGTGGAGGTCAGAGGAAGACTTGTGGGCAGTAGATTGTGTAGATCCTGGGGACTGTATTCAAGTTATCAGATTTGGAGGCAGTGCCTTGATCTGCTGGGCCATCTTATTGACTCCACATCGGTATTTGAACAGATGAAAAATAAACTTTTGAAATGTATGTATGTATATATCTTTATTAACACATATATACTAATATATATGTTAAAAACCTAAATCGATGGCTACATGAAGAGTAAAGGTGTCAACAGGACATGGACGGCAGACATGTGCTTGGTTGACCTCTGTAAAATTTCATCTTTTTTTTTTTTTTTTTGTAGGTTTAAAAAATTTCACAGTTAATTGCTGAAGGAAAAGATTCAGAACTCAGTGGCTTGGGTTATTTTTTTTCCTCTGTGGAAAATACGTTTGAAATCACACTCACGGCCGAACGTGAGAGCAAAGCATTCTGTCTCGGGTCCTGTATGGAAAATCACATAGCACTTTTCCTGATCAGCCAGAGTTGACTTCTCAGTTTGGCAAAGATAAGGGGCATGATACTAAGACACCAGGTTTGTCTCACGTCCTTACAGAGTAGCTACTGATATTTATTGTCATCTCAGCCATGGTTATTAAAGTGATGGGCCTGGACTGGACAGTAACTGTTGATACTGTACGCTTTGAATCACTTTCTCAGCCCCACAGATGATCTTGGAAACCATACTGTATCACAGAGTGTGCCGGTGTCTTCATTCAGATATCCTTGCTACTTTTGAACAGAAACTGGAGATGAAATATCTGAGCAGAAAGAGGAAAATACAGAAGAGTGCCGAGGCAAGGGGCTTGAACGGAGTGTTTGTGGGCTAGGCTCAGTGGAAAGAACTTCCCCAGCTCTGCCTGCTTCCCTTGGCCTGTGTCAGGGGATCGGGAGCCAGTTATCTGCCTCTCCAGACTGGAAATGGACCTCCTGATTCCAGAATCAACATGAACTTAGAAGGAAGTAAAACAGGGCTAGAGTCAAGGCGAAGTTGACTTTGGTCCTTCAATCTTTCCCGAACCTCCAGGAAAACAGAGGGTACAAAAGCCAACACAGCATTTAAGATCAACATGCAATAAATTTCCGGATCCATGAAAGAGTTCCTCAAATAACTAAACTCCACTGTGGCTTGGCACATCAGTCCCCAAGGACAGACTTACCCAGAATTTGCAAGGCTCTCTTTTCAAAGTATCTCATCAGACATCCAGTAAGACATACTCTCTGTACAAACAGGAGCTCACAGTCTACCTTTGAGCTTAAAGTTTAACTTAGTGAGTATGTCCCTGGAACTCATCAGAGAAAACATTGCACCTATGGGTTTTGTTTTCCTGTCAACATTAGATGTTGCTAAGGTAAAAAACACACCCTTCTTTTGCAGCCACGACCATTTTGTCTTCCAGACAGGTGTTAGTAGGCACTCTGATGGGATCTACTCAAGCTGTGCTCACAACCAGAAAAAACACAGCAGGAGAAAGATGCCCCACACTAGGTGGTTTGTCCTTCTTGTACTGGGAAATGTTCATCGTTGGGCTGTTTCAGGTATGGCAACAGTCCTATAAATATAGTACAAAAATTCTTTCTTTCCTTTAGAAAAGAAAATAATCCATATTAGAGTGTGGGATCATCCAGCGGGCTAACTGTACTCTGCCAGCTTGGTTGAAAATGATGTTCCCATGCCAGTGACTTACTGCTATTATAGTGCTGCTGGGGGGTTCTGAGCATTCCTATCCTTTGAGATTTCACAAAATAAAAAGCTCTTTGGGAGCTAGGTTATCATCTAGAAGTTCAGCTAGACTCTGCCTTTACGCTCACCCAAGTTAGTGGCCATCCTGTGAGAACAGCAGGGCAGACTGTGTTTCTAGTGGGATCTCCCACACTTAGCCACCAGCAATCGGAATGGAAAAACAGAGTGGGGGAAATGAATGGAGAACTCTTTAGGTTTCAAGAAACCACAAAGAATTCAAGAAAAAAGAGGAGTTATCACAACAGAGGAAAATGAAATGCCTTGCAAAACCCCTCTCGCCATAATTTTAGATTGGGACATTTGCTCAACCTAGCAACAAACTGTATTATTCATAACAATATAGGCATGTTTGATTGATTTCCTTGTGGATTCCTTCTCTGGCAGTTATTTGAGTAGACTAGAGCATTTGCTTTAATATTTGAGCAAAATAACACACGGGATACATTTCTTTCTCAAACGTAATTACCATGAGTGGGGTTCCATTTTAGGGGACACCAGGCTTAAAGCCATAAAGTGAAATATGAAAACCAAGAAATTATTTGTTAGATATGTAAGCATCTAACTAATGTGTGTGACATACATGGGCCGTTTCAGGCAGCTGGGAATATTTCCCTCCTGCTGGACAGGCTGTCTCTGGGGCATCTTGTTATTGATCACCCAAGGGATCACAGTGTTGCATCATATACTCACGTTTTAAGATGTTTCTTTGCTCTAGTTCCTCAGTTGTGGGCCTCTGGCTGAGTCTCCTACAAGGACAAAATGAAGAATACACACTACAGGTTACAAAATGAACATATTCCAAGTTACAAATGAGGCCTGTTGGGTGGAAGATACAAACAAAACAGTGAAACTATACTTTGTCATATTTTGAGAAATAAACATAAAAATCTAAGCCTGTAAGCTAAATCTCTCCCCTCAATCTGTTTGGACACTACTGAGAGCGGCTTAGAATTTTGACTATCTCCCATTCACGCATCCTCAAAAGACTGGCATCTGACTTTGGTTGGGCACATGTCTACAGATCACGGCTTCCCTAGCAGGCAGGTGTGGGACGTGACTGATTTCTTGGGATGGGACGTGAGCAGAGTGAGCTTTTGTTTTCCCCACTTGACATAGATGAGCGTGTGGTCCCTGCTTTCCATGCCCCTCTTGCACAGGTTACACTTGAACATGGGGTTAGGAACCAGCTTTGATCTTGCAGATGAGATTGCCCGGGGCATAGGAAATCAATAAAGCAGAAGGAGTCTGGTTGCTGGGCCTCTGAGAAGAGAGGAGGAACTCCATCATGCTGGGTGGCCCAGATTCCTCTAGGCTGCCCAGTAAGAAAGAAATCAACATACATTGCTTGAACTCCTGGATCCCTGGCATGTTATGGTATGGCAGCAGCCTAACTGATAGCTTACTTAATTAATGTACAGAGCACTGGTGCCTCAAATCAGCTGCTGTTGCAAAGTTCACGCTAATGTTATGAGCTGCTCAATCTATGCTGCCAGAATTTGAAGGGAAATCCTGTGTCAGGCCCTGCAAGTTATCTTAAGCTATGTGGCTCCCTCTTCCCTGCTGTTGAGATAAGCCAGACTCATCCAGGATTAGTAGCTAACTGCTTTACATGAGAGCAGAAACTCCTAGAAATTACTTATAACTTTGTTCTTAGTCTTGTTTACATGATTAATGTCTTGTTAATCATAGTGAAAGATTTCCTCAGAATGTATGCTGAATTTGCGTAAATTATCATGAATGTACCACAAAGGCAGCTGACTTTAATGTACTATTTTCTAGACCTATCCAATTCTCAATGGTAGGAACATGTCAAATCAGTGATCATTCAGAGCTTGCTCAGATTTTCCTTGAATTTAGATCTCCATTGGTACTACTTTGGAATTAAAATGAGTTACAGAGTCCACAAAAGGCCCCAGGGAACAACTGTAGCTATGCAGCTGGAGTCTATGCTGTAACTATGCTGTGTGCTATGAGTGTGCGCTGCCAGTGTACTGCAGTCTGTCATGCCCAATGCTAGCTCTTTCTTACTGATGGAACTTCCTTCCTCTGGAATGCTCTCTTTTCCTTTCAGCCTTCACCAACCAAAGAGCTTACACGGGCTGGACCATGCCTCCCCTGCAGATGCGCAGCCCAGTCTCCATGTGGGTCCCCCAACAACTGGAGCAGGGGCTGCCCCTAAAGCTGTTGCCTATCTTTGCCTAGCCCTGCAGAGATTTGATGTGTGTGGGGGGGTAGGGGTAGGGGTAGGGGACTGGAGGTATGTTCTCAGGGGGTACCCACTCTCTCAGAGGAGAGCAGAGATGGGGGAGTAACTCTGTGAGGGGGGGACCAGCGATCAGGACGTAAAATGGATAAATAAATATATTAATGGAGGGAGAAAGAATGATCACCTAGGTTTTCAAATATGTGACTGGGAGATGTTTTGTGAAAATTTGCGATATCTAATATGTTCATAACAAATTCAATACAAAGTAAATTTTAACAGAATTAAAAAAAATTCTACAGTTGATTAAAATAGGACCTTAAAGGTTGTCTTGCATGAAGAATGAAAGCCTCTGAGTTCTTTATCCACACATGACAGCATGTGGAAGAAGACTTGGCTGTTGTAAGCACGGATAACCAAGAGGAGAGCCATATCTTTTGTTCCTACTCTCAATGTTTCTGGTATTGTGCTAGATGCTTACTGTGTCTGGAATCCTTAAAACAATACAACAAGGTAGCTGCCAGCTCCCAACTTGAAGATAAAGAAAGAGATGAATAAACTTGCTTAAACTAAAACATGAGCAAATGCTGGAGTCAGGTTCTGCCCCTACCTTATTTGACTTAAATGTGTTGTCTAAGTTCCAGCTGTGGGTAAAATCCTGAGCAAGACGGATAAGATGTGCTGTGTTCATGAGAAAACAATTCTTTTACATTTACATACTATTAAGAACAAACCTTACTGCATTAAAAAATTAAAGCTACAGACCACATGTGTACTTAACAAAGATATTAAGTATTTGGTGGGTAGTGCTGGGATACTAGCTCGTGGAAGATACAGATGGTACCCACAGTGGATGCTTAGAACTGGTCTCCATCCATTCTGATCTAGGCCCACACTTCACTTCCTGTGCTTCCCAAGGAAGTCTGGGCACCATCTCCAAGGAATCCTTGATGAAACAGACAGAAGACTGATGCTCCACACTGCTGTTCTTTATTTTTTGGGTTGTTTGTTTGTTTGTTTGTTCTTTAACCTCTTTCTGTATTAGTACCCTGGCGTTGTCCACTTGGTTTGTTTGTCACCGTTACAAACAGTCTCATCATACATATCTTTATAAGACACTCTCTAAAGAATGACTGTCTCTCCTTCTTACGTATGCCTCCAAGATGTAAATATTATGCAAAGCAATAGCTTTATAATCACTTTATTATAGCGTTAAAATGCCTCAAAAACATTGATCGAGAACAATGCATGCTGGTTTTCAATAAACTCAGGTTTAATTTTTACTTGTGCTCTGCTAGTTTAATAAGTGTATGCAATTTAAGTTAAAAGTAAACATGTAACTTTACTGGATGCTTGGGGTGGTCCAGGTGATAAAAGCCTTAAATATAAGAACTCTGTTTTATGAGTGACATCAAACAGTGGGAATCTTCTATTTTGTTGTAGATATATTTCTGCCAGTAGTTTTTTTTTAGTTCTAAATAAGTCCATATCCAATTAATTAATTAATTAATTAATTTTTTCACGCATACATGAATTCATTCTTTCATTTGTTTGCAGTTTTTACTATCAAACCTAGGGTCTTATATTTGCTAAGCCATCACTTTATTACTGGGCTCCACCCTAGCCCAGACTTGCTGACCGTGACTAGTCCTCCCTTACTATTAAGCATATCACAGCCTCCAACATCTTCAGTATGTGCCATGGAGGGGTCCTTCATTCCATCTCAGTGGATGATCTTTGGTCTTCCTTTAGCTCAAGTTAGAAGAAGTGATACTTGTCTTGTTTCCGTTGATAAAATCAAAACCCCATCAAATGCTCTGATTCTATCCAATACATCTACTTCCCTTCAAGCTTTACGCTGGTGGCACAGCTAATCAACCTGTCTGATGAATTTTCCTCACTGCTAAAATGCTTGCTGTCTCTCTAAATTCATTCCATCCATTGTGGTTGTCTGAACAGGAAGTGTTTTGAGCCTCAGGTTAAAGAAACAGTTGGTTATTTAAAATGGTTGTTTAGGGAACTGTGACTGCCACCTCCCCAACTTGCTGTATTGCCCTCTTCTGTGCCAGTGACAGTATTACTGTGATGCTGATGTTGATTGACTGACCTTAGATTTCTTTTGAACTTGAAGAAATTATTATGTAGCAGTTTTGTTTTCTCAGTTTTTAGGCATACAACTACAAATAATAGCATTTTGGTCCTATAATTTATATTTTTTTTCCATTACAAATAACTATGACTAGACATTTAGAATAAAAAGAATAGGGAAACTTTGCTCATTTAAAAATGATTTTAGGTTTTATTTAGGTACTAACATATTTAGTATAATTTATAAAACCTTTAATTTTGGTTTGTTCCAGGCTTTTGTAATATAATACAAATTTTACCTGGGTGCTAAAGATGGAACCCAGGTCTGCATGCTTGCAAAGTAAGCACTTTAGCAAGCGAGTGATTATTCTTGCACCGAGGTTCACTTTTTAAAAAAATCATTTACTATGATAAACTGTACTAATATTCTTTGCTTTTAAGGAGTTTATCTTATTTTGCTATCACTTTATATGCATTATTATTCAGCAATTAAAAAATTCACAGCCAAACATAAACAAAGGCAATAAAATAATAAAACACATTTGTCACATGTTCTCCTGTATGTGGCACAGAGGGGATGGTATAAAAGAAATCCATCAGTGACAAGCAGTGATCCTACCCTGGTGCTGTTACAAAGGTTCTGCAGGGTTTCCAGTGGTCTCCTTTCTCCCCCAGGCCCCAGAGAGGCCTCTGGGTGTACTTGTTAAGAAGACAAATTTGACATGAAGTTCTTTTGACTTCTGCTAGCTCCTTCCTGAGGCAGGAAATGGGTCAAGGCTTAGGGCTGAGGTGAAAACACTCCAGTGGGAAGACTCCTGGAGCCCTAGAGGGAGCTGCAAGTGTTGGGGATTCCCAGGCCTCCTTCAAGATTCCTTAGGAGGGTGACCCTTCCCTTCAGATAGGAGCCACAGCTGTTGTCACTAAAAGTCAAAAGTCTTTTGACAAAAGTCTTTTGGCAGAGAAGGGCCTTAGGGGATTCTTTCCGTGGAGAATGGCCCTGGTGGGACCTTCCCACAGGATCATATAAACCTCTAAACAAAGGCAGCAACTTCCTCCCATCTTTACATTCTGATCTGGTTCCCTTCTCCCAGTGATATTCCCTGGTGCATGTGCAAAGAGGGAAAACCCAGCAGAAACCAGTGACACTTGAGTGTGCTTAAGTTGGCATTAGAAACAAGAGCTTTGGTGAGAAGGAATTAACCTCTTTTTAAAAAGTCTAGTTAAATGAACTTCTGAAGGCATGCATGGCAAAACCAGAAGGTCTACAGCACAGGAGGGTAGGAGGAGGGAGCGAGAAGGGATGCCCTATGGCCCACTCTTTCCACGCTAAAGGGCTACTTGTGGACAGAGGGCTATACTTGCTTACCTGACTAGACAAGGCTAGGCCATGGAGGCTTGCCATGTCTCCAGTCTCACAGCCCACATGATGGAATCTCATAGTTGTCACATAAAAATCCCAGTGAGTCCTCAGATTAGAACAGTTGGTGGACAGGCTGTGGCCTGCAGGCCACAGCCTTCATGCAACCCCTTTTTGGTAAATGCATTTTATTAAAACACTCTCGGGATCATCTGTTTGTATATTATTTACATCTTTTCTACAATGGCACAGTTGAATAACTGCAATGGAGACCAGCCAGCCATCAAAGCCTGAGTTTCTTTGTTGGGGAAGTCTACTGACATCTGAGCTAGATTTTGGAAATCTCAAAGGTACTGGACCACTGACCAAAGGGTAAATTCTGTTAGTGGTTCAACCATTTGAGACCCAAGCCTGGTGAATTCACCAAGACCCCAGGCAGGTAAGGAGACTTTGGGAAGAACAGGAATCAGTCACTGCTGCACTCACACCCTGCAAGTACCTGACCAGCTTGGTTCCGATCTGTTGTCGCAGCTCCTGCCTTTCTTCTTCAGATGTTCGCTGCAGGATGTTTTTATCTTCCAGTTCTTTCTTGGATGGTCTGTTGCCAAGTTTGATGGCAAGTGTATCCCTTCGTCTTATCTTACTTGCCAATGCACCTGAGGGTTGAAAAAGGGGCAGAAATACAGATACATCAATTTTTACCTTAGCGGGGCTTTGGTTACATGTGGCTTGACTTTAACAGAACCCAGGCCAAATATTTTACTTGCATGCAAGAGGAGAAACCTAATCAGTCTAAAGGGGATGGGGGTTGAGTTGCAGATAGTTCATTTTGAAAAAGAACTGAAGGATTTTTCTTTCTTTCTTTCTTTTTTTAATGTTCTGGGAAAGAGAAATCCCAAGACACCATGAACAAGCTTGGAAGTATCACCTCATCATTTGGATGGTGATAGCTGAAGTTTATTCTGCTGATATGGTGGGCCATGGAAGTCAGTGATTGCACAATGCTTTTGCTTTCTTTTCAAGTCAAAAGCTTATCCTTGCTCCTTCTTCTGTACAGTTAATCCTCCTCATCCTCTTCCCCCCCCCAGTCAGGCTTCGAGTTGGCAGAGAGCCTATCCTATATACAAATGCTTTAACCCTCAGTCACCCAGGCATCCTTAAACTCCCAGAAGTCAGTAGCTGTCAGATGGATATGAATGAAGGGAAATTTAACAAGTTTCTATCAAATCATTAACATTCTAATCACTTTTAGTCATCTATAAATTCAATCCCACATTCTTCCCAAGTCACACTCCTCCTAAGTTAAAAGCCAAGTGAAGCAAAATGCAAAACAAAAAAGCAGAAAACAAAACAAAACAACAAAACACCGTTTCAACAGCACATTCCAGTCATCTCATTAGACACGGCCATGGTCTTCACTCCCCTTTAGGACCCTTCCTTTCTAGAAGTCCCCTTATCTTAGCAATAGTGGATAAGTGGGGATGTTGAACTTCAACAAAGTGTTTGTTGTTCTTTACTCATTCTTCTCTCTTCAAGTTACATTATAAAATGAGTGAAATTCTCTAACACTTCCACTAAGCTAAGGAATCTTCAAGAACAGGTCCCTGGAGGAATGCCCACCTTCGGCTTTCCTGGGAAAAGCCTCTGTTCTTAGGAGGTTTAGATTGTTTGTATAAAGACAAATATTAAGTCTAACTGATTGACAAAGATGTGACATAACTATGCAGTATCCTCTTCTGGGGAAAAAAAACCTGTCACTATGAGCTAAACTTTGGGACAGGCACATTTGTATTTTCTTGCAGTGCTGGGAACTGAACCTATTGGGGCATTTTGCTATCCTCTGAGCCTGTTTTTACTTTTTAGCTTGAGACATGGTCTCATGAAGTTGCCCAGGTTAGTCTTGAATGCACTCTGTATCCAAGGCTCTCCTTGAACTTCCTATAGACTTGCTCCATCCTTCCATGTAGCTGGGATTGAAGGTTTGTATCACCAGTTCTAACTAGGATAGATCTATTTCATCCAATTTGAGAGAAGACAGAGAGTAGTAGGTGGTTCTCTGTACATCATCTACTTCTCCACCTCTTGGAAATAGTCTTACTTTCTCCGCTACCGTCATCATCATCATCTTCATCATCATCATCATCATCATCAGTGTACAAGATGGGTCCATCTGAGTCAGAGTCGTTGGCTTGGTACTCTCTTGGGGCCTCATCCTCTGGGGCACTGAAGGATTCTGATGAGTCTCCCATCTGCCCAGGGGTCAGCAACTGAGGTCCAGCCTTTCCCAGCTCATCTTTGGTTGTAAAACTGTCAAGGGCAGAAAAGCATGGGGTGATGTGAAGTTCCGAGCAATCTTTATGGATATCAATGTAATGAAAAGCATGCTAGCTAGTATCATGAATAGCCTTCATGGGAAAGGAAGAAATGCAACATGGGACAGCCAATTAACACTACCAACAGGGAACAGCTCTGACCCATTACTTATTTATTAAGGTTAAATATTTCTTGTTTGCAAAGTGAGAAAGTATCACTATATGATATCTAGCACATTAAATGCAGAACAGTGTGAAACTGTGCTTTGTCCATACTTGTCCATAAATAATGGGCCACCAGAGGAAAAAGTAGTGGGTAAGGGCTAATGGAGGGATAGCTTACTTAGTAAGGTGTTTGCTGTGAAAGTCCAAATACCTGAGAGTTCTATCCCCAGAACTCACATTGAAAAATTATAGCTGGGGTAGTGCTTGATTACACTTTCAGTGCCTGGGAGGCAGGGCCAGGCAGACAGGCAGATTTCTGGGGCTCATCGGCCAACCATCATAGCCTACAAGGCCAGTAAGAGACCCTGAGTCTATAAATGGATGACATCTGAGCAAAGATGCCTGAGGCTAGCCCATGATCTCCACATATACATGCACATGTGCACATATACCCTCCTACACAAACACACACAGATACACACACTCACACACATTCACAGGCACACGCACAACAATGAGTCAGAAGCGCCATGATACGTGATTCTGTTTGGACTTCTTGTTTGCTCTTTGAGTCTAAATGTCAAGCCTCAGCTTCTTCACATATGTTTCTGGATCATTCAGTTGACCTCCTTACCCTACGCCCCTGTTCTCATAGTGATCCAACCATGACTCCATTGCAGAGCTTAGCATCCCTGACATGTCTATCTTCTGACTCCTACCATGCCTTTGACAAATAGGATTTATAGTTCTCTGCATCTCAACATCCAAAAGGGTGTAACGTAGGAAAGCATAGATTTTTATTAATATTGGAGCAAATCCCATTTTTTTTCCAGCCAGTGAGTCAACAGGCAAAACCTCTAAATCGTCTCTGTGCTTTAATTTCTTCATGTATAAGACTTCTAGTTTGACAGGCCAGAGTAACACCGAAGATGCAGATGAATTAGATGAGAGGAGTGGCAAAACACTGGGGGTAACAGTGCTTCATTGTTCAAATGGCTGAAGGTCTCCAGAGTGCTCACCCACTTTCAAGGACTACGCATGGGACAACAAAAACAGTTAATTTCAAAAACAGTGTAATCATAGTTGTAAGAGAGAAAATCTCTCCCAATACTTCCTGATAAAGAAGATGAATTCACATCTGGATGTCATACTTCTGAAAGAACACTCGGTGAAAACGTGCCTGATGTTCTCAGAGACAGACAAACAAAGAAACTACCCCAACTTCTAACACTCCCCTAAGACAAACAACAACACAAGCTCAAAGTGCTTTCATTAATTCACACTGCAGACTTCATTAGGAATAAGGCATTTAAATCCAATTTTATGGTTTTAAGGCCAGGCACTTCTAAGACTGTCCATTTTTTTTACTTAGAAAAACCCAACAGCTTAAATGTTCTCAAAGAGATATATGAAATCTTACTTGACTGCATGTATGCATGGGTTCACTAATTTTGAATGTCTTCCTCCGCCACTCTTATTATTTAAGACACGGTCTCTCAGTGAACCCAGAACTTAGCATTCCAGCTAGACTGGTATCAGCAAATTCTCCAGGATTTGCCGGTCATGGTTGCCTTCTGATCTCCAGCACTGGTGATGTTACATATAGGCATTGTTGTACCTTGCTTTTACATGGTGTTGGGGCTGAATGAAGGTCTTCATGCTTATTTAGTAAGCACTTGACCCACTGAGCTGTCTCTCAAGTACCTGAAATCTCATTTTAAATTAAGTGACATATAAAAGTAACCCCAAATTCCCCATTTTACCAATTCTTAAGGGTACCATTTGGTGGCATTTAGCACATCACCTTGCTGTGTAATTACCATCCTGCCTCTCCAGAACGTTTGCATCTCTCTAAACTGAAGCTGTGTCCCCATTAACTAATAAATTCTCACAGCTCCTACCTTCAGAAACCACCCATCCTCTCTCCATAGCTGTGATACTAACTACCTTTCCAACCTCATATAAGTAGATTATACACTGGGCACACCTTCACACAATGTCAAGAATATCCATGCCATAGCAGTGGCAGAACTTCCTTCCTCTTGAAGGCTAGATGATATGACAGTATGTGTGTATGCACCATCGTACTTACTCACTCATGAGCCAATGCACAGCAGGGCTCTTTCTGTCTTTTGGGGACTCTATGTACACTGGTGTTCAAATCCATCCCCCACTTTCAATTCTTTGAACTTGCTAAATTGCTGAATCATATGGTAATCTTATATTCACTTTTTTGGAGACAACACACAATGAAGTATCATTGCAAATAAGGGAAGATTTATTCATATGGACAAACTTTTCTATAGTCTAGAATCTTACCTGATTGCTGCAGAAAGCTATTCTATTTTGAAGAGACTGTCATTTTGGGTGTCTACACTATGTTTAGGAGATATGTTAATTAATAATAACTTCTGCATATGCAAAACAAGGTACTTCAGCACTTAATGCTGGTACTTGCGCTATTAGTCACTAATCTACTATATTAATTAATTTAACCTTACCATTGTTTTGCAGTTTGCAGGGTTCAGCAACATTTACTTACAACTCATAACTATTTAAGACTATAAGGTGGTTAAGGAGTTTGCAACCTGGATCCAAGAAAGACCATAAGTCAGTAGCCCACCCAACCTGGCCAGTGAAGTGTGAGATCCAGACTGAGACTGTTAGTCTACTTGCTAAATGTTATATTTTATCATTATAATTAGTTAATATTAATATGTTCCATGTCTGCATTGGTCACCTCACACCTTGCCTCTTATGGTTCCTGAGAACAATGGACAACATAGACTATTCCATAAATTTTTTTGTGGAATGGGCTCAACAAGTCATTTTCCATCATGACCTCAAACGGGCCACAGTTTTCTGCCCCATGTTATAGAGATGTCTGTGTTTTGGATAAAGCTGTAAATGAAGAGAAATGGACTGAACGGCAGCCTGTGTGACAGGAAGAGATGTAGATATTTTTATATACCACCACTAGCCCTTTTCAAGTTTTGATATTTGTATCCTAAACAGAAGGCTTTTCATACTACGACAGAGTCTTCACACATTGGGTGACTAAATATAACCCAGGGAAAGCAAGTGAGTGAGAGCCAAAAACTCCAATTCAAATTCCACTTGAAAGAGAGAGAATCTGGGAGGAAATCTGAGAGACTGTGTCTTCCAAGCTCATGAAATCAAGTACAAACACAAACTACACGCGAAGAAGGCATTACAACGTCAGTTTTTAAATTAAAAAAAAAAAAAAAATACCAGGAAGAAAATGCGTTCTTCTGGGAAACTCTGAGAGTTAAGCCTGGCTGAAAGGAAAATCCATGATAAACGCCCCCCAAGGTTGAGTGAGACTCAACCTTATTCCCACTAATCACAGCATCGCTGGAAATGGAAAACATATGTTTATTTCTTTATCTAAAATCTCTCCATGTATCTGGGATAACTAAGTCATCAAGTTTCTAGTATATAGTGCAGCTCTTAGTGCAATAAACACCCTCTCCAAATGTTCATGGAAATGGACTGGAAGAGTCAGGTCGCCTATGGATATGACCTCTCTGAATCCCTTACAACAACCCATAGTTTACCTTTCTCTTTAGCATACTGAACAACAGACCTGTATACTCAGCCCGCTTTCCAAAATTGAGATCCTGTCTTAAACACATATTTCCTGGGCACAATGGTCAATATTTTGATTAAGATAAACTCTCTGAAACTAGCTTGCTTTGCTCACATTTATTCCTTCGGTGCCTACTGCATTGCCCAGCACAGAGCAAACCAACCTGAATTACACATGGAAAAATAAAAAGTTCATTTTGAAGGCTTGACATGATGGTAATGCTGAGAAATTCTACAATGAAAGGAAGGGGAGCAGTGTGCTTGCTGCAATAGGGGCACTGCTATGTGGACTTGGATGTGTTCCTTGGAATTTAGGCCTTGAGAACTTCACCATCAATGCACTAACATTGTAAGGCATGGCCTCCTGGGGGCAAAACCTTAATAAATAGATGAAATCCATTACAGAAAGGGCTCTTGGGACAAGGATAGTTGTCTTGCTCTCTCAGGCAAGCTACCTTCTGCGGGAAGAGCATTCTCATCCAACACTGGTGTTTGGTTCAGCCTCTAGGACTTTGAGTCAATACATGCACATTTACTATAAATTACCCTCTCTTGTGTAGTCTGTGACAGCATCATCAAACAGGCCAATAGAGATAGCACGCCATTTATCTCAGTGTCCTCTGCCCCCATAGCCTTTATTACAATGTCAGGCAAATAATTTATACTTTGGTATTTATTTATCTTCCCTTGCTTTTCCTTCAAGTGAGACTTCTCGAATGGTAAAAAAAAAAAAAAAAAAAAGGAACCAATGAACTGTTAGAAAAAAAGGAGCAGAAATTGATGCAATTATTTTGGAAAACAGAAAATTGTGGCAGGCCTGGAGTTTGGTATAAAGTGCTAGCATTGGCCTCTCATTTGATCACTGCTAACCTGGTAATGACACCCAGTCAACTGTTTGAACTCTCTCAGCTGCGGGGTTCTAAATTTAAAAAAAAATTTAAATCTATAAAGTAAGGATATTCTAGAGAAAACTTATGTGAATTAAGTGTCAATGGATAGTGCTTGGCTCCTGACATTGATCAAGTAATCAATAAATGAAGGTTTCTATTACCAGAAACTAAATAATTAAAGTGTCTTGATCAAAGCCACACTAATTAGTGTAGTGGGTATTTTAAAGGACTTAAGATGACAGATTTTTGGAAAGGGATCTTGTTAAATGATTCCAAGATTGAAAATAATGTTTTTAGAAACAGGTAAAGGCTGGAGTTTAGATCTGAGTCTCCCCTAGACTGAATTGACAACGGCATCAGCATCATTTATACAGCCATATGCTCTGCTAGGCACACACCTATGGGTCTAACTCAACTTTAATAGCATATTTACAGGACTTTTTGAGTGACACAGTAAAGGAGAGTGAAGACCCTTAATGAGTTCTAGGATCCTGAACTGAGCAGCTGGACAATGATGGGTCTAACCCGTAATGGGTAAGATCAACTTCCTTGGTCCATTTTATTTAGGTTTTTCTTTTGAGCAAAACTAAGATTGACCACTATAGTGGTCTCTGTTATAAACTACAGACTCCCCCATCAGAGGCACCTCTTCTTCAGTGCTCCACTGAAGGGGCTGACCTTCCCTCCAGGCAATGTAGCTTACTCTTCCATTTTCATTAAGAACTCAGTGAACATGCACTGCAGGCCTATGGCACATCAGACTCCATACTGGCTTCTAGGAACATAGGAGGAGTAAATAGCACATGCTGGCTAGTCTACCCTATGAGTAGGAAACCTTTTCTAAAGAAAACAGTTACTACCAGTTCCATCAAGAAGTATTAGAGGATTTCACAGGAGAAATTAGAATCCAGTGAAGGAATCATGAGAAAGGGCTCATTCTACTCTTGGTGTAAGTGGAACCAGAATTTTAAAGAGTTCTTTACTTCTTGCTCTTAATTTTCCTAGGGAAGATAGCTAAGTTGTTACATTGAGATGAAGTTGAGCAAGAATGAGTGGGTGATCTGGGACCAAATGATAAAGATTTAAAACAAGTATCAGACAGATCAAGAATGAAGAATGAAGAAGAAAGAAGAAAGAGAAGATGAGCCATGCTGATTGAGGGTCTAACCGTGCTTGGAAGGCATGGGCCAGAGAGTATTTGTCAGCATTTGTCATTACGATTTCCCACACAGCTTGTGGAACTCCACAAGCAGGGCTTAGGAAACCAATGGTGAGACCACAAGTGTGCTACCCTAACACCAGCAGATTTAAGCAATGGGAGCTGACTACGTTCCTTTATTCCGAGAGAGTACTTTAGTGGCCTGCGATAGATACTTAGACAGAATTTGAGGTCTGTGTTCCAACTCACCATTTTGCCTGTTCTCTGCTCCCGCCTAAGCCAGTGCTTGAGTATGGAGTGGTTCTGTTCATTGGTTCTTCAGTCCAAAGGAGCTGACTTGTGTCTAAGGCAGAGACGGGCAGGGTAGGTCCATCACTGACTAGGACCATGGGAGTGTCCAAGGTAACAGTGCACTGATCCTCAGAGGGCAGAGGAAGGGCAGGTGGGGATGGCGGTGCTGTGACAGGTGGTAGAGCGAAGGTCGACTTGGATTTGCCTGTGGTCTGCTCCTCTGCTCCAGGAACAGTCTCCTCTGGGTTGAGACTCTCTAACCCAGTGTCTGAGAACTCCCCTTTAAGACTGGACGTGTCAGAAGTGGTTGTGTTGGGGGATGGTCGGGACACCGCCGGCTGCTTGCTAATTTTTTTCTTGCCCCTTGTGGTCCCCACTATGCCTGCTTTGCCAGCAAGTGACTCCTTGGGTGCTCTGGGACGAGAGGAGGTGGAGGAAGCGGATGGTGAGGCTGACGCTTTGGAGCCAGTTGTTTTCTTCGGGTGAGAAGAACCAGCTAAAACAGACACATGTTTTGTATTGAGAAATCAAAGAAAACAATACTTTTTAAGTGACTGATTTGCAATTGCCAATGACAGTTAAAATTCTCCCTTTAAAATACATTGGATCAATGAATAGTAAGAAAATCGGTCAATAATGATGATGGTCCTGTTTTCTGACACCCCCACCCCCAGCCTCTCATGTTAGAGGCAGCAAGTGACCTTCATGGTCAAATCTAAGGGTAAGAAGCCTCTATCTTCTCTCTCCTTGTCTTCACCTGAAACAGCCAAACAGGACAGAAGCTCTTTGTCCTTTGAGTCCCTCTTACAGACTCTAAAGAAAAGACTTGATCCTATGAAGGGGACAGCCATTCCTGGCAAGCTGGCTGTGGGAAACATATGGGCCTTTCCTAATGCCATTCTTTGTGTCTTCCTGGGGATGGAGAGATGGCCCATATTGAGAAGAAGCAGGGTGCATACTTCCTTCCTTTTTCTGGGTCACAAGCAAATTAATTTATTTCATTACCTTCCAACTGTTAAACTCCAAGGCAATGTTCCCAAAGGTCCAGGGAAGGAAGCCTGTCCTGATGGCCTATACATCCACATACTATAGTGACAAGGGACAAGGAGGGGACAGTCACAGTGCCCACCTGTCCCATTCAAAACATCAAGATGCAAGGAAAATTGTTTGCTGTGGTTTTACAAAAATTATACATACATATACATATATATACATGAGTAGAATATGAATAATCTGAAGAGGAAGAATACCACTTCCTGCACTTGTGAGCATGCATGTGCATGCTCATGTGTACATGCATGTGTGCACATGAGTGTCTGTGGGTATGTGCATGTGTGTGTGTGTGCGTACGCACACAAAAGTGTGCATGTGTCTGTCTGGTTCCTCACATTAGTGCCCTTGATAGGGGTCTTTCTGTATTACTTAGTTTGGTTTTGAGCTCCTAGGCTCAAAGGATTGACTTTCTTGTTTCTACCTTTCCAGAAGTTGAGACTGAGAGTACACACCACATCACTCAATTTTCCCAGAATTCCCATTCCCAAGCACCAGGACCACCTGGTTATTTTGACCGTTTATGTTCCAGGCAAGTCTTCAAAGGACTGCCAGGGCACCTGTGCTTACTTCTGGATAGTGCTGACTTCAACTACGTCATTTCCAGGAAAAGCCAGTTAGGTAGCCATTCTCGTTGCCTTTGAAACACATGCTTATGTTTGAATTTTTCCTTATATCGTCTTGGGAAATCCATTTAAACTTCCACGAGAATACTCTTTTGTTTCATGGCCTTTCTAATCTGCATTTTCTCCAAAAATCTCTTCTGTAACAATGCTCCATATCTTACTTTCCCAAGAGAGAACTAAAGTTTCTTTCACCTCACTATCAGAAAAGTCTTGTTAGTGTTCCAGAGCCATCCCACACTGCACACAGATATCATGGTCACTTACCTCTGGATGCAGCTTTATTGAAGTCAGTGAGAGAGTTGAAATGAAGAACAAACACAGGAATAGACAATGAGACATATGACTTCATTAATTTTGTCATGTAAAGAAGCCAGTCTTATTTAGTGACAAGATTTGGGCTTACAAGGAGTTTCTCTGGTTGGAGTAATTAGTATTTTAGATACACACAATAGCTGGATTTCCCCTTTTCCAAATCTGGATTTGTCTGCAGAGTTAATGAACCTGATAATCTCTCTCTGATTACAAGTTAAACTCATTAACCATACACAAGATCCTGGCAAAAACGAGTGTTCTAGACTGATGGGTAGAACTCTGGGGCCCCTAAAGAAGTAAAATTTTAGGTGATAGCTGATCTCAGACATGTAATGGAAAATCAAGAGTCTCGAGGTAACCTCTGTGTCTCAGTGACAGTCCTAGAAACATCATATTCATTTATAGAAAGCCCCCTGCACCTTTTTCACTAAGGCACTGGATAAAATGATAGTTCGCCAGTTTTCTATCGTCTTGGGAACATCATAAGTATATGCTAAGTCTTCGAGAAAGCATCTGTAAATGATTCAAGCTCTGTCATGCATGCTGTATCCAGCCTTGGTGTTCATCATCAGCTTCTTTCCCAGAGTCTGAGCTAAGTCTACAGTGAGCTTGCACCACCTAGAGTGGGATTGAGGGAGGAAGTGTGTGCAAGGCAGGATCTTAATTCCCAGGGGCAGAGTAATGGTTTGGGAATTTCCTTTCCATAGTAGCTCAGTGCCTGTCTCATGTCACCCACCACTACTAGGCTTTGCAAGACCATGGGGGGCACAAAAACACCAATAGAAACAGACAGTGCGTCCCCAAGGAAATGACCCTTAGGCTCTGCTGTCTCGGCATTCTGAGATCTTTTACTTTGGAGAGATTAGAAGAGGCCTGTGCAACAAAGAGCAATGCTGGGAAGACAGGAATGGAGGGAGAGGTCTATTTGCACTCAAAGAGTTCTTACATTACCAACTAAACCTTTCTTTGAATTTCAGCATTACAAACATAAATGGCACAAGAAAAGAGATAACACTAAGGCAAAGCCTGATAGCTTGTTTCTGGGAAGCTGCTGCCCATGAGATTTATTACTGTACAAAAGAATTTTTATGCACGCATTTATGGAGAAAAGCCATTGAATGGGGGAATTTCGATTCGTGTCCTTTCAAAAGTTAGATGACATAGCTGGCGTCTTCTTTTCCACTAGAGGAATGTAAAGTTGAAAGAGAAAGCTAGATAGGCAAGCTATGAAGTTTGCAAATGTCCATTTGTGATTTGTAATGGCAATGTGTGATTGCAGCCCACGAGGGCACTTTGACCCAGTGGTCTCCTGGAGTGGATTGTGCGGGCAGCACTGGACATACAGCACTCAATCCATCAAAATAATGTAAAGTGGTGTGGGAAACCAGGATGTCACTGGCTGTGTATATGAGTCTTTTGTCATTATCAGAGGACAGGCGACTATGAATGTTAAAAATATAAGACATTGCGATTCAGCAAATATGTCAAAGACCCGTGTCACATTTAACACACAAGACTATGGCATTTTAAAAGAGAAACACCAACAAAGCCACCCATGAATTCTCCTGGGCAGCAGGTCAGTTGATATACAGATACTGCTCCATTAGGTCAGCATCACTCCTAGGCATACTAAAGGGGTGGGTCTACGGGTTGACTATGGAAGCCAAGATTAACAGTTCACAATTATCCAAAGGACACAAAGTTAATATTTCTATTAGATAGTTACTGGTGTTGCACCCTGAGATAACAAAAGACCATACTCCTGGAAGAAGCTACAGGCCCCATATCCCAAAGTCTGACATCCTGGACTCTATTCCATTATGTACTAGGGAATACTCACCAGCCTCCCGGGATGTGTTTCGGCTTGTTGGCTTGGGTGGAGGGATGGGGGCCTGCTTACTGGGAGCCTTGACATTTTTTCTATTAGGAGGCACTTCATCCCCTTTGTGGCTGGCCCCAGCCATGGCCCCTTTGGGAGGCATAGGAGATTTTTTGGGTTTAGGTTTGGGTTTAGATTTAGGAGGAGCTGTAGGAGGTAGAACAGGAGCAGCCGGTGTTTCAGAGTGGATTTCAGTGTTCTCTACAAATGAGAAAGTAAACAGAGAAGACTGATACAGACACACATGACAGAAAAGCAAGGAGCAAGACATGGTGACAGTGATAACACGCAGGTGGCTTTATGACATTTGAGAACCAGACAGTGTTTGTATAAAAGGAAGCAAAGTTTCAAGGGAAAACAAAGACTAAAAGACAGACAGGGGAGGGTTCTCTGCATCCATCTATCATTCCTTTCTTTGATAAAAGGGTGGCATAAGTTATTATGATGAAGTTATACCAAGGATCAGTGTAACTGTGCACAAGCCATCAGCTTTAATTGCAGCCTTCAGTGTGTGGTGGTGGCATGGGCAACGAGTGCTAAATGCAACACAATGACCAACTTAGCCACAGGGAAGGACCCTCAAGAGTGACAGACAAGTGTAGTACACACACTGCTGTGGGTGAGTTACAACCAGAAGTCTTAGAGCTTCCAAAACAGTCAGGTATGTTCTATACTCTGGGCGACTCGGGGGAGGAGGGCAGTCTTTTGACACAAGGCATTTGGCCATTACTCTCTATAATTAGTGCACTTTCACGGTTTCCCACGGGAGCAGGGCAGCTTCAAATTCTACAATGACTTCTTCCACCCGTGAGAGCCATAGCTCTCAGTATGCAGAGTGCAGAATAAGAGAGTCCACTTTGTCTTATAATGTACGCTAACATAATAGTTTTGAAAGGACAAAGCATCAATTTTAGAGAAAAAAAACTGTACAGAAGAAGAGGAGACCCATGAAAGCTGGAAGAGAAACAGCATCGTTCTGGGGATTCTGCAGGTTGATCATGTACCCACGTCTGCATTATTTGTAATAGTGACTGAAGTAAAGTAAAATACGATTCCAGCCCAAAGAGCCAAGGAGTTGTTTCTTTTTAAATAGAGCACAATAAAAACTAAAGACAGTGTCAATATAAGACAGCCTTTACTAAATTGATCTTTCCAGTTTTGTGTGACCAAGAAAGGCATGGCATATGTCCTAGTCCATTAACATTTCTTCTGCTTTGTTTCTTGGACACACCATACACAAACCCTAGCAGTACTTTGGGGGCCATGGAGCTATATTCCTCTTTAGCCTTCCAACTCTACCATGATAATTTTCTGTGAGTGCGTGCTACACTGGTGATCCCTAAGTTTTCTGCATGTATGTAAATTTGTATTTAATCAAACAATGCCTTAAAAGTCATGTCCATTCAATGAATGTGACTGGCTGACAGTATTGACAATCGGTGGAAAATACTTTTTTATTGTTTGTATGTGGGTGGTAATGAATTAGGTGATATATATATATATATATATATATATATATATATATTTACTGTGAAAGTTATGATTCAAAGGTTTTGTACAAATTGATGGTGGAGTAATGGGACATTACCCTTTCAAGGGATGTTATGAAAGAGCTGTCTGTTCATTCTGGCTCTGGAAGGACATAAAGCTTCACAATAGCAGCCTGGAAAACAAACTGTCTACTCCACTTCCAGGCTTGGCTCTTTCCTCTATGTAAAGATCTGAGTTCAATAGAGTAATCCAGGACTCCATGCATCTTGTGCCTGGTCTGGGAGGCACTTCTATTCTAATTCCTCTCTTTTAACCCATCAGTCTCCTCCCTGTCTCCCCTAGGACTTAGTTTGGAAAGACATTGTGCAGACATACAACTCTGGTCTCCCCGAGAGCCCTGCTGGCTCTAGTACCCTGGCCTGCTCAGAGCTTTGCATCTATCTCATGATGATTGCTTGCAAGCTACCAGTTCTCTTAAAGGGGCATCTGCTTTTAGACAGTGACCACTCTTCATTCTCTTTGTGGTCTCTGCTAGAGCTTTACACATACTAGTTCTAAAGGACTGTTGATGAAACAACCACGTGTTGACTACTGTTCACTGAAGGCCCCGTATACTCATATAATGGAGATGATGTCAAGCAACTTTCAGATCTCATGCTGTTATATTGGAATGGACTGCAGATCAGATTCTGTGTCTCAAATATCTAAGGACACCTACTGAGAAAGAATAACAGTAGACCAAGAGCCTGGAAGACATTGGGAAAGAAGTCTCCTCTTGCCAGAAAAGGCCCAAGGCCACAATACCAAGTATGGAATGAAGTGCCTTCAGAACCCCAGAAATACACACAGAGCCAGGATTGGGGGTGGCACCTTATGTGCTTGCTTTGGAATATTTTTAGACAGAGGTATGTAAAAGGCTTTAAAGCTATGCGATCTTCACTTGCTAATACAACCAATTAACAGGAAAAGCAATGCTATTGAGTGGACTCAGAGAGCGAGTTCTGCAAAATTATGGAGTTAGGATCGTAGGAGGGTGGCTTTGCACAAGAGTGAGCTCACATGAGTGTGAGACAAGAAGAGAGGCAAAAATGAATCGGACTGTTTTTATTATTATTTTTTTTTTAGAATTAAAAGGTATAGGACCGAAGAAGTAATTCATACCTTTGTTCTTAAGTAATTTCTATTTAAACTAATTCTGCGTGATTTTACTCATGAGTGACATTCTTATTTTTTGCCTCAGAGAATGGCTCCCATTCTTAATACCTTTCTTGGTTAGTGGCACGGTTCCACAGGGCTCTGTCCACACAAGAGAGAGCTGGAGCAGCTGCATCAATGACACACCAGCATGCGCAGCATCCCTGTCTTCTCATGTACTGATCCTAATACAGGACTCTCTTGGCTAGAAGAAACTAAATGTACTCATCTGAGGAATAAGAAAACAAAATTGCTCCCAGACATTCCTTGACCTGTAAGAGCTGTCATCTTTGAGAATACCAAGGCCTGCTGGGTTAACTAATAGAAACCTGTCAGCAACTTTTTATTACACTGATATGGGAACCGTTTCCTTTTCAAGTCTGGCCAGTCACTGAGTAGAAATGACACCCACAGGGACTAGGGACAAATCACACGTGGATATGAAGTTTAATGGTTTGTTGAGACAGGAGAGTTGGAACTAAAGAAAATAAAAGATACCTGTCCCCTACCAGCCAAAATCTCCACTCGCAACTGAATCTCTTTAAAGTCTGTATGGGTTCTCATTATGTTCAAGAAATATTATCATTAAAAACTACAAGCCAATCTCTTATTATCAGTGTTAATAACCTTAACTAGAGGTTTCTATTGGAAGAAGTGAAGGAAAGTCCCATTAGTACTCTTCTTAATATCTGAGGGCAGCAAATTAATAAATTTCCAATAGCTTACTAACGTTTTAAAGGCCAATGACTGTGTATGCAAATGATCACAGGGCTTCAGCCTTCTGGAGAAGATGACCTCAAATTAACAGCTTAACTTAATAAAGCCCACCCCTTTCCGTTTTGTCTCTGGGAGCATTTGGGTCAAAAGAAGAGAGAAATTTACTTAAAGCAATTTCTAAGAGTTCTCAAAATGTCTACACAATCTAAATGAAGTTGAGAAATGTTACCATGCAACTCAGAGACAAACCTTATAGAAAACAGGAAACATACCATTTCCTGAAGATCCCTACCTATGTGCATGTTAAAATTTTTTTCAGAGGGTTTTTGGCTAAAGCTTTCCTTATAGGGTATCACCTCGAGGTCTCTGTAAGTGTAAGGCTTGGTAGAGTATATGGTGGAGCAGAAGGATCCGCTGTTAGGAATTCATGAACATCTTGAAGGGTCCCATCAGACATATATTTTACAGTGTCTGATTCTGAGCCCACTGTAGAAACCAGGTTTTTAGAGAAGCCTTTGCAGGAACAGCAACAGCCTTTGGCATATTTGGAAACTTGAAAGCGCATGGGTAGACAATAGATCAGAAAAGTAATAGTGAAACCTTAGCTCCTTATGGGTCTACTTCTTATGGTTTCTTAGAAATATCTAGAAGTAAAATACTGGGTTGTGTGGATACACAAGCTATCTCCTATTGCCAGAGAGGGAGTCTACACTGCTCACATGGTCTGACTACAACCAGAAGAAAACAACGTTCTGACTCCTCTCGTGTTTTTGAAGGTCTCAAGAGAAAACTTAAAAGAGGGGACTATTTCCAGGCAAATGTAACACCTGAGGAGCCCAATCCTTTTGATCCCTACCATTAGCAACTCCTTACTAACACAAAAGCAAATGGCACACGTATACCTGGAGTGTCCCTCTGCAGACCCGGCTGTTTCTCTTCCCTAGCCTCCTTCCAATCTGCAAGGCTCCTCTGTGCAGGCTCTTGGTTGGACTCAGCCCTTGGTTCTCAATGTTGGGCTGTGCTACAGGAGATGACACGGGAGTCTGATTATTTTACCTGTCTTCTCTTCTGCCTGCTCCTCCAGAGGCGGTGTTTTCTCATACACAGAGTCATCCCCTTCCTCAGGTTTCCCTACATTCTCCTCCTGGGTAGCTTCCTCTCCGATGTGTAGCATATGCCCGTTTGAATTTTCAAAGTTAACTGTTACATCTCCATCTAAAATTGGAAAGAAACACCTAGATGTCTAACTTGATGGCTTTCTTTAAAATTAGTTTCCTACTCACTAGGACTTCAGGATCCTGGTTCATGTTTCTGTCCCTGGGAACCAAATCACCATGCTTTCCCATCTAATTTCTCTAAAAGGAAAAAGGCATAAAATTCTTGGTCTTGAGGGGAAGCAACAATGGACAGAGATTTCTATGCCACCTCAAGACAGCCCACATGGCCACTGTAATCACAGAGTGCCCCAGGTCAGGAGAGTTCCTCTGTGCTTGTGTTTAGGCTTTGCTGAAGTAAACACTTAGGTGTTCCTTTTGCATCCAGAAACTGAATGAAGGAATGATCTGGAAAATGGAACAAACATCGTAACATGTCAAAACCACAAGGTGAATGCAAATATACAAATAACATGAGATGCAATTACACACACAGACTGGGAGAACAGAGGATTTCCAGGTGCCAGCATCTGTGAGCGTGTCAGTGTCAGAACTAACCGTGTGTCAGACAGTGTCCAAACTAACCATGAGTGTGTCAGACAGTGTCCACACTGTACATAGCAAATAACTGTGAGCATGTCAGATGGAGTCCAAACTAACTGAACATGTCAGACAGTATCCACACTGTACATAGCAATGTAACCGTGAGCATGTTAGACAGTGTTCACACTCTACACAGCAATGTAACTGTAAGCATTTCAGTGTTTACATTCTACACATCAATGTAACTGTGAGCATATCAGTGTTCACACTGTACATAGCAATGTAACTGTGAGCATGTCAGCCAGTGTTCACACTACACAGCA